>JANZXR010000008.1:22741876-22767429 GCA_027575705.1 Erythroxylum echinodendron
ATTTCTTTGTGAGTGTATTGGTGTATTGGGATATTGGGTGAGAGGAAAAATTGTGTGATTGTAAGAATTTTTCACATGGTAGATTTTCTTCTCGGTGCTCGTGATTTTTCTTCAGTTTGGGAGTTTCTACGTAAATTTCTTGTGTTGTTATTATTTCTCTATTTTCTGTTATTTTTAACTATAAAATATCCTTGGGTGTGGATTTGGGAGGTCTAAATTCCCAACACAATAATTAATAGAAATGAATTGGGACGAGATGCTATGTGTAATCTCAAAGTTTTACAACTAGAGATTTCAAAATTCTAGGATTTTGGATCAAATAACATCAGAAGAAATTTTAAGAAATTACAAATGGTAATTTTAATTATTGAACACTAATTCTTTCACCTTTCTTGGATGTGAATTTTTAGAATTTAACAAATACCACACAACCAATCATAACAATAAATAAAAGTTTGAGTTTGACCCTACAACATCTGTTAGCAGGAGGAGCAACTTCGCAAATCCAATGGACTAACGTTTAGTCTAATCCTTACGGGACATCAAATTCTTCATATATCATTTATAGGCTACAAAAACACTAATTTCTTCAGATTTTAGTATAGGTTCTCCTTATACTAGTCCCTTCTCATTGAATGTTGAGATGCAGACAAGAAGGGGTATCTCCGCCTTCGAACTCCATCCAATATAATTCAAGCAATTGTTCTAGCTCAGTGTAGTTCAATCATGAGATCCTCATTTCACTTTACCATATAAGTAACTACCCTATCTTGTAGTTAATTGTTATTCTACAATAGGCTTTTTGAGAAGTTTCTTCAATATCCTTTGACCAGTTGGTCTATTCTCCTTATGTGGATTTAAGATTAAAGGAGGGGTGGAATTTACCCAAAAAAACAGTACATAAATCTTCCTTTCCATGTAATTTACCTTTGGTGTGAATATAAAGTCCTAATGAGAAATAACTTTATCTTTGTAACGGGAATCATATACCCAGAGATTTAAGTGCTCCCAGTTTGAACCACACCATAAATAGTCAATCATGGGAGGTTCCAATTTTCTTTATAACTCGGGCTACAATCTATGTATATATTTTCAATAATCTAAGGTTGTGAAAAATTAGCCTAAATAATGTGTTGGCTTCCAATTCTGAATTTTAGAATCTTCTACTATTCCTTTTTGTCCATATGTTATAGATTCCACTTCTCAAGCTTAGTTTGAATAATTTAAAATCAATAGTGTTTAGGAATCTTTCCTTTGAGGCCCAAAGGATAGTGATGTTTAATGATTTAGGCTAGTGATTAAGCTTGAGTTTATCCTAGATCCTCTTCTATATAGTTTTAAAGAAAGGACAGGAAAATAAGAGGTGGTTAATACTTTCAGGATTAAAGTTACAAAGAGTGTAGGTTAATGAGCTACTCCATAGAAGCTTTTATTGGGTTAAGAGTCTGTTCTTAATGGTCGTCCATATAATTATGAAGAACTTAGGGACACAAATCATGAACCAAATAAGTTTATGTCAATTAACCTCTTGAATGGATAGACTTAATAGGGACAAGTAGGATGAATTGGTGAAGGTGTTGGAGGGATTTTTTAGATAGATGGATTTGTCATTTTTGGTTACATCTGTGAGACATCTAAGAAAATGTGATATATTGCTTAGTCATTTGGGGGGTCTAACCCATTGATTTTGGCTGATCAACAGTTTTACTCTAGAATTTAGTGGGAAATGCAATTGAATTATAGGAAAGGATGAGTGTAAATGGAGAGGGACAAAATCTGTCTAATTGTCAAACCATAGGCTAGTTTGTTTACCATCACCCATAATTTGCTTCATTTCCAAACGCCATTATTTGCCAATAAGCTTTGTTGGTACTTTTGATTAACTTGATCCCTATACCTTCTTAGGATTTAGGTAGGAAAACTTCCTTCTACTTAACTTTAGGAAAACCTTTGCTTAAGCCTTCCCCACTCCATAGAATTTTTTTAGAGTTCTCTTGACATCTTTAATGATTTTGATTAGAACAGAAACATGAGGGCTTTAGAAGATCTGCATATTATTTAGGACTGAAGATATGAGCTAGATTCTCCATGCATAAGAAAGGGCCTTGCTCTTCTAACTACTAATCTTTTGTAGAACAACATCAACGAATGGCTTATAATCATTATAGGTTAGTCTAGTAAAGGAAATAGGTAAGCCAAGATAATTACAAGAAGCCTTACTCTATTGGAGGCTATAAATCTTTAACAATGAATGTTAAAGAGAGTTAGGCACTGAGGAGATAAAAATCTAACTTTTGTTTATGTTAATAAGGAGTCTAGAAATATGTGAGAATTTTTCCAAACATTCTAGTAGTATATGTATGGGATCTTAGTCTATCCCACTTAAAAGTAATAGATAATTTGCAAAAGATAGGTTATAGAGTTCCTTTTTTGCATTTGTGGTTATATTTGAAAGTTTTCCCTTCAAAAATGTTATAGCCAATCATCTTTGCGAATACTGCAATTTCCAAAATGAACAGATAAGGGGAAAGGAGGTCTTCTTGTCTTATCCCTTTGGCACCCTAGAATATTTGAGAAGCCTCCCCACTTATGAGCACATTATAAGAAGATGTAGATATCCATTGGTTAGACCACTTAATGAAAAATAGGGAAAACCAAAAGCTTCCATAGAGTGAAAGATTTCTTGTGTGATACTCCTTGAAGACTTCTTGTGCAATTAAAACATTATCTCCAATGCTATAACCTAAGTTAAAAGAAGATTGTGAGATATTAATAATTTCATTCAAAAGTGGTCTAAATCTACATGCCAAAATTTAAGAGATGATTTTGTATAGGACCTTGCAAAAGAAAATTGGTCTAAAGTCTTAAAAGGAAGATGGATTGGTATTAGAAAAAGAAAGGTCTTGTTTATCTCCCTGAGCATAAACTCAAACGAAAAGAATTCCTTAATTTGGAAATGTGAGGTTCAAATAAATTCCAAAACCTTTGGATAACATAAGCATTGAAAACATCAAGACTTAGGGCCTTGTTAGGATCAACACTGAATGGGGCCTGTTTCAAGGTTGGAGACTGGTTTTATGAGGTGATTGATTTAGGCTTAGTTGAGTCAGAGAGAGATGAAGATGGAGAGAGTGGAAGAAAAGCTATAGGAGGACTTAAAGTAATTGTAGGCTAAAGATTTTAGTTTATTATGATCAAAATAAGGATTGCCTCTTCCTCTAGAATATCTAATATCTTATTGGAATTTCTCCTAAATTGGATGGCTTTATAGAAGTAGGCAATGTTTAAGTCCCCTTCCGTAAACTATAAGACTCTAGCTTTCTATTTGATAAAGGGGTTATATGCTTTAAAGGAGGCCAATATATAAACTTGTTTTGTTCTTCTGCCTCAATTTTTCATTGTGAGGATCAGTATAAAGTTCAATTTTTACTGCTTATATATAGATCTTTTATGGTTCTATCAATTTCCTTGGACAATTTATCTTTGAATTGAACTTTATGGAACTTCTTAAGCTCCCGTTTTATTATCTTAATCTTAAAAATGAGTTTAAATGATTTAAACCTTTATATTAAAGTGTTCAGCCCCTTATATACCATATTTTCATAAACCTTCGATTTGGTGAGGAACTTGAAGAATCTGAAAGGAGTTCTCAGTTTACTGGTGTGCACTCCTTAATTTATTTCAAGTGAAAAGTATTCTAATATCCCTAGATTATTGAAGAATCCAAAGTTGTTAGGGAATTTTTCCTTCCATTAAGAATTGACTAGCCACTTTTCTAGCTTTTCCTATATATTGTTCTTGCCTTCCTAGTTATTAGACCATGTACGTAGGTCCCCTTTGAATGAGAGATCTATCAATCTTATGTTGAATGGGAAAGCTCTAAGTTCTTTATCAATATTCCAAAATTGTCTTCACAAACTCTTAACTTCAAAGGAATATAATATGCAGTTAAAATCTCCTAAAGCTATCCAAGGCTCTTTAATGACTTTAGCAAGTTATTCAAGCTCCTTCCATAAACTAGTTCTCTAAGAGGAAAAAAATAAAAGCATAAATAAGGGTGATATGGATTGTTTCTTAAAATATAGGAGAATAGGTGTAACATTTGGTCAATTATTTTACTAAAGATAACTTGGAGGGCATTCAGGTTGTAAGCTGTAATAATTCTTCCCAAGTGATGAGATGCATGACTAGAGGAACCTTCATTATGTTCCATAAGAACAAGCAAACTTTGGTGAAAGTTGGCTTTAATTTTTGTTTCAACAAGTCCATTAGGCATGCTTCGAGCAATTCAAGCCCCTTGTATTAAGGAAATGATCATGTTTTTGACGGGCTTTGGGGGACTTATCCTTTTGTTTTCTGCTTTATTCCCTTCTAGTAACTTAAAAGGAAGGGGGTTTCCCTTATCATTATTAAGCTACATATCCCCTAACATCTTTGAAGTTGATTTTAACTGGGTAGTGTTAGTAACTTTAGCCAACATTGTGGAGAAACTGGGATTATCATGAGCAAAAAGGTGGAGATTGGAAAAAAAAAAGAATGGAGGTTGTTTAATAAGGGATCTTTACAAGTTAGATACTCAGAGGAAAAGTTGTAGGGGACTTAATGAAGGGTAAGGTCTTCAGGGCTATCAAGGGGGAGATAAAGATACTTAATTTCCTCTAGCATTACTGTTTTGGTGGATTAAGACCAAACCAATATATCATTTAGTGTAATAAGTTATCATTGTTGACATGCAAAAGCATATTCTAAACAAGAAAAGGACGAATATAAGAATAATAAATATTAATCGATTTGACACTTTATCTTATTAAAAAAGATGGGAGAAAATTTAAGAAAATAAATTAGTCCTAACACAATAAATAAGTAAAAGGCATTACATTCTATTATATTTATCTAAGTGAATATATAGATCTCTAAAATATTTTGCAAATATGGATAGTTTAAAAGGAATGACATTGGATGTGGAATACAAAATAAATATGATTATGACGTAAAAATGAAGATTTCTTAAAATCCAACCTGGGCCAAAAACGGGTCGGGCTGAAATTGTCATCCTTAATTATGAATAATAATAAAGAGGCGATTTGTAATTATTGTTGTTGTCTTTAGATTTAATTCATATGTTTTCTCTTTAGTGTTGCTCATATATGATTAGCACACACCATACTTGGAAAAAGATGAATCACTTTTTATGCATTGTTAACAGTCCACCCATGGAAATAAAGTGAGGTCTATTCATTCTTAGTTTTTTTTTTTTTGCATTCCTTTTTGTCTTTGAAAGTCACATGGATGTTAATGCTTGAAGATCATCTTATACGTAGAAGACTCCTAATTTTATCACATATTCCAAGTTTCTTTATATGCAATAGTGTAAAAAAAATTATATATTATCAAATATATCTATACGCCAAAGTTACATATTGCCCTTAAAATTTGAAACAAGGGTTAAATTTTCCTATATTATTATATTTCGTACCACTTTTCCTTAATGTTTCCATTAGGTTTTTGTTAAGTCTTTGTTAGTGGGTCATTAACCCATTTGATATGACATGTTAACTGGACAATGTAGGCCTATTAGATAGCGTGGATTTTAAACTTAATATTTATTAAAAATAATTTTATAATAATTTTAATTATCAAACCAATTAAAAATATTATCATTATCTCTCCTATTTCCCCAACCCAGCACTGCCACCACCACCTTTATCTCCATCAATCTCATTTTCCCTCCAATCGTTGCCACCACCACCATTGCAACCTACTCAAACCCCATCAACCCTTCCCCATACTTCCATAAACTCTCCTTTTTCCTCCTACTCCAAGCTTTAACTTATGGGGATAATTGTGACGCTTCAAAAAAATCCTCAATACACCATAATTTATGTTTGCAATCTTCCTCCTTAAGTAAGGACTTCTGTAGAATATATTTTTGTTACTCTATAAATAACATTTAAGGACTATATATCCTTATGTAATAAGGAAGAAGGTAAAAGTATAGATAGATGCCAAATTTTCTTCATCAGTTGACTAAGATTTAATTCTTTTTAGAATTAAAGAATGGATTAACTTAGTAAAAAAAGTACATATTTAATCCTTACCATGGATTTAACTAGACTTATAAGGTCTGAATACCTAAATCAAGTGAACAACAATACTAATATATCCACCATTTAGCTTAGAATAAAAGAGGTGTTAGCCATTGTCATTGTTCAAATCCAACTAGGTTATGAATATAATTGCTAGTATCTCATAACCATGATCTTGAGCTACCTTATCTCTTACTGAGATAACGTTAATGGCTATCTTGTCGAGCTTCCATTCTACACTTAAACAATTCTCTAGCTTAAGTCTTCCTAATAACTAAGCCTAATATTTATTTTTACAACAACAGAAGCTTCCAACATTACAATTCCCTTAGGATCTGTTTGGTTGGATGTTAATTAATGGAATGGAATGGAACAGAAAGGAAGGATTTATAATAGAATGGAATGTAATATATTGAAATTTTGTTTGGGAGTGATGGAAGGGTTCATAATATAATGTAGTGAAATATTATTTAAAAGATGGATGGAATGGAATGTACGTATAATAAATAATTATTATAACTATGATATTAAAATGGTTGTTGCAAAAGGTTTAGCGCTATAATTTTAAAATAGAAATCATATCCAATTAAAAAGTCACAGTTGTGACTTGAACATTTTTATATATTTTCTATTTTAAAATAATAAAAATTTTAAAAGTTTTATTATTTTATTATTAATTATATACAATTTATTATTAATTATATAAAAATATTATTAATTATTTAATAAATATTATTAATTATTTAATAAATTTTATTCTATTATATATGATTTATATTTAAAACTTAATTATTTTTATTTATATAAAAAATATACAAAATATTAAAGAATAATTTTTATATATTTTCTATTTTTATTAATAAAAATTTATTATTTTATTATTAATTATATACAAATTTTTATTAATAATATAAAAACATTATTATTAGGGTTGTAAAGAGGTATTACAGGGAGCTCAGAGAAGACAATGGGCTGTGAATATGGATTGTAAAGAGGAGAGGAGAGAGAGAGAGAGAGAGAGAGAGGGAGGAAGGGAGAGAGTTACTGGGAGGTGGTATGTATAAATCTAAACTTTTTCAGATTTTATAAGATTAAGGGTCATAACTTCAATTCTAATGTGGGGTTAGAGTTGAAAGAAATAATTGGTATTAAGAAAAATTATTGAGGGGATATTAGGTAGTATGTATTTATTAGTTTACGTTCCATCCTAAACCTCCCGAATCGGAGGTTTCTTATTTTCACTGTTTAGGATGGAATGGAATGCAGCATAAAACCCTCCGCTTTTATCCCATTTCATTTCATTCCATTATAAAACCCTCAACTAAACAATAGAAGTATGTTACGTTCCATTCCATTCCATTACTACCAAACAGGCCCTTAGTTACTTAACACTTTAAGACTTTACATTCCCTGATTTCCCAAGTTGTCACCAATCTAACACTATATCCATTAATTATTTTATTAACTACTAGTTATTGCGTAGTCCACCGAGTAAGCTCCATCGTAATTTTTTCTTTGGAATTCTATTCACCTCTAAAGTATTAAGAGTTTCTTCCTTTCTATAATCTATACACATAAGATCCAAACACTATCAATAGCATCTCTTTATCAACTTTTGAATCATGCTTATTTGTATATAACCAATTTAAGAAATTAGCATAGCTTGTTTCCAAAATATCAATGTAGCATAATGTTTGCTTTTCCTTCCAAATAACAAAGGAGAAATTGCATTTGAAAAAAAATGTGTTCAATGGTTTCTGGCATCACTTTATATAGAAATTTTATCCTAGACACATTGAAGAAATTTAATATGTATAAGCAAATTGTTCTCATTCTAATCATCCTAATATTACCATCATGTCACATCTTCAATGCTTTAAAATCATCGAGAGTATAAGAAGTGAAGAACTCTTCCTAGGATTGATGTGATAGGAAACATCAATATCTATAACCCAGCCACTCTCATAGCATACTAAATTGATGACTTTAAAGTAACAAAAAGATCACATTCAACAGTAGTAACAGTACAGTTTTCATTATCATTATCCTTCCTTTCTTATCTCATCTCCTTTTGAATCTGTAAACAGTATTTCTTGATACACCCTACTTTACTATAGTGATTATAAAGAAAGCTTTTGTACCTGGACCATGGCTTACTTATACTTCTCTATATCCTTTTGACCTTTGAATTTACTTATCCCTTATCTTCGATAGTTGGAATATCTGAATGTGATGATGATGCAGATGAGCCTTAAGATTTTCTCTTTTTCTTCATTTAAAACACTACATTTAACATATTTAATAGTCATCAACACCATTAAGAGCGTGTTTGTTCAAAAAAAATATGATTAGTTTTCTAATAATCTATTTGACTATTAAGTAATCAAAGTTCTAATATCTTATTATCAAAATTTATAATCATTCTAGACAAATGATCAAAGAAATCCTAGAAATATTTCAAATGATTGGAAATGGACTCTTCTCGTTGTATATCAAATTCATTAATTTCTTAATTAAGAACAACTTATCTTGTCTTTAAAGCATAAAGTGTCTTAAGTTTATCTCACAAAGTTCTAGTATATGTATCATTAACAATATAATTATGAACATCGTCTTCCACTCATTGCCTAAGATAGCTACAAACTTGCTACTGTTCAAATTCTTAATATATTGGGGCTTTTGAGTAGCAAACACGAACAACTGCATCTTTTCATAAATAAAAGATCTTTTATCTTTCCTTCCCACTTATGATTATTAGTACTATATGAATACATTATTTTGCTAATATTTTCCTCCACCATTCAAATAAAGTTATTAAAAATATTCCACTACTACTCTAATATCACAATATTAGTAAGATATCACCAATATAAGGTCAAATACACAATTAAATAAAATATTAGTCAACACTTTCCTTTCTACTTAAATCTATGGAGAGCAAGTAAACTTTAGCATAATATTGATGTTGTAGTAAGTACAATATGTTGAAAAATAAGTATGGTCTAGGCAATTAACAAACATAAGAGACAACAAGATTTTTAGTTATAAAAGCTTCATTAAATCAATGTTAAAAATAATGGGACCTCTAATCTATCAAAAGAACTCCAATACATTAAAAGAGTTACAAAATGCTCTTAAAAGTGATCACAAACAAGTTCTAAACAAAGAAAAACAAATGATAAAGGGAACAACAATACAGAAGAAAGAATGAGAGAAATTACCTAAAGTTGAACCATTATTCATGAAATGAAAATGATAGGTACAAGAGTAAACAAGATCTCTGTCGTTCATATTGTAGAGCAATGTCCCAAAATTTCTAAAACCAAATTTAAGCTCAATCTAATGATCAATGACTCCAGATCAAACAAAAAATCAAAATTAATTCTTAAAAAATTATTACTCTTTTTTCTTTTCTCTCTCTTTGACTTTTCTAATGATTCTTATTTACTAGTATTCGAACTTTAAGACATTAAAAGAGTGAGTCAAAAGACCAATAATAAATTCCAAAAAATAATAAATCAAGACAAACAAATTTAAATTTTTTTACACATAAAAAATAACATAACATTAAATATTGCACATAAATACTAAGATTTGATACAAATCAAAATAACCTAACAATAAATTTGCATAAAAATATTTAGAATATGCCTTTACAAAATAGATTTGTGCCCAATGATATGAAAATATTGTAAATAAAATGATAAACAATCTTCACTGATAATTTTACACTAAATTAAAATCTTCGAGTAAAATCGTCTTTTATGCAGTCAAAGTATAGACCAATTACAGAATAGTATAAAATAAAAAAGTAGACATTTCTACCAATTACACTTCTAATTAATCAATAGAAAGATTTGAGTTAAATTAGGTCTTTAAGAAGATTTAATACATATATTATATCCTGATAGTATTGCTACTCCTCCCTTAACTTCATATCTATAAATTTTATATAGTATTTTCTATACTCGACCATGGTAACATACTTTTTTTCCCTTACTTTTTCTTATTAGTCCCTATTTGGCAATCAAATTGTATTAGCTGTTAATTAGCTGATTCTATCAGCCATATACTGATAGCAAATTAATATAGTTGACTTGACTAGATCTAAAGATGTTTAGTAAAATTAACTGTTTAATATTAGTAATTTATATGTAAAATGACTTAAAAAATTATAAGGACATAAGTATAAGAATTACACATCATTTCAAAGTTAAAGGAAGACTTGTATAATGAGATGATAACTCTTTATATATTCTAACTCAAAATTGATATTAATTCAACTTAAAAAATAAACATTTAAATAATAACCTTATTATCTCTATTTCTATTTTATTTATCTCTATCTCTTTAAATAATTTGTAATAACTTTTAGAAATAATAGTCTTCTAATCCCTTAAATGCTCCTGTAATTTCAAGTCAGAAGGGACACTTACAGGCTGTTTGGAAACCTTCAGATTGAATTCATTAACGAATTGGATTTAATTACATTAATGAGATTGAATTGAATTCAATTTACACTATTTGAAACAAACCCATTAATACTGGAATTGAATTCAATTACAAAGTTTGGAACACAATCAAAATGAATTCAATTATTTCATATGACATTTTTACCTTTGACTAAAAAATAATCTTATTAAATAATAAACATTCACACTTACACAGAGCATATTATAAACAACAATTTCAGTGTTTAGATTTTAGCAATTCTTGTTGTTAAAAATAAAATTATCCATATATAAAATGAAATAATTATAATACTAAAACAAAGTTATAAAATTGTGATTATAAAAATAAAACTAATAAAGAATAGACATAAAATCATAATAATTTTCATAATAATACAAATCCAAATTTAAAAGAAATTATATGAACTTTAATAATTAAAAAAATTGAAGCTTTTGATAAAAAAATATAATTTGATAAGATAAATGATAGTTTTAGAAAAATAAGAGTTTTAGAAAATTAAGAATTAAAGTAAAGAAAGGTTCAAATTACATGAAGTTGGATATAAATTAATATTTAAAAGTTAGATAATTTTTGTTTAAACTAATAAGTGTTTTAAAATAAAATTTATAAGAAATATAAAGCATATGTTTTCTCAAACACTCTTTTTTTGTTTTCGAAAAAAGACCGAACTGAAAACAAAGGAGTCTATCCCATTCATGTAGTATGAACCTATAGCCTTTAATACTAAACAAGCGTAGGCGATAGAAATATCGATGTGATGATCTTCAGTAAACAAGCGCAGGCGATAGAAATATGGATGTGATGATCTTCAGGGCCTCCACTTTTGTCCTTCTGAGAAGCATTATGCTTATCATGACATGATTCTACATATTTAAATATTAGAGACAGAGTGTTGATTTACTACTGGTTTCTTTGGTGGGAGGTGTTGATACAAGGTAGAGAAGCTGTTGCTGTTATGTTGTTTTTCTTGATAGGAGGCATTGATTGAGGTGAAGAGATATAGTAAGGTTTTTGCCTTTAGATGAGTATTATTAGAAGATTATTTTCAACGTTCAAAAAAAATTGAAGCCACAATTCGTCTGTCAATTCTAATGCATAGAGGAGTAAATTCAATTTATAAAAGAAATGAATTTCAATTACATGCATAAATTGAACCCATCTCTTTTTTTGTTGAAGTATGTTCCAACTTCATCGAAACCATCTAATTTTTTTCTTAAAATCATAATTCCTCGTTGGCTCGCCCGCTAGGACAACCACCAAACTCCAAATTCCAAAAGTCACTCAAAGAGTCAAACATCATCATATGCTTCAAAGTCACTGTCAATGTCATTGCCCAACCAAATCAAGCAACTATATTACTGTTTGCCTTTATTTTGATTAAAGGTTAACACGTAGCCCTTTGTTTCGGTGTGAATGTGTTTGCCAGCGTACCAAGAATTTAAAGTGATTCTAAACTAGGAAATAAGGAAAAATAGATATTGCAACTCGTAATTTCTGACTGCCAATCAAACGATTGTATATGCTAGAAAGGGACAAAAAATCTAACAGGAAAGAACTTTGCTTTATTGATAAAAAATTCGGCAAAACACAATGATGAAGAAATTGAAAATTACTAATCATAATTGAAAAGAGAAGACTATGCTAAAAACTAGAGAATTGCCGAAGAAAAATAAACTGATAGATTTGCTGAGATGTCAGGCTTTTGATATGTGAGATGTTGAAGAGCTTTCTTTCTGCTTCAAAACTTTTATTTATAGCCAAAATTGATAGGTGTCCAACCTTAATCAAACTTACAATCTAATAAAATTTTATCCTGCCAAATAGAGATAAAATTTGGATAAAACTTTATCCTATAAGATGGAGATAAAATTTTAAAACTTTATCCTATAAGATAGAGATAAAATTTAGATAAAACTTTATCCTTATCTCCTCATTATCTTGGACTTCAAGACTCCCACTCTAACTCAAATTCTACTGCTTTCCTTTTTGCTGGACACTGGATTTTTAATGGGTCAGGAGCAGTGGATTTCTTCTGGACTTCGAACCATGGGCTCTCTTTGGGCTTTAGGTTTTTGGCCCAAAATAGTAAAAATGGGCCGAACCTATTTTTCGGTGTAAACATTTGCCCCCTGCACCATTGGATTTATAAATATAAGCCTTATAGTGGCCCTTAATTAGACAACCATTTAGCCAATGTCTTTGCCTAGAGTAGCTTTTAGATGCTTTGTTATCGTCAAACTCCACCCTCCTCTGATGGACCAAAAATCTGAGAAAATTTCTCGCTCTGACTCCAAAAGCACACTTTAACGGATTGAGTTTGAGCTGGTGTCTCCTCAGTCTCTCAAATCCTTGCCTAAGATGTTCTACATGGTCACCCTATTTTTAGACTTGATAACCACGTCATCGATGTAGACTTCAACAATTTTCCCAAAGATATCATGGAAAATGAGGTTCATGGCTCTTTAATAAGTAGCTCCAGCGTTCTTCAACCCAAAAGACATTATAACCCATTCGAATGTGTTGATTGCACTTGGACAACGAAACGCTGTCTTATGAATATCACTTTCGACAATTTTGATTTGATTATAACCAGCAAAACAATCCCAAAATGTTAATATTTCATGGTTGGTAGTGGCATCAATAAGCATGTCGCTAATCAGCCTTACATACACATCCTTGGGTGTGACGGCGTTTAAGTCCCGAAAATCTATACACACTCTAATTTTTCCATTTTTCTTGACTTCAGGGACTATATTTGCCAGCCACTCGATATACTTAGATGGTCTAATGAAGCCTACTTTGAGAAGCCTCTCTATTTCTTCTTTTACCTTCATCTCCACTTCTTTAGACATTCTCCTAGGTGGTTGTTGAAAAGGATGAAATTCAAGCTTGATGGGCAGTCGGTGTTCCACTAAACTTCGACTTAAGCCTAACATATCCTTATAATCTCATGCAAAGCAATCTTTATACTCGTGAAGCAACTTGATTATTTCCTCATGCAACTCCTTA
This sequence comes from Erythroxylum echinodendron, assembly GCA_027575705.1. Lineage (NCBI taxonomy): Eukaryota > Viridiplantae > Streptophyta > Magnoliopsida > Malpighiales > Erythroxylaceae > Erythroxylum > Erythroxylum echinodendron. Next base: position 22,755,445 of record JANZXR010000008.1, read on the forward strand.
TCAATAAGCCCACTGATGTATGTTACTTTAGGATCCTCGGCAGTATTCAAGTTAATTTCTTCCAGCGGGTCCTTTACTTGAAGTCTCTCATCTTTCATTTTGGGTGGCGTGCCTTGTAGCTCCTGCAGACATATTTCATCTCTTATTATTTTTGGGTTTTCTCCCTCATAAACTAACTCTGTTTCGAAAATCTCCATTTTAAGGTTGGCCATTAATTGTTTCTTGGCCTGCTGCAAAATTACTTCCTAGATAACCCGTGTAGCTACTGGCCACCTTTTTTTATTTCCTTGAGCAGTCATTGGCCTGACTGGCCAGCATCTTCTTCCATTGACCTAAGCGGCCTGATGCTTTTATTCTTCTCACTGGCACCCGTTGCTTGAAGTAACAAATGGTTGTTCTTGGCAAATTTCATCAGTGTAGGCCTGCCTTCTTTATTCAAACCTTCAAAAGTAATTGGTGTGGTGTCTCCATGGTAGCAGCAGGCATCCACTAAATTGACTTCTGCGTTGAAAGGATTATTGTCTGCCTTATCCATTTCCACATTGTCACCGTGCTAGAACAATAAGAACTGGTGAAGAGAGGATGGCACACACATGTTGGCGTGAATCCAATCTCTGCCCAAAAGTAACTTGTAACTTGCATTTGTGTTGATTACGAAGAAAGCAGACACACACGTCTTACTCCTCACTGTTATTTGTAGCAGAATTACTCTCAATGTTCTTATCACATTCCTAGTCACCGCAGTTACCACTAAATCTGTAGCAATGATATCCTCTTCTCTTTTGCCAAGCCCCAATGACACTTTCAAGGGAATCACATTTATAGCTACTCCATTGTCCACCAAAACTCTGTTCAGTGGCCTCCCGTTGATACAAGCCCGTATGTACAGTGGCTTAGTGTGATTCACTATTAATAGCTTGTCGAATGTTAAAGTTTTGCTATCCTTAGTCTCTTGTGATTTCTCTAAGAATTTTTCCGTTGCATTTTGTTCTTCTTTTACAGCCCAGACTTCTTCTTCATTTTTTGGCTTGTCCTCTGCTTCATCAATAGGATCGATGTGGTGAAAAATAGCTGGCAACAATACAGAAGCATCTCCCACATAATAAATAGGGACATCACCAATATTGAAGTAACTGTTTACTTGTTCCTCCGCATCGTCATCCTTCGTTGCCTTCCTTCCGAATTTATTCTTCTGAATTCCTTCTTCATGGTGCTCAACCATTTGCTTGGCAATGTTGGCCAACTTCTTCCCTTTATCAAGCATCTTTTGTTTCTCCACAAAGTGAGCTATGACTTGAACTTGAGGTTTTATTTCCATATCTTTTTTTTTGGAGAAGTCTCTCGACTAACGTCTTGCACTACAATCTTCTTTTTCTTGTTTTAACATTTTTCTGAGCAGCAGTAAGCATTTTCTTTTTATTCTTCTTTTTACTTTCCACCCGAATCTCCTCTCCATCTTTCTTGCGTATCAGTGGCTTAACAAATTTTGGGTGACTACCAGTGCTGATGACCACCTAGTCACTGGCTTCTTTGTTATTTTCGGTGACCCGATCACTGATCCTTTCCAGTGCACTGAGTCTCTCCTGACTTTTAGAGATAGTGGTTAGGTCATCTTTCCTTTTCTACATGTTCCACCTTTTTGGCCTCCAAACTTGATTCGTACGCTCCTGTCTCCTTTTTTGGTTGAGTCAATTCCTCATGACCCTACCGGAAATGGAATTTTGTCAATGAGCATTGTCTCTTCTGGGAACTTGAGAATTTTCCTGTTGATGTGATCCTAAATCACATTCTTGAAGGCCCAGCACATGTTGGTAGAATGAGTCCACGCATTATGATTTTTGCAATAGTCTTTGGCCTTCATCTTCTCCTTAGTAGGCAAAACGTGATCTATCGTCTAAGTGTTTTGCTCATACATTGCCTGGCCCATGGTCACCGGTTGATGGACACAGGAGGCAAAATAGCTTTCGGTGTCTCGTCCCTTTTATACGGTGGCTGATAGGTGGACACCGGTTGTTTCTCCTTGTTGGGGCTGTCAGTCCTAGTGGATTGAGTACTGAACTCCTTCACGGGAGAAGTTTCTCCTAACTTGGTAGCCTTGGCTGTCGAATCCTCACTTTCAGTTGGAGTGGCCGTAGGTGCCACTGACTAATTTTTCGTGGCCACTGGTAGCTTGCTGGCCTACGATTCAGTTTGATGTAGTGTCTTGCTTGACCCTCCCATGCCTATGCTTTTGTCTTTCTCCTGCATGGCAGATCCACTGATCGCGGCCAAATTTGATTACTCCCCAAAGTGTTTGAGAGAGTGTCTGTTTTAGCTGTCGATTTCTCTATGGCCTCCAGAACCTTTATTAAAAGAATCTCAATGTTGTTTGCTTGACTTAACTCAACGGATTGAGGTTGGTCTTCCTGCGATGCTGTTACAACGTTTTCCATATCATCACCTCCACTGATGAAAATGTCAGTACTCTTACTTGATCGTGTTTTCGTCATTGCCTGGTCCCACCGAGCGTGCCAGAAATATGCTTGCCTTTATTTTGATTAAAGGTTAACACGTAGACCTTTGTTTCGGTGTGAATGTGTTTGCGAACGTGCCAAGAATTTAAAGTGATTCTAAACTAGGAAATAAGGAAAAAAGATATTGCGATTCACAATTTCTGACTTCTAATCAAATGATTGTGTATGCTAGAAAAGGACAAAAAATCTAACAGAAAAGAATTTTACTTTATTGATAAAAAATTCGGCAAAACACAATGATGAAGAAATTGAAAATTACTAATGACAATTGAAAAGAGAAGACTATGCTAAAAATTAGAGAATTGTCGAAGAAAAATAAAATGATAGACTTGCTGGGATGCCAGGCTTTTGATACGTGAGATATTGGAGAGCTTTCTTTCTGCTTCAAAACTTTTATTTATAGCCAAAACTAATAGGTGTCTAACTTTAATCAAACTTGCAATCCTTATCCTACCAGATAGAGATAAAATTTGAACAAAACTTTATCGTATAAGATAGAGATGAAATTTTAAAACGTTATCCTATAAGATAGAGATAAATTTTTGGATAAAACTTTATCCTTATCTCCTCATTATCTTAGACTTCAAGACTCCCACTCCAACTCAAATTCTACTGCTTTCCTTTTTACTAGACACCGGAGTTTTGATAGGCCAGGATCAGTGAATTTGTAAGGCTCTAATCGTCACAGTTCTCACTCGCCCCTCAAGAATGAACGTGTCTCTAGAAGATTTACTTCGTAGGTGAAGTTAACCGTAAGAGAATTTGAGTTAAAAATTGGCTACCTTCTTATTCTCAACTGCGGTATTTAAATACAATGAGAAAATGACTTTGGCTATTAACTAGGATACAAATCTCGAGCCACGATGTGAATTAAATAAAATGTAAAAATTAAAGGAATTCACTGACTTTGTTATCTCTACGCATGAACACTGGGTCGTGCAATCGTGCAACCAGATCATGACTTTGTGCAACTAAAACATCCATGTCAATAATCAACCACTCATTTGCTTCTCCAGCATGTGTTGAACAGACGATCTCTTACATGTATTACTCTAGGCACTTGGATTTCTCCTAATGACTCAAGTTGATTTTCTTGATGCAACAGAATTTTGAAAAATGGGCCAAGTTTATTTTTTGGTGTAAACAATTACAATACAGTAGAAACCACACCACACCCAAATTCTGAACTTTGAAGCCTATATGCTCCTCGCTCTCCTCCGCTTTCCCTCTGCTGCTTCCATGGCAGCACGTGCCATTGCACGCGCCTCCCTTCTTTCACTCTCCACTCCTTCCTCGACCACCGTTCTCTCCCCTTCATCTCTATTCTCGACCCCGAAACCCAACATTTTTGCTTCTTCTTCTTCGTCTTTCCTCGGAAACAAGTTTCACTCTTTATTCGGAGATGGTTATGTGCGGGTCTTGGGGCCAATAGTAGGAGGAAGAGGAGGAGCAGGCAGCGTATGGGCTTCCCGGAGAGACTACCGGAAACTGAGGAGGCGTGCGTCGGCGAAGAGTAAGGAGAAGGAGTTGCAGCTCAATGTCACCATTTGCCTCGAAGAAGAGCTTCCCGATGATCCTGAAATTTTGGTACTTTTTACTTGACCCTAATTTGATTTTGCAAACTTGTAATTGTTTCGTTCTATGCTTTTCCTTAATTGTTGGCTAGTAATATGTGTTAGTCTATGCACCGCAGGAAAGGTCTTTACGTTTTATATGTAATACCGACCACATTCCATTTATTTGACGAAATTATACTTCTGCCGCATGGAATTAAGCATTTTGCAATTATCTGTGTTCTTTACTTGGTTCTACAGAGCATAGCTGAATTGCTCCGCCTTAACGTGCCAATGGCAATTAAGCTGGCATTTGATGGTTTAAAAGATTCAACATACAAGACTAGAGATACGTCCTTAACTGACATTGGTGGATTTAAAAGTATCGAGTTGTCTGTGCTCCTTTGCAATGATGAATTCATTCGCAAACTTAACAAGGAATGGAGGGATGAGGATCATGCTACGGATGTTCTTTCAATGTCACAACACGTTCCTGAACTTGACCTTCCAGTTGTAAGAAGAATATCTTTCGCTGTAGGTTCCTATGTTTTTGCAAAGAACTTGACCATTTCTTTCCTTGCAGCTTATGATGGGTGACATAGTAATTTCCGTTGAGACAGCTGCACATCAAGCTGAGGAAAGAGGGCATACCCTACTGGACGAAATACGCATCCTCCTGGTTGGTTTAGTTATGTGCATCATGACTTCCTATCTTTTTGTGGCAACATTTTTGCATTGAGTATGGAACATCCGGTTATCTGCAGAATGTGCTCGCAAACTCTTTAAATAATCTTTTCTACTGCATTCTTACCCTGCCGTGCATTTGGCAACATGACCTAGTTGTGTAAAGAGAGAGCAACTCATGGCTTTCCCTCTCCCCAGGCCAATTTGAGAAGTCTTAGACATGATATTTCTGGTGCTTGTTTGAGACCGAATAATAAAATTTCAAGGACAGTGGACCCAATAAATAATAAGACTTTTCATGAACCTGAATTTAAAATAATTGATAAATTTAGTTTCTAATTTTTTTATCAGCTTTATGAAGTCAGTTTCAGATGATTCAAACTTCCTTTGTCTGTTCATAAATCACCCTTCTTATGATGTTTATGATGCTGAAATTGATGTTCATGAAATATAGGTGCATGGGTTGTTGCATCTTTTAGGATTTGATCATGAGATTGGTGAAGAGGCTGAAACTGAAATGGAGAAAGCAGAAGAACAACTTCTAAAGATTCTTGGGTGGAAAGGGAAAGGACTAATTCAGAGTGCTTATGATGCTGAGACTGCTGAAAATCAGCCTACAGAAAATCCAGATGGTAATTTTGCTAAATTATTGTCTACCAATTCAAAGATTTTTCTATTTTTCCAAAAAAAAGTTCAAATATTTTTCTCTTAGCTATTGTAGTTTCCTTTCTATGTGGTATCAATATTTTGTCAAATTTGGAACTATGATCTCTCTCTCTCTCTTTATGCATATAAATTCACATGTAAACATCTCTAGTGGGAAATGCAACTGATACTTTGTTAAAAGGCAGGAAGAAAGTAGGCAGTTTACGATTCTATAAACCCAAGTTCAGCTACATCTTCTGTGATATGGATGGTAAGGCCACATTTTTCCTGTCTTTAATTCTTCATGGATTTTCACCTTAGCTCTGGATGCCTTTCTTTGTATCTCGAGGGACCTTGCTGAACAGCAGAAGTAAAATCTCATTGTCAAATGCAAAAGCAATTAAAGAGGCCGTTTCAAGAGGTGTAAAGTTTGTTATTGCAACTGGAAAAGTAAGCATATATTTTACTTGTGCACTTTAGTTGAGTACCATGCTATTGTTTCATAACTCCTTTGTGAACCTTTTTTACCATTGATCCTAGGCTTGGACCTTTTTTCCCCCCCAGAACTATTACTGGGTAACTTATTACCTGTTTATAGGTTCATTTGGTGTGAAATTGAATTGACTTTCTACTATTGGGCCAATTTCTGATCTTTATTATGCTATTTCCTCTTCTGCCTGATGTTCAGCTTACATATAGGTTCTAGCTGCATATTGCTAATAAAACATTAAAACAGGCTCGTCCTGGTGCAATAAACATCTTGAAGACAGTTGATTTGGTTGGTAAAGATGGCATTGTCTCGGTGAATTCTCCTGGTGTTTTCTTACAGGTTTTCTTTTACCTTTTTGTATTTTGTCCTCTCCGGCTACCTTTTGGTTTTGACTTTGTAATACACATGTTGCAGTTTACACTTACTCATACAGATCTACCAGGTGATTTATATCTATAAGCATGTGAAAAGAAAGAAGGGCTTTAAAATATTTTTAATCTTCCTTGAGCACCATATGTCTGTATGTAATGGAAATTCCAAGTCTAACTCGGCTTAAGTTGGCTTGACAAACTGCAAGAGACACATGAGATTAGTGGCACTTCAATTCTTGACATAATCAAATGTATATATGATTGTTATTTTTTATTGCCTTGTAAAATTTGTCAACTTTTTAAACATGTTGAAAGACAATTGACATGCATATTCTTGTGGTGCTAATTCCGTAAAATACAAACGTCTGATCTTAAGAAGCTGCTTATTCTAGGGTTTTCTTGTAAGTTAACTTGCATATTTAGCTTTCTGCTTCTAATGATTTACTTTGTTGCACCTCACTTCCAAGTGCCATTCATATTCTTTTTCTACCTTGTTATGGAAATACTAATCGTGGTGAAGACTTAACATACTTTTAGTTTATTTGTTAACATACCCCTTTGTGCATACAATGTTTTTTGCAGTTGACCTGCAACCAGCTGTTTCTTGCTCTCCGTTATTGTTTCCCATTCGATGTTTTCTTCTTGTTTTCAGGGACTGCTTGTTTATGGTAGACAAGGTCAAGAAATTTTTCGAAGCAACTTAGATCCAAGTATCAGCAGAGAGGTCATATTTCTAAGTGCTATATCGGATAACTGCAATTAAGTTACCAAAAACTTGGGTGCCTACATGTGTATACCCAAACACACACAGATAACATTTTTATTTGATTTTGCTGATTCTTTTCAATAGTGGAGTTGGTCATCTTAGTTTTATAGCATGCCATATTAAAGAATTCACCTCCTGCTACTGACAGGGTACACTTAATCTCGTTACATGTTGATTGTGCTAATTTGATGCTAATGATAGAACACGAAAGCTGGGCCTGTCTTCATTAATTCTATCCTCATGCCACCCTGAAGATGTGGGTGTCCTTTTTATGCTTCTCAGGATGGTGTGTTGATTATGTAGGGGGAATACCGTACATTATTTTAGTGCAAGGACAGCTGTACATGTTATTTTTTAGAAGTTTCTTTTGTGAAGATATATTGAACAGTTTAAATTACTTTTACTATAAGGGTTAAGATTCACCTGTAGTTTGGTTTTGAGACTATAGAAATAACTACTTAGGGGAGTAATTTACAGTTCGCATTTATGATTTCCTGTTTCAGCTAATATCTTCCCTACTTGCTACTCCAGAAGAATGATGTTTGGCTTCGTGTTGATGATGTAACCATAATTTCACTTTAGGGTAAACTACAGTGCACAAGGTTCTTCGCAAAGCGAGGGTCGGAAGTGGATCATCAATTGTATACAGCTTTCTCTTTGTATTTTACAAAAAGGCCGTTTTGTTACTCAAACTCGTGACCTTCCAGTCACAAAGGCGTAACCTTACCATTTGCTCCAAGCGGGATAAATTATATTTATTGAACAAATGAGGTCGGGGCTAAAAGAACACTTGAAAACCAATTAGTGGGTGAAAAATAAAAATCTATATAAAAGTTAGCTAACACAAGATATTGATTCATTTTCATTTCACTAGGCCTTCTTTTAGAGCACTTGGGTATGACCTTTTAGTTAACCCCTACTTAAGTCTTGTTGAATTAATTGCCTGTGCAGTCTGCTACTTCAATCTTCAATCGAGTGACCTCTTGTATGTGATGTTGCAGTGATATGATATTGGCTTAAGGACTTTTGAGTCTTGGCTTCATTGAACTCCCCTTTTCTATAAGACACTTTGTATGAAATGACTAATTTATTTGTGCAGTAGCTTGCCCTGTCTATTGATGCTTCATGACCTTTGCATGTGATTATTATATCTTAACAAAATCTTCACTTGCATTTTATATTTTTCCCTTTGCCCTCCATAAAATATTAGAATTATTGTTTTGCTGATAACATTTGAATTATGTGGTATTCATTGAGCTTTAGACCCAGTTTATGAGTCTCGTGTGAGAATAGATGGCTTATTTATTCTAATTTTCCTCTGGAAATGGTAAAAAGGAAATTTTCACCTAATAATGAGTGTTGTTGTTGATGTCTTTGTAGTCAATGTTCCAGTCAGTCACATTTTCTAGATTTGACATTATAGGCATGTCTCTTTTCTTTGGAGCACAAGGTTCCTCTTGTTGCATTTGCACAAGATCGCTGCTTAACACTATTTGGTGACCCTCTTGTTGATTCACTACATGCTGTATATCAGGAGCCAAAGGTACATGTTTAGACATACATTTTGATTTCCTTGATAGTCTCCTGGAAACTGTTCCAACATGAGTGTTTTACAACTAGTATCTTTGCAGGCAGAAGTTATGCCTTCAGTTGATCATCTATTGGCTGCTGCAGAGATACAGGTACTTAGCCTAATGCGATCATTCTGAGGCATGAACAAAGAAATGATACCCTCATATATCTCTGAACTTGCTTCTATGATTGGGTAGTTGTCCCTATTATTCCACAGTCAATTGTTTGTTGTAGGATCTCTTTCTGTTAAATGAGTTCTGATTTTCTGCCTTAGAAATTGTGAAGTAGGTTCAATGTGTAATATGGTTGTAACCTTCAGAAAGTCTCTAGCATAAATTGGTCATCTTGAGCTGCACTTGAAAAACTTGATAATGCAGGCATAGTTGCTCCACGTAATTGTAACTCTGTAGAGTTACTGGATGCTAAGGTTCTGCTATGATGCACATTGCAGATAAATACATGTTCTATTAGTGTTATTTACACATTGAACATTATACATCAAATACATAGTCATGCATTAGTTTATTGCTGTAAAGTGAATTCTGATTTTCTTTTTTAAGCATTGCCAAGTTGGGTCAGTCCGTAATATGGTTGTATCCTGCACAGTAGAGTTGGCAACTAGCCAGACCCAAAGTCAATGGGTGAGGCCTTGGCCCAAGCCTGGCCTGAGGCTCAATATCTATAAGAAAAATGTCTTTGTTTTTCATTTTTAATAAAAAATAAAAAATTGGGCCAGTCTGAGTCGGCCTTTGGGCTGCCTGGGTGCCATAGATGTTAGGCAGGCCCAAACCTTGCCCGGCCTGGCCCAACCCATTGTCATCCTTACTTGAGAGAGAGCTGTCATGAACTTGTCATCTCTATTGCACCTGAACAACACTATGCACGCATACTAGCTTCTTTTTGTTGTACTTAGGGTAGAGTAAGTGGGATGCAAGTTGATACGCACTGCACATTCATAAAATTGTCTAACGAGCCATTATAATTGAGAGATTTCATATTGGAATTCAATCTCATAATTACTTCTATTTTTGTATGCAGAAAATAATATTTTTAGACACCGCAGAGAGAGTGGCTACTACCCTGCGGCCACACTGGTCAGAAGTGACTGAGAACCGGGCCAATGTTGTCCAAGCTGTTCCTGACATGCTTGAGATTGTCCCTCTTGGAACCTCAAAGGGGAATGGAGTAAAACTGCTGCTTGATCATTTGGGTGCTACTGCAAAGGAAGTATGGTCCAACATTCTGTGGTTAAATCTTTTTCCTGTTAATTTCTTGTTTTGAATTAAAAGGATAAAATCTCTGCTATTACTTGTTGCCCACGTTGTCATGTTGAGAATGCGTAGGTGCATCTACTTTATCTTGTGTTTGGAGTTGTGATGCCAACTAATAATGGAATTACTGCATTTGAAGTTGTATGAAAATTGACATGGTACTATAGAAAACTCCTGGGAAAAGTATACACAAAAAATAGAACTCTATTTTTGTAAGCGTCTGCTATGTACATTGATCTCCTGCTACTTCACATCAAAGCAGAAGAGGGGTTGCGGATGAGAATGGCTGTGAATACCATGAACTAATGAGCCAAACCTGAAACTTTGACTGTACTTGGTCTTCTGTATGTACCTTTTGTCCTCTGTCGTGATTGATTCTGACTGTTCACATTTCAGATTATGGCAATTGGTGATGGAGAAAATGATGTTGAGATGCTCGAGTTGGCTTCTTTAGGCATCGCGCTTAGCAATGGATCAGAGAAGTCGAAAGCTGTTGCCAATGTGATTGGTCCCAGCAATGATGAAGATGGTGTTGCTGATGCTATTTATCGCTATGCATTCTGAAGTTCAAATTCAAGAATAAAAAGTTCAAAAAGAAGTTACAGGTGAAGTTTTTGCTATAAGGGATGCGACCTGCCATTTTGACAGTTGTTTGAAGATTTCTCAACTGAGAATGATTAGCTGAGCCTAGCAACAAAACGGAGATACTTGTTGCGTCCTATTACGATTGAATAGACCATTTCCTGTGAACTGGGAAGCAATTTTTGAACTACATAGAATTGGAAAGAAAAATTCATTTGTTGACCATTTTTTTCATAGAAGTCATACCTGTCTTCTAGGTGTAGCATTCTTTCTTTTGTTCCTTCTATTGTATTCATAACAAAACTGAATACATGGAAAGGATCGATTGAATCGACAATCTTACACTATAATGAGAAGGTTGGGCTTGTGATGGCTGCCTGGTATAAGCAGTCCGTCACCGCCACTGCGATTATTTTCTGCTTTCTGCATCTGCCCTTTTTTTGTTCCCAGTAACTATGCAGGATTTTTGGATCCTAACATTCAGTGCTACCGTAGACTTGGGTCCTGTTGGCTGCAAAATCCCTACCTATTTGTTTTCTTCTACAAATCACGCTTTTTGACCTCAAACGTGAAGCACAACTTTCGTTTTACTAAGTTCCTTATAAATGATTCAGGTGATAAGAAGTTTATAGAAAAAAATCAATAATTTTTAAAGTTTTTGTGGTTTTTCATTTAATTAAAAAATAGTTAAAATTTTGTTAAAGAAAAAACGAAACATGTATGACTTGAATATTATACGTAAAAAAAAATCAAAATTTTCTTGTATGATAATTTATTCCACTCTTAAATTTAATTTATTATAATTATTTAAATTATTAATTTGAATCAAAATTAATTAGTTTAAGTAGATTTTAGGAATTAAGTTAAGTTATATTAATTTACTTTTGATTTTCATATTACATATTTTTCTTATTATTTTCATCAAAAATATGAAAGATGAATTTTTTCTAAAGATGATCTTTTTATATAATAATTATTAGTTTCATAATAGAATATTCATTATCCTGAAAACAAAGAAAAATAATTATGATGGCTATTTGTTCATAAAATTCTGGTGTATACTAAAAAAATAATTATGATGGCTATTTGTTCATAAAATTCTGGTGTATACTAACTACCCGTGTTTATTGGAAATTAGAACTTGAGAAACGAGAAAAAGGCCACGATTAGATCTACGGTGTGATGGAAATAAGTATTTATTTATAGCAGTTTTTACACGTAGTCACATGTTTGGATCTGCGGTCGAACAATCGCAGGTTGGAAGAAACTGTAGTGACACCACAGAAATAGATAAACAGAAAGAGAGTTGTAATAGGAAATTGTTTATATGGTAGAAATTTTAGTTTCCAATAATAACCTTATAATGATTAATATTTTACATTATACATTTACTTAATTAATAGAAGGAAGTTTAACTCCTGTGTCTCCCCGACTTCTTTCCATCAAGTAAACTCCTCTCCAACTAATAATATATTTTTATGAAATATTTTATTTACTAAATTTATTTTATTTATATTTTTCTTATTTTAATTTAATAT
>JANZXR010000008.1:22772362-22783511 GCA_027575705.1 Erythroxylum echinodendron
AGGATTACGGATGGCAAATGGACAAAGTCCGGGCTAGGCCAAGTTGATCGAACTTTGGGTTCAACCGCTGCTTAGGTTCGCCCAAAACAGCAGATGAGGGTCTGTCAAGCTTGAGTTCGGCTCATTACTAATACCATCCCTAAACAGTATGACTTGCCTTCGTTCGCCAACGAGAGTAGGTGAAGGTGGAGCCGCCAAATCCCGACAAAAGACCATCACTCCGGAATCAATGGGGATTATAAAAATAGCGCCACGTCCTTTATTCTAACTATTCGATCCCAAATTCATGCGTGATTTCTCAGCTCAGGTAAAGCTCCACAGTACTTACAAACTCTTCTTCCCCGCAGTGTACAGGCACACACAATCAAACCTACTAAATCAGTAAATATACATTGGCTTTAACGTGGGACGAAAAGGCAAATGGCCGCCGAAATGAAGGTAGTGAAAGGGGACGCTGGTTATGTACTTCAAGATGTGCCACACTTATCCGATTACATTCCTGATCTTCCAGTAAGCTTCATTCATTATCTTTTTCCTTTATTGTGCATTATCTCTGCGTGCGGTGTGCTACCTAGATATGTGTATTTGTAGTCGAGTCTTCTTTATTATTCGATTGGTTGATTTACTACTATGCAATTAAAAGTTCTTTTCTTTTTATGAAAATCTGAAGGTTTAAATTGTCGTTTTATGTGCGATATGCACTGACTCTTAACTTCGGTTTTGTTAGCGTTAGTTATCGATCTAAAGTAACAAACCACTTGTGGCACAGAAATCACTATTTGAGTTCTTGCTTAATTAGATCAATAAGAACTGTTGTACCCTGGTATTGAATTTTATGAATTTCACGTTTTATGTACATTTTCCTTCTCTTTTGTACTTACGTTAATGTTTGTTGTATTGTGTGTGGCAGACGTATACAAACCCATTGCAAGATAATCCTGCCTATTCTGTCGTCAAGTAAGTGGTGAATAAATTTATGTTCTATCATTGCTGTTTTCGTCTTTCCTATGCTGATTTAGTCTGTGGTTTTCTCTGACTTCAGGCAGTACTTTGTTAATGCCGACGATACTGTTCCCCAAAATGTTAGTTCTGCAGTCTACTACCTAAAACGGAATACCCTTCTTCACGGTTATACTAGTAACATATTTTCGTGTGCTCCTGCTTTTCCAAATGGGTCCTTTCTCCGTTTTTTAAGTTATACATAGATATCTCTAGTAATGTTTGAAGTGCCCCTGAAGTAATTGTCTGCAATATTGTGTGCAAATGACTGGTCAAAATGCGACTTGAGGTAATAATAATTGGGAGGTCAACTTGGTTTAAAAGATTGAATATGAAGTTTATTGTATTGCATGTTATCTCACCAAAACTCCTTGAATGCTTTTGATAAATGAGTGTGGTGTTATTTCTTTCATAATAGGGAAACTGGTTCCCTAATAAATTTTGTTTTATATTCTCCAAGTCATAAACGGGATCATTTACTTAGTATATTGTCTATTATAATTTCTAGGTTGTTGTTCACAAAGATGGTCCCAGAGGAATTCACTTTCGACGTGCTGGACCTCGTCAGAGGGTATGTTTGCTTTTTGATTTCATGAAAGACTTGAAATATATTAATTTTAAGATATAGTCCTAGTATTACAATCATGCGCTTAGAACAATGCTGAAATGCTCACTTATTGGTGCTCAGGTTTACTTTGAGTCAGATGAAGTGCATGCTTGCATTGTTACATGTGGTGGGCTGTGTCCTGGACTCAACACAGTTATAAGGGAAATTGTTTGTGGCCTTTATCATATGTATGGTGCGAGCAAAGTCCTTGGAATTGACGTAAGTGGACATTCTTGATACCTTTCAAGTCCAATGTAGCTTAGTCTAGGATCTCCTAGTTTGTGACTGGAAATTGTTGTTTTTGCATGGATACCTGTTGTTATGAATGTAGTGAAAGTGTTACTTAAACCAGTTGAATATGGTCAAATTGTAAGTTTAAACCGTAATTTCTCACGAGTGATTATTTAGGTTACGAAAAGCAAAACCCTGAAAGCCCTGTGAACTCCCACAACCAGCAAAGAAACTGTGGCACGGTCTTTGATAAATAATTTATCATGATATTAATGCCTGTTTTGTTGAAAATGCAATTACAGCTTAGTTATCTCACCAACATATGTGGTTTATTTCCTTTTGTAGGGAGGTTACAGGGGTTTCTATTCCAAAAATACTATTGCTTTAACTCCTAAGGTTGTAAATGACATCCATAAACGAGGTGGCACTGTCCTGGGGACATCTCGAGGTGGCCATGATACATCAAAAATAGTTGATAGCATTCAGGATCGAGGAATCAATCAGGTCAGTATGGCAAAAATGTTTTTTCTTGATTTAATTGGAGAAGAAAGATTCTTGCTGCTCCTCTGTTAATTTTTACTATTGGCATACAACGGCAACAATTAGGATGAAATTCCCCATCCATTGTCCAGGTTTATATAATTGGAGGCGATGGAACTCAAAAGGGAGCAGCAGCTATCTATGAGGTAACCTTTATGAATGGTCCTGGAGAGAATTAAAAAGATGATGATGGAAGTGGTTGTCATTGGCTGCAAACGTAAGCAGGACATCAAGGATATAAACAATTATTAATGCATGCCAAAGTTAGCATTACTTTTTGCTGTTTTCTGTTTTCTTCTTGTTTTACTTGTCTTAATCTGATCTGAATAATTATTTTCTGAAACTGTTACATATTTTCCTGATATTTGACTATGTAAATTAAATTTTTTGACAAGTATCCAAACTGTTACAGTTCTTTTGGCTCCCTTTTTGATAACTTCTCTCTATGTTTATGTACAGTTACTATTTGTAGATATAGGAAACTTATGGATTTCATTTTCAGTGAAGGTGGTAGTTTGGATAAACATCACCTGTTAAAATCTTCGTAGACTGTTGATGAATGCTCCATCTGTTGATGTTTCAAATGGAGTTATATTGAACTTCTTGCACCACTTCCTTTGTAGATGAATGCTCCATCTGTTGATGTTTCAAATGGAGTTATATTGAACTTCTTGCACCACTTCCTTTGTAGACTGTTATGTTTAAACCCTCCGTGAACATGCAGGAAATCAAAAGGCGTGGCCTCAAAGTTGCCATTGCTGGAATTCCAAAAACCATTGACAATGACATTCCGGTACTTATTCCACCCTTCTGGTTGATTTGGCTATTATCTATTCTGTTATTTAAAATATTCATGCGGAGATGCTTACATGAGCTCCACTATGATTTTTTTTCTTCTGCAAATTAGGCAATAAGAGGTTTACTTGTTTTTGATATTGCAGTGGATCTTTTGATCTTTGAAGTTGATTCACGTTATTCCTTGCATGTGCTCCAGGTTATTGACAAGTCCTTTGGTTTTGATACTGCATATGAAGAGGCTCAACGAGCAATTAATGCTGCACATGTTGAAGCTGAGAGTGCAGAGAATGGTATTGGTCTCGTGAAGCTAATGGGGCGCGATAGTGGTGAGTCAAATCATGAGCAGATATAATTACTAAACTCCATAGTCATATGTTAAACCCTTTGATGTTTGCTTTTACTTGTATGATTTCTGTGTCACTGTCACTCAGCCTTTCTGCAATTTTCTGGGAATTAAATTCAGGTTTCATTGCGATGTATGCCACCCTTGCTAGCCGAGATGTTGACTGTTGTTTGATTCCAGAATCACCCTTCTATCTCGAAGGAAAAGGTGGGCTTTTTGAGTACATTGAAAAACAACTCAAAGAAAATGGACACATGGTTATCGTGATTGCGGAAGGAGCAGGACAGGATCTTATTTCAGAGAGCCTGCAATCCAATGTTCAGCAAGATGCTTCAGGAAACAAGCTACTAAAGGATGTAGGCCTGTGGATATCTCAGAGGATCAAGGTATTTCTTACCACATAGAATAAGTGAAAATTGACATCTCATTCTTAATCAAAATTTGTTTGATCTGATTCCATGGTTACTAAAAACCCGTATCATTCTTAAGAACATTGATTACATTGTTGAAGATTGAAGTTTAGTGGTAAGTTCTCCTTTTGAATCTATAAAGACTAACACGTGACAGAAAGAGCGTAGATCAATTCCAATTGTTTAGAATTTTGCTTTCCTATAGAGAAGTAGTCCATCATGAGTCAGGATATGAGGAATAAGTTTCTCTCATCCAACAAAGAGCCATTAAATCGAGTTGATTTATACAAGTTGCTTTTTGTTGTCTCTATGGTGAAAATTACGGTGACTAATATATCCGTGAATTTGATTTGGCTGCATAGATAAGTTGTGATTTGTTATATTGCAGGATCATTTTGCAAAAGAAAGTAAAATGAGTATCACTCTCAAGTATATAGGTATAAGCAATATCCTTAATTTTTATTCTTTTCCCACTTATTGTTTGATGCATGTGCAAGCTATAACCAAAAATATCTTGCAGATCCCACGTACATGATCCGTGCCATTCCGGGCAATGCGTCCGACAATGTCTACTGTACGCTACTTGCTCAAAGCGCAGTTCATGGAGCAATGGCAGGATATACCGGCTTCACTGTTGGACTTGTCAATACACGACATACTTACATTCCTTTCAATGTATGTTTCTCGACAGAAAATGATTAGACTAGTGTCAGGACTTGAGTTGATGCCATATTTTCCAGCATTTGCGTTTATTTTTGTTCCACTTCTGCTTTCCCTGTCTGTCTCCTTGGAACTTTTTTCTTAGAAATGTTAGTTATGGCTTGCTTTTGTTTGCAGCGCATAACCGAGAAGCAAAACAAGGTTGTCATTACTGACAGGATGTGGGCAAGGCTTCTGTCCTCAACGAACCAACCCAGCTTCACGAACCCCAAAGTGGCGATTGAAGTAGACAAAGAGCAAAAGCCGCCCACGCAGTTGTTGGATGGTGACAATTGAGAAGACATGAAATCAAGATAAAAAGCCAGTCCCTAAAGATACACAGTCTAAAGGCAATGCCTAGCATGTCAACTGCGGAATTCATTAACAATTGCTACCACCTGCACCTACCAACTCAAATCCCAGATCGGAGAGTGAGACCATGTAATTTGGTTGTCGTTCGTGTAATTTTCAGTTTGTTGCGTTTTTTGCCTGTGGGTTATCCTCTTTTGGTAATGCACGGACTCTCAACAATTAAACACGAAATAAATGATACTATGTACTCTAGTCTTTTCTCCATTCTCCCTATTCATTTCTATAGCTCTCTTTTTTTTTTGTTTGTTTACAAGAGAGAATCATAACAAAACAAAACTCAGTGCTTTACACGCTGATTCTGGGGAATGTAATCCCTGATCGATCTTGGAGCAGGATCCCCATAATCTCAATGCGGAGAATGAAAAAATGTAATCCCAGGGTCAAAAGACGCAGTCATTGTAGTTAACCTTTCGGCACAGTAGTTTCCATCTTTTAGAGTATGTTTCAACCGAAGGTTCCAATTCCTTTGCAAAAGTTCTCGATTGTAGCCATGCGTGTGTACGTAGGAAGATAGAATATTGATGACCTCCAGGGAGTTGACCTCGACTTCTACCTGATTATACCCCAATTTCTAAGCCAAGTTTAAACCTGTGTGTACTGCCCACAGTTCAGCAATCTACGCCAAACACCATCTGATGTTTTGAACAAAATCTCTCAGCCAATTTTCGGAGCAATTACAGAGTAGTCCCCTTGCCGTTGCTATACTCTTAGAGAATTTAGAGGCACCATCGGAGTTTAACCGAACCTAACCTACTGTCAGTTTTGACTAGCCAATGTTGCGTGTGAACGTTATCTCCTTTAATCTTCTATTAGCTCAACACTCCGTTGTTGTAGATTGAATACTATAGATTTCACAGCAGAATTACCTTGTATATTCGAACCAATAAATCCTAAAACTAACCTTTTATTATTTCATTTTTTGTACTATATGTACAAATAAATGCAATATGTATCAAAAATAGGGATGACAAATATAGCTCGAATTGATTTGATTTTGAAGTTAAAATTTTTTCAAATTTAGTCTAAAATTGTTTTCCAATTTAGATTCTATAGTTCGATTCAGTCCAATTTAAAGTTCAAATCTTTCTTATATCACACAAATTCATTTTTTATATAGAAAAAAAAAACGATGTTTTGTGTGAATAAAAACTCTAAAAAAATGTCTATGTTTTATTTTATGGCCATTTTTTTGCTGCTACCATCTCACATCTTTTTTTCTTCTTTATTGGTTTTTTACAACTCTCGTCATTTTTTTTCCTCTAGTTCTCTCTAGTTTTTATTCTCTCATCATCTTCTCCATTGCTTATTCTACAACACTTCATTCTTTTTTGTTGGTTCATTTCTTTTCCCATATTTTTCATTTCAATTGCTTTCCTTGATTGGGAAAATAAGGGTATCAAAGGCTTCATCATCACTAGCTTATAAAAAACCTAAAAAGTTAAAAGTTTAATATCAACAATTTTAGAGTTGAGGCAGTAAATTGTGAAATGATTTTGAAGTCATTAGGATTTGGTTACTCTTATATTTGTTTCTTTGTGATTTTGTTTCTCCACACATTGCCTACTTTATCATTTGCTTCTCTTATTTTTGACCAATTGTGTTTTGTGTGCTTTTTCCTTTTGTTTTTAAAGGTGTCCTAATGGAGGAAAAGAAGAGGAAGTTCTAAGAAGGTGAGACGTTAATTATATGTTTGGGTTTCAGATAGACTTTGGACACTTTAAAACTCATTCAAACTCGGGCTTAGGCCGAATACCCAAAGTTTGGTATAAGAAAGAAAAAAGGTCGAATCAAGTTTGGACCACAAATGAGTTGTGTCTACTCCGATCCATTGTCATCTTAAATATTAATTAGGGAGATAAGAGTGACTAACAAAAATAATCAATTAAATTATTGAATTATTTTTTAAAAATTAAATAATATATTATACTAATGCTAAGTTGTAACATTATAAAAGAATTCAATCCTAAGTAGCCTAAAACTAATCTTGTAACAAAAACAAAGCCAAGACCTGCTTAATTAAAAACCAACTCTTATGTAAGGACTACAACCAAGATGATAAAGAGTAAGTTGTAAAGTGGCTAATGCTAGCTACAGAAGCCAAGAGAACCAAGAATTATGTAGGAAGTAAAGTGTTTGAGGTAGTTAAAAGTGAAGATCAGACATATGCTAAAGTCTTAGAGATTCCATTTGGAGGCCATTCCAGGTGATAATAGTGAGTAATCTCCTTGATTCATGGCCATTTCTCTTATCATACTAGTGCTTCTAAGGTTTACAGAGTTAACATCCTAACTAATATTCTTAAAAACTCTTTGGTTCCTTTCCTTCCAATTTGGAAAAGCTTTACATTATCCTTACTTAAAGTTTAGGGGCTTAAGGCCCATTTAATGATGTCATTCTAGTCATTAGCTCCACATTTAACCCCATATCTATTTTAAACATCACTTTATAACTACTTTAAAAAGGGACGTCTAAAGAAAAAATGGTTTATAAATTCAGGATCGTAATTACATAATTTGCATGAGGGATTAGTATAAAAAAGAGATGTCCATTAATCATATCCATCTTGGTTAGGCGTTCTTTACTGTTAGCCATATCATAAATGAACTCTTAGGAGCTAAGAATCTATTCCAAACCAACTTGTACTAGCATACCTTAAGAACTAAGCTTCTTATTAGGACTTTATATGATCTGTTTAAGAATAAGCTTGTAGAGTGGGCTATCTATCTTTCTTTATCCTCTATAGTAAGGTTAGGCAAATAATTTGGAAAGCAAATATATAATGAGTCTGAGTACCTTCATGTGCACACCTAATTAGCTTGAGTACCTTCATGTGCACACCTAATTACCCGCATTAATCAAAGTACATACCCTAAAATTGATTAGAAAAAAACACCTCAAGTTGGAAAAGCTAGGAATCAAATACAAGGGACTCAAAGGATTCCAATTGTCACTCCAGAGCCAGAGAATTGACCAATTGCCAATAGAGATTTTAATAGCAGGTTGGAAGTATCTTCAGCTTCAAAATTTGTAACATACTGGAAGAGGAGTCATGTTTTGCTTTGATTATCAATAACCTTTTAACTCTTAAATAGACTTCTCATTTCACCTAAAAAGAGGCCTTGTCATTAATAATTCTCCATAATATTTTAGTTAGAAATGTTTTGTTTATAAGCTACATACAAAAAAAGGAGCAAGTTATTCCAACTTATTTTGGAATAAGAGCAATATTACCATCCCTAAACCATAGAAAAAATTTTAATAGATTTTTTATATCCCTACTTATCCTCTTAGGAAGTAGTAGGTGAGTACAAAATAGACATAGAGGATGTTAAGGATTGAGATAATGAATTGTAGTCTACCTATAAAGAATAGACATTTGTTAGTCTAACTGCTTATTCTTCTATTAATCAAATCAAATAGTGGTTAGCAATTAGTTTAAGAGATTCTTCTCAATATTATAAATATACATAAGTACAAGAAGAGAGGGAATTTGAGTGATAATCATATCATAGTACTTAACTTATGGCTAAGTGAGAGCCATTTTAAGAATGCATCAATAACCTTTTCTCCTTGTTAGTGTAAAAATTTGATAGACAACTAAATACCTCTAATGAGCTCATAAGGCAGGATATTGAATTGGGATAAGCATTGTAGAACATAAGATCATTTTCAAAGGCTAGATGAGAGATCACACTTCTTATGGCACCTAAAGTTTCTCTCATTATTAATGTTCATTTATATGATTCTAGTTAGGACTTAGGTGCAACTTATAAAAGGCAAAGGAAGAAATGATCCCCTTGCCTGATTCCTCTAACATCCAAAAATATTTTAGAAGCTTACTCATTCATAAAACATCGAAAGAAGTAGTTGAAACACACTAGTTAATTTATGAAATGAATTATTCTAGAAAACCAAAAGCCCTTAGTGGTGAGTGATGAAGCATTAATCTACTATGTCAAAGGACTTATGTATGTCAATTTTTTAAAAATAATTCTTATTTGACCCCTTAAGATGTTAATTCATCAATAAGTCTAAAGCAATTAAAATATTATCAATAATTCCCCTTCCTTCAATAAAGGCAACCTATGCATGATTCGTAATATCTAAAAGAACCAATTTTAACATGTTAGTAAGGATTTTAGAAATTTTTATAAAAGATATTGCATTAGGATATGGACCTCAAGGAAGAAGGATTGGAAGACTTGGTCATCAAACATAAATGGGTATTATTCAGGCCCTAAACATTTTGGAATTGGATAAGAATTCCATAATAGCTTAACATACATGAATTTTGAGGTGGTCCTAAGATTTTTGATAAAATAAGGCATTGAATCCATCTGGCCCTGTTACTTTATCTAGATTAAAGATGAATGCCATCTTTTAGATTTTAGAACAAGTAACAAGTTTGACTAGAAGCTCCTTCAAATGTTTTGTGATTACTTTTGGAATGACTGAGCTAATATAATCTTCTAAAGTATTACCGCTTCTAGGGTTCCCTATGATTCTTTAAAAATAATCCCTAGTTAGGATCAGTAAATTCGCTTGTTCCATGAGAGCAATTCCTTCCTTATTCACCAAATTAGAGATTATGTTTCTATTTCTTCTAACTATGAGTGCTTTATGTAAAAACTTAAAGTTGGATTTGCCATCCTTAAGCTATAATACTCTTGACTTTTGCACAATGAGCGAGTTATGATTCTTGGGCCATTGGTGTACTCCCTTAGGGCCAACGTTATCTATAGAAATGTTATACACTTCATACTGTCTTTTCTTTAGTATCTCCCTAGCTTAGATATGATCTCACATAAGTTACTAATGGAGCTTCTACTAAGCTTTTTTAACTCATCTTTGATAGCATAAGTCACTTGAAGAATTTAAAAGAGTCATAGCCTTGGATATTCATGGATAGACTTCTCACTAAAGCATGTTGAAATCCATCATGCTTGCTTTGGTGGTTTCAAAAACTGAAAGGAGAAATTCTTCTCTAGTCAAATGAAAAGCCCTTTATTTCATTATTTGAGTAATTAGAACATAAGCAATTACTAAAATTTGCTCTCTTGTATTGAAATCTTCTCAGCCAACAAGTTCACTAGTGCCTTGTCCTTTATTTATTTATAAGCCAATCCCCTTCTATTACTCCATGTGAGATAGCCTCCATCATCTTTGAGACCTGTAACTTCTAGGTTAAGGAGGCAAAACCTGAGATCTTTGTCATGATGAACTGCTAGACGCAACAGGGAGGTCATATTTGGTCATAATTACCTGAGGCTTCTTAATTTATTTTCTAATTGAACTATCTTCAATTCTTGAGGGAAATTGGATCAAATTGTATTGCATAGGAGCATAACTAAGCTTAACTAGGTCATTTATTTTCCCAACTTTAGTTTGAGCTTTTTGATATAGAGGAGACCATCAAGTTGAGGAACATCTCTCTCTAGTTCTTTAAGCTTCTTAGAACATCCCTCCAACTAGTTCCCTACAATAGAGGAATAATATGGGAGAAGCTCATCTTTCTCTAATGCCATCAGTTCCTCAAAGTTTCCTTTGACAAACCTTATTCTAGTTAGTCTCTAAGCTTTACCTCATTGAAGTAAGGATGGTCTTCACTAAAAGAGACCTTTATTGAATCCTCTACTAAGGTATCATTCTCCTTTACCCTAACCAAAGGAACTTTTTTAGGAAGGTCCTCATTGATGTCCACATTAACATAGATAAGTGCATCGCCCACTATTTTCTTAGTAGATGTTGCCTCATCTATAAGCACAAACTTACCAATAAAGTTGGCTAACAAACTCAAGTCTTAGTTAGCCAGTATTTGAGAAAAATCTTATAAAAGTTGATCCAGATAGGAACCAATTTCTACTTTATGTCTTCTAATTTAATACCAAGTTTCCACATTTGCAAGAAGTTAGGAAGGTTGTTATAAATCCAAGAACCATATTTAATAATTGTAAAGCTTTCTTCTTAATGGAAAACAAGAATGGGAACAATTAATCCTCATTAACTGACCTCATACAATCCCCCACTTTTTTATTGCTCGAATCCCCAAAGTTTAATAATTGAGAAAGGTGGCCTTTTACCCAAGAAAAATCCTACCATCATTGAGTAGCAAGAGCAAGCTCCTTCTTTGAAGACATCAAAAGGAGGGAA
>JANZXR010000008.1:22783611-22795057 GCA_027575705.1 Erythroxylum echinodendron
AGGGAAAGAATGAGAGAGCCTTCACTAATCATAGGAGGACATTAATAAAGACTAAAGGAGGAAGACTCGCATAAGATGAATTTCCAGTTGAGTTTAGGAAATGAGAATTCTAAGGACTTCTCTAAATTGGGAGAAAGAGTAGTGGTAGAAGGGATTTGGGAGGTGGCTTAGGGGCTTCAAGTTAGGCTAAGGTTCTCTAGGGTAGCAGGAGAAAATAAGAATTAGATCATTACTTAATGTTAGAGGGAGTTAGATCCATAGATAAAGGAGAAAAATTGTAGCAAATTAGTGGGCTTTTAAAAAGTAGTTACCAAAAATGGTAACTTTTGTATCAGGAAATAGGAAAACCCTAAAATTCCCTTAAGAGAAATTCTGCTAACAATAGAGAAAACTAGAGAGGGTAGGGAAAGGAGGAGTTGGGTCAAGAGTTATTGGGGTAAAGCAGGAAAACTAGGAGTGGAGGACTCGAAAAAGATGAGGAAGTGAGAAGGAATCCGACATGAACACCATACATAGAGGAAGACTATTTAGAGCTTCTATCTTCTCTCTTTAGCTTTTTAAAACATTATATGCAATCACACTTTAAATTATTGTGTAAGATAAAATTTTAAATTAGACATTAGTCATAAAAAAATTTACTAACATCCTTATACTAAACAAAATTAAATCAATTTAAAACCATGAAATAAAGACAATTATTAATATATGTTCAGTAAACCAACCAAAAGATCCTTAGTAATTTAGGACAAATGTCTTTCAACCTAATAAAATTTTTTAAGTCATTATATCTAACCCATATTAAAGGTCCTACATTTAACCATATTTAGCCTAATTCATTAATTAAAAGATGTCTAACCTAAATGAAAAGTCCAACACTCAATCAAACCTAATATGCAAATTAGTAAGTCTAGTTTAATAAGACAAATGAAATCCTATCTCATTCCAAATCTTAGGTCTAGAATCATGTTTAACCAAAGTTAGAATTCACTACCGATTCAAATCCAAAATTCTAAAATCAACAAGAGGTAAGTATAATCTAAGATAAGAAGTTATTGTTAATACATTCCAAGTAAAAATGGATAAAGAATTAGGGGATTATGAATTAAAAAGTGTAAAATCATTTAAAAATTTTGTTTTCGTGTCTAGCCTTTTAAAGTTTTTAACTAAATGTCTAAAATTTTAAAAATCTAATAATTCAGTTCCAAAGATTGTCTTTATTAATATTTTGTTGATGTAGAAGGGAAGAAGGGTTGTGACTTTTTGTCTTTGTCAATATAGTTTTTGAATCTCTTATGGCAAACGTTCGTGGTTATGTATTTGAAATGTATTCAATTGTTTGATACTCAAAAATAATATAAGGAAGAAGATCACATAAACCCTCTAAATGCCAATCTTTATGTTATTCTATAAGCTATTTTAAAAGTTTGGACACTTAATTAAAAATTTAAAAAGGTTAGATACTAAAATACAATAATCTTAAAAAGTTTGTAATTTTATAGGGTAAATTACACGAAAAATTCTAAAATTTGTCTAATTTTGTAATACGAGATAAAACTACTAAAAGTAGTATTCAAACTTTCAATTTGTTGCAATATTAGCTTGCCCTTAACCATATAGTTAATGGTACTAACATGTTGGACCCTTCGATTTTCCAGCATCTATGTGATAAATAATATTATACGTTAGCTTTTTTCAAAAATTAGAAAGTAATGAAATAACCTTTTTTGTTCATTTTCGTGGTTCTTTTGTCAATTTTTTGGTCTTGTACTACTCTCTTTGTGGCTTGTTGCTTGTAACAAATACTTTTTTATGGAGACATAATTACTAGCAACATGAAAGCACTACAAATTAAATTGGTCCTTAAAGAATATCTTGAGATCTTTCTTTGTATTAATATTTACATAATTTATGTTATAGGTATTCTCGATGTAAATGAAGGGAATTTTATTGGTAATAAGTTTCTAGTGATATTTAAATTATAAGGTCAATTGAGCTCTCCAGTAGGAATTAATGATTGTAGAAGTTAAAACACCTTATAGTAGAAAAAATTAATGAATATATAAAAACGCCTTACAGTAGAAAAAATTAATGAATATGTATTCTTTTAACATAAAATTAGTGAAAGTTAATAGGGCTAACTTCCATTTTACTATTTTTAATATTTACAAAATGTTGACGTGTAATACTATTTGCACATAGATTGATCGGCCACATTAGCACCATTAACTATAGGGTTAACAATAGGTTAGTTTTGCACAAATTAAAAGTTCAAACATTTTATTGTTATTTTTGGTAGTTCTGACTAGTATTGTAAAATTACACAAAGTTTAAAATTTTAAATTTAATTTACCATATCATATATTATTCCAAGAATTAGTTAAGCCTAAAATGTATGTTTTAATATAGCAAACAAAGATAAATTTTTTTAAGAAACTATAAATGTAAGAAGGCTTGAAACATTCTCTAACTTATTTATTTACCAAAACTTAGTTTTACTCTCTTTTAAAATCAATTCTCTTTTTTATTTTGATAATTTATCTTATTCTTTAAATCTAGTTTTGTTAATCAAAAAGCATTTTCTAATTGAGGTCAATTCCTTAGTTTAGCTTATTTTATTTTATTTTATTTTATTTAATCAATGAATAAAGTTTATTTTAATCCTTATTCTTAAAACCTTAGGTCTTCTATCATAAATTCCTAAACAATCACACTTAAATTTTCCTTACAAATTATAAGATCAATCTAATCCATTGTCAAGTCATTTAATTTAAGTTTTTGGAATGATTAGTTTGTTCATTCTTTTTAAGTCCTAATTTATCCAATAAATGCACAATCAATAGGATTTGATGTAATTGCTTAACCTAATATGGCAATGCATCTAACATTTTCCTATTTTGGAATTATACTTTTGAACTCTTTATGTTAGATTAAGATTGTTAGTTCTTGTTCTTTTAGGTTTTCTTATCTTTTCTTAAATTAGATATGTGACAATTCAATTGATCCAAATCAATACTTTAGTAATATCTTTTGTTTCATGCGTACTCTGAAGCATTCATGGCATGTCAATGATAATTGTATAATTATAATAAATTTATGATTCTAAAAGACATTCAAAAGGGATGGATCAACATGGTATGTCAATGATAATTGTATAATTATAATAAATTTATGATTCCAAAAGACATTCAAAAGGGATGGATGAATGGAGTATTAATGGAATTTTGTACCTCTTTAACAAATAAAGTAATATAATATGTTTAAATGCGTACAATATACAAGCTTATATAGATGTAATCAATTCACTTTGAAATATAAAACAATAACAATGGAGTATGAAAGTAATATAACAATATTGTAAGGTAAGGGATATAACAAGTTCACTATCAATTTCTTCTATAATGACTGAGGAGAAATATCTATACAATAATATTCTCTTTGAATTGTTTACAACACTCACAACTAACATGAAATACTCTGAAACAATTATACTAATGCAATAAAATGATGATTTACATGTGTCAATGTCAACATATTTCTAGAAAAAATGAAAGCTTTGTACATTTGTATCTAAGATTAACTATATGGCCTAATTATCACAATACCATTAATAGATTCAATGATCACTCTTCTTTATTCTCAATAATAGATTAGTTTCTATTCATAATTTTTATATCTATAAATAGCCAATTAGAACTAATTAATTACCATTTGATGTCACAAAGTA
The DNA here is from genome assembly GCA_027575705.1 of Erythroxylum echinodendron. Lineage (NCBI taxonomy): Eukaryota > Viridiplantae > Streptophyta > Magnoliopsida > Malpighiales > Erythroxylaceae > Erythroxylum > Erythroxylum echinodendron. The sequence goes on from JANZXR010000008.1 coordinate 22,787,336, forward strand.
GATGTTAAAATCTTGCTCAGATAAAATTTGATTGATTATATGAAATTTAGTTAATTAAGTTTAGCAAACTTTTAATAAAATGAAACAAAAATTCAATTAACCTAGTAAATTCAAGTAACCTATATAGTCATCTAAAATTTCGTAAGATGATTGTTTATATGATTCATTTTCAACTAATTTTTGAACTACTTAAACATCTAACAAAAATATTTTGATTTCCTTTTAAAAACTTGATTATAAGTCTTATTTAGTCAGCTATATGTACTTTGAAAAAATTATATCATAAATTTTAATCCTCTAATTCATATATAGTTAGAGATTGAATTACAAAGACAACTAATTTGATAGTTCTTAATTGATCTTGTTTGATTTTTCTTTACTTTCATTTTAACACACTTCTTAATGTCTTATCCTAACATCTTCTATTTAATTTATTTGCATGTTTATACGATATTCTTAAATCAATGATAAATTTTAGTTTATAACATAATCTCAATAACATTAGTAATAGTGTTATGTTTGTTATAATCAAAATTATAAATTGAAACTCTTTTTTATTTAACAATTTATTTCCAATGTCAAATATTTGAAAAAAAGGTAAATTTTCACCCTTAATATTACACCAAAGATTTTGTTTAGAATATAATCATTTAAAAATATAAATGACTTGAGGGGGAAGAACAAGGTTTTGAATAATTAAGTTCTAACAATATCTCTAGTTCTCACTAAACATAAATCTAGCCTTTTAACTAATATAGGTACCAGCTTTTACCAATCCTCAATAAGAGTTGCTTCTATGATTACCAACCATCACGTGTTATTAATAGGAGCAATTTGCAATCTAGTAGCCTCATTATTTCAATCCTTTCCCTTATTATTGGCAATTATTCTCCTTGCCTAGCCTCCTCGGCTTTAAGCTATTATGAAATAAGCTATCCGAATAAGGAATATTCCACATATTAACAATATGTAAACTAAAGTGGATCTATGAATCCCTTACCATTATAATTTCCCAATCCATCTTACATTGTTACGATTCAAGGATTGTAGATTATGTACAGTATTTTCAAGTATTTTATCATATCTTTCTTTCCAAAGTGCATAGATCAAATAATAAAATGCAATTTCAAACGACTAGGTAACTACTACTGCTAATTTGTCTTTTTAAGGATCATTTTTTGGTTATTTTAGGTATAAACAAACTATAAATGAGTTATGGGAAGCACCTTTTGTGAATTAAAGGGTTGTTAAGAGCCTTAAAAAGCTAGAGAGTACATGAATGTATTGCATATAATTTATTAAGCCTTTGTTTATCAATGTGAGTAAAAGATGGATGTTTTGAGTTATATAATTCCACAATTATTGTAACGTCCCAACATACACCTTGGAAGTATTATAGCATATCTAGGGTATATTAAGAAGTGAACATAATGAATTAAGTACATCTAAATATAGTAAGAGATATAATGGTACTTAATGTAAAAGAAAAAGGTAAATGGATAATTTGTTCGCTATAAAAAAGACAAGGGTAAATGGATAATTTGTTCGCTTTGATATACATACTTAGACGTGAAATATGTATGAAAAATTTGGAAGTGTTTGCTTGGATTTATGAATTTTTATGACGGAATTGAGAAAAGAAGTATTCCATAAGTAAATGAGATGTTTTCGGTTAAATTTGATGTATTTTTGTGTTGCTCTTGCATGATAAGACCGAAGTTAGTTGATTTGGGATGTGTACCTTATTCAATGGATGGGTTACACTAAGCAAACTTCTGTAATTTGGCCATATCTTGGCTTGTAGACCTCAAAATTGGATAATTTCAATTGGAGATTAAACTAGAGACATAGGTTCAAAACTTTCACGAAGGAACCAAAATCTAATTCTTTCTCTAAGAGTTTTAAATTCTATTTTGAAGTTGAGTTCTATCTACTGTCGTTGTTTTCGAACAACCTCTAGTTTTTAGGGTATAACTCCGGATATAATTAACCAAATTATATGAAATTTATGTCATTGGAAACTTAAGACATAGGGTAATGAAATAAATTGATAAGATTATAGGCTAATGTGGGAATTAAAGGAAGAAGAAGGACCAAGATGCAATTTTCCTAAAGTCAACTCATGGACTAATATGATTAAAGCATGTGTGTTCAATATAATTGTAATACATAGTCCAATAGAATAATAACATATGGTCTAATAGAATTGTAACACGTGATCCAATGGGATTATGACACGTGGTTCAATAAGATTGTGACATATGGTTTAATGGGATTGAAACATATGTCTAAGACTAAAAAATTCATGAAAAGACACATGAAGAAGGGAGCTGGATGACACTTTGATGACTTAACTTCATATTTTCTCCTCTTCATTTCACCTTGTTCATCCCATCATTTTTCACTTGGTGATTTAAGCAAAGCCAAAAAAGAAGGGAAGGAAAGGCAATAGAAGACCTACTTTGTCAATTTTGAGCTTTAGGAGTCCACTCAGTTAATTTCTGTACTTGTGTATATTTGAATATGTAAAAAGATTCATTTGGATGTGGAATGGTTGCTAGAATGATGCCTTGGTGCTATTTTGGTGTTATCTTGTATATAGTTGGTTGAATATAACAAGAGATTATCGTGTAGTGGAATTCTGTCTAGTTTGTTGAACCAGTCACATTGTTTGGATCATAAATAAGCCTACAAACCTCTAAATTTGGTGATTTCAGTTGCATATGAAAAATAAGACATATAAATAGAAATATATAGAAGAGATTAAGACTTAATTATGGCTTTATGACATTGGAAATTGGGATAGAAAATGGTAACCTGATGTTGCTCCTGTTTTAGAGCAGTGTGTGATATTTTGTCTATAACTCATGTATTAGAAGTTCAAATGACCTGATCTTTGGTGTTTTGGAAACTAGAGACACAGATGGACAAATGTCTAGAAGATCACAAAACCCATTTTTGACTTTTTCTATACGAATATTAAGGAACAACTAGACTTTGTCATGTGATTTGTTCCTGGACTGATAGTTTGCCTATTTTTGATCCACTTTGGGTTTTAGCTCGAATTGCACTGTTTTGAGTTTGTTTCCATTTCTGATTTTTATCTAATCTTATATAAACCTTTATGAATGTGTATTAAAATTTTCAAACACCTAGACATAAATGAAATAGGACTTACCATATATGAATTGAGTGATTGAACATTGGAATTTAAGATTGAACATAATGCATTCTAAAGAAAATTTACATGTACATAAATGATTTGTATGTAAATTTATTGCTCATATGTGTATAGTATGATTATACAAGTGTGATTTTGATACTCTTTTAATGGTGATTAGTTATGACTTGCATGTATAAACACATTTTATGACTTGAAATGCGTATCATAAGACTTTTCAATATATGAATTGTGAAATTGGCAAATGGTTAAACGAAACGTTATTGTGCCTACTATATTATCTTAGTGGTGGATGGATGGGCATTTCTATAGGGTTACAATGCAGTTGCTACAGTTTTACACCACCGATGTCTACAATTTGATACGTTCAGGTATCCACAGTTTGATATCTTTAAGTATCCACAGTTCGATACCTTCAGGAATTCATAATTTAGTATCTTCGGATATTCATAACACCCATTATCAACACCTATAGAAAATATGCAGGCTTAACACAAAAAGGAAACTTAACAATCATAAATAAGAAATATAACATGACAATATTAATAATTGGTATTAATGAGCATTTGAATTTGTATTGATAATTTGTACCAATGCGTGTTAAATATCAATAATTGGCTTATAAATTTGCATTTTCGGTATATGGATAATATGTTGAAATATATTTGCATTATATACTTTGCTTAAGTATGCCATCATTATTTACATGAGCATTGAATATCAATATTTGGTTCATAAATATGAGTTTATGTATAAGAGTTATGATATTTTTGAATGTGTGTGTTTGGCATATGGCTGTTGTGAGTAATCATCTAAACTAAGTATTTTTCCCACTAAGCTTTCAAGCTTAGCACGGGTGTTAATCAGTGTAAGTCCAAGTCATTGGAGTGAGGTACTGGGAACATCTGCAGGGACCAAGGCTAACAGATAAAAGAAAAAGTACTTATGGAAGGCGTTTTTAGTAAAGATAATTGTATATGTAATGGTTAAAGGAAATTGTATATTTTCTTTTGGATTACCATGTAAATGTAAAGATGTATTACTACTGTTAAATGATAATGTTGAGCATTGAGGAGTTTTGTAATGTATATATGTATAGCATTGAACTGAAATGCATGTCGTGAATGTATGTACGGGAAATTCGTTGCCTTATGTGTGGATAGTTGTAGTTTCCGTATAAGAGGTGTTATAATTATTGCAATTGATAAAATTATTTTGAATATGCTTTATGAGAGCTTTTTTTAACCTTGAATAAGATTTGCAAATAATTTCTCTTTATAGGTGACAAAATAAGATGTTTGTAAGGATTCGTCTTCATTCGTGACAAAGTTGATATTGTATGAATGGTTCCTTTTAACCCATTGACAGAAGTTTAACTAAACTACTAAAATCGATTTTTTCTCTCTCTTTTCCTACTCTTTTTAATATTAATGTGTTTGTCTCTTAATTATTTAATGAAAAATTTTCATAGCTTTGAAATAGAGTAAAAATTGAACATACATAATTGACACATCCTCTTGTATGTCGTTCAATTGTGATACAAATATTCAAAATCAAAACACACATTTTACTTATATATTGAACATGAGAAGGTGAAGAATATTTGTACAAGTTTCTTAAAAATCATTGGAAAAAAATTATAATTGAGGTTGTAATAAGGTTTTTTCTTTTGGAAAGTGAGCTTGACATAAAGTTTTATGTAACTTTTTTATAATATTATTTCGTAGATAAGCAATGGATTGTTTAGATTTATTTTTTAATTATAAATAACCGATTTTTATAATTATAACCAAACTAAATTATTTAAAAATTAATATTCTACTAACTTAAAATAGATGTGACTTAAGTTTAGGATATGGTTTTTTTAAATATTATTTTTTAAATTTTAGTAATTCATTATTATAAATTTATAAAATTACAATAAATAAATTTTTTAACGAATGAAGTAATAATTTTTAGCAAACTATAGGCAACTATTGAAAATTTTGATCCAAGCCCATTAATTGTCAATGGATCCGACAACACAAGCCTAACCTAATTTTATTTGAACGCCATCCTTCTTGAGCATTTATATCGCCACCCTCTCATTATCTTTTGTTACTTTGTTTAAGTTCCTCCTACTCCCTCATCTGCTCAGCCGATCCTCAAGTTCTTCCTCCGTTTCAGGTGAGTTCAGTTTGACTTTACTGTTTGTTCTTCTTAAACTGTTAATTTTGTTTCTCTTGGGGTTAGATTAGAAAATGATGATCTAAAGTTGGCCTGCTAGTTTAGGCCATGATTAGTGATAAAACTCCGTTTTTGTATGCGTCGGTTTTCATTGGGAAAGTATGAGGGTATTGGTTATTCTGAAGAAGAGGAATGGAACCCAAGAATGGTTCCAGGTAAAAGTTAGGCAATTCATTTCGTGTGGAATGGCTTTAGTGGTAGCTGATGCTAAGCCAACGGATTTAGCGGATATTACTAATTTTAGCAAGATATAGTTGGTACTGGGTCTGTGCTATTTGACAATGACTTCTTATTTCAACTTTGTGGTGCTACGTACCGGAAAGCATCAAACCCATACAGAAATGAACTGGGATGGGTTAAAAATAATGTTCTTCACCGGTGGCATTTAATGTCTTGTAAGACTTTTATTAGGTGTATGCAACATGTAAAGTATGTGGGAGCAGATGAGTTTTCCTTACGAAGTTTATGTTTATGTTATTTTTGTTACTAAGCTAAAGGGCTTAGTGAATATGTGGTATTTGGTTCTTAATTGATATGGCAATCGTATGTGTCATTTTTTCAATATGTATTGCAATTTATTACTATTAATGCTGTTTTGGCTTTTATTTCTTATTTTTGATCAATATTGGGTTTAATACATGGGAGATTTGTTAATATAAGAGGCTTTTCTTGGAGAATGATTTGTAGCATTACTGAATGTTTGTGCTGTCTACATTATGGTATTCCTGTTGAAGGAGAACTGAGCTATGATTCATGTTTAATTTATTTAGTTTAATGACTGCTGCTTGTGTATTAAATATCTGTCGTGTAATCATTTAGGAGTTCAGGAAACATGGGTAAATTTGTAACATATTCCTATGCTTTTGCAGGTAAGAGATGGTCAAGCATAACAATGTTGTGCCCAATGGGCACTTCAAGAAACATTGGCAAAACTATGTGAAGACATGGTTTAACCAACCAGCACGGAAGACAAGAAGGCGCATTGGCAAGTATTTTAAAACTGAGTTTCCATTCCTATTGGTCCTTGACCCTTATGCATTTTTAAAGATCTTTTGCTGCATGTAGTTGCACAAGGATATTAACAAGTGAAAGGAAACTATTTGCAGTTCCACATATGGATGCTATGTTGTATGATTCAATTGAAAATAGTCTTAGCTTGCAATGCTTGGACTGATATTTAGTATTTCTACACTATGTATGATACTTGCCAGCTCGGCAGAAGAAGGCCGTTAAGATCTTTCCTAGGCCTACAGCAGGGCCTCTTCGTCCCGTGGTTCATGGACAAACATTGAAATATAACATGAAAGTGAGGGCTGGCAGAGGGTTTTCTTTGGAAGAACTTAAGGTTTACAGCTTTAGTGCCCTTGAAATCTCAATCTTTTTTTTGCCTTACCTTAATTGTTAACATCTATTGAATTTACCAGGCTGCAGGTATTCCCAAGAAACTTGCCCCAACCATTGGAATAGCAGTTGATCACCGAAGGAAAAACCGTTCTTTGGAGGGTTTGCAGGCCAATGTTCAGAGGTTGAAGACCTACAAGACCAAATTGGTTGTATTCCCAAGACGTGCTCGCAAATTTAAGGTAAGTTTGAATGTATATTGTCCTGTAACCGGTCATTTTGTACTTGCCTTGATCAACATTTTCATACTAAGCATTTTTTTTGGCCAGACTGGTGATTCAACTCCCGAGGAACTGGCCACAGCAACCCAAGTCCAGGGCCAGTACCTGCCAATTATGCGAGAGAGCCCTCCTGTGGAGCTCGTTAAGGTTACTGAGGAGATGAAGTCATTCAAAGCTTATGATAAGCTGCGGGTGGAGCGCATGAACAAGAAACACATTGGTGTCAGGATGAAAAAGGCTGCAGAAGCTGAGAAAGAGGAGAAGAAGTAGGAAGGTTAACATTGTTGGTGAGCCTTGCGAATGGATTTTCTTTTTGGTCGTTCTTCTGGGTTTCTGGTAGATTGTCCTTATTTGATTTTATCACATACTTTCACTGCTACCTCTAGAGTTCTAAGTTACCATATTTGAACGAAAAAATGTGGGACATACATATCTACAGTTTTGGATTTGGTGTCTGCTGTTGCACTGATGGAGCTCAGAGATAGGCTTGATAACATGTCTCGTTCAGGTTTATGCGTGTTCGGCATCATTTCTTCTGCTCTCAGATATTATAGGCTTGATAACATCTCTCGTTAAGATATATACGTATTCCACGCCATTTTTTCAACTCTCAGATATTATCTTTTTACCCACCGACTGCACGTTGAGGCATAATTATAGGTGTATCGTTTTAGTTTTTTAGTTTGTTAAAAA
>JANZXR010000008.1:22821029-22831416 GCA_027575705.1 Erythroxylum echinodendron
ATTCAATTCTTATCTATCAAACTACCTAACTCTTGTTAGCCCAATTTGATGATATTCACTCGGTTCACCCTCTCAGTTTATTATCAAATTATTAAGCACAAATATTGAATCACAAATTAATAACTCAATGAAAAATAATATATCAAACTTAATTAATCTCAATAATCAAAATACTAAAGTTGAGTTTAGACAAAATCAACATTCAACAACGAATCTTCTCAATGATTATCCTAATTCTATACATCAATAAAATTGAAATAAAACGGAAAATAATATTGGAATGGACTCATGGAATCAGAGACGGTAGGAAACCATATGTTTCGAGAAGTACTTCGCATCAAGCTTCTTCTCCGTATCTCTCTTCCTTCATCTCCTTCCTCAAATCTCTCGATATGCTCTCTAGGGTTTTACAATTGACTATTGAAAAAAAGCTGCACTTCTGTTCTTTAATGTTCTATTTATATCTTGGAAGCCCTAGGGTTGATTTAGGGTCAAAACGGTCCACAAAGTCCTATAAAACTTGACATTTTTAGCTATTTTCGTGTCTGCCTAATGCAAGCCATGATCATGGCAGGTCACCCAAAGTGCACGATCATGGCCTGGTTCAGAGCTCTCTGTCACGATCGTGACCAAAAGTGCATGATCGTGGCCCGGGTCCTATCAGTTCACCTTTTTCTGTCACAATTGTGGCTTGTTGTGCCACTATCGTGAGTTATGTTTTTGGCCCAAAACTCTTCAAAACTTCTCCATTCTTCGCCGTTTACCCTGAAACACTAACAAACACATCAAGGTTCCTAAAAAATATATCATTTAAGTTCAAAGACTCATACTAACCCATAAAAACACTTAAACACATAAACTATACATTTAAAACCTAAACACACACTCAACACTCAAATTAACACTAAATACATAACAAATTGAACCCTAAAATATAATGCAAATCATAATTATCAGTAGGATGGATATGTTATCTGATTAAGAGGATAGTTCATTTTAAAGACTTTTTTTATAATCAACAGCTTCAGGTTAAGGTGGAGATAAGTAAGTGGGTTGTACTACTAGAAAAGTGGTTGGATAAGCTCCATAGATAGCCCTAGACTATTCTATTTACTGAAGCACTTTTTTACCTTGTGAAGTTCTTTCTATCTGTTGGTAAAATCAGGTCCAAAATACTATGTGTCAATATAACATTTGAGATCAGCATCAAGTTGTGTCATCTAATCTTTCAGAGATGTATTTAACTTTTGAATTTGGGATGACACAGTTTTTACTATTGTTTGAGTAACTTGGGTCTGTTAGTTATGTCCTCAAGCTTGGAATCAATTCTTTGAAGGAATTGATTTTAGGCTATAACATTAATTGAGCACTTCATCTGTAGGATTTGATATAATGGTTCCTTGAGAAGTAATTCCTATAGCATGTATATAATGGTTAGAGATAGCTCAATTATGTTCATTTTTGTGTCACTCTAAAGGAGGAAATTCCTCTCCATATGGCCTCACCATCATGCAAGGTATTGGAACAAAATGAGGGATAATAAGAATTGAAGGAATTACTGGATAAGATTTACTAGGAATTGGATCATTAAGGAACAGATATTCCTTGCCAATACCTTTAAGCAACTCCTAAAGGGTTTGAGCTCTTAGTTTTAGGTTTCCCATGGGTTGGAATCCAGGTCATATAATCATATCAAGAATCAAATTATCGAGTAGGTCGACAACGACAGATTTCTTTAGTTTGTTATCTTCCTCTTCTATTTTTCTTCCATCTTCGAGCATATATCTTACCATCACTGTCTAATTCGATATGGCTCACACATGGATGGATCTACATCCCAGATAAAGTGTCCACGGTGATGGATGATGTAGACAAGTTGTCCATCAAGTTTAAAATAATGAATGGGAGGATCTTTTCCTTCTGAATGGGTCAAAACTGATTATAGCATTAGGATAGGGCTAAATGTACTTGAGGGTCCAGGATGGTCTTCATTTGTCCTGGTGTAGATGGATTTCACTGAGATAATACATTTTTTATTTAGCAGAAATGATTATCTAAATCAAAAATTTCGTTAATAAGCTTGGTACAGTTACTTGCATTGTTTAAGATTGTAATTTACTATAAAACATTAGAGTCATTGCGTATGTAAAAGGAGTTAAGGTCTCTTCAAAGATTGAAATATGTATTTAGGTAGTTTCTGTAAACTATAATAATAACTACGAAGAAAGTTGGAAGATTTATGCAAGTGTTCACTACAGAAAATTTTGTAGAATTCTCTAATTAAACTAATGTCTCAATAGTAATATGATCATCATGTCATAATATAGTGTAAGATATTTAAATGATTGGCGTAGTGAAAGTAAAAGATTGTTGGTTTATACCTTACAACCAATATAGTGGTTGTATTTTAGTGATACTTAATTAAAGACATAATTTATATTGTACATGTTGATATTTATATGATAAATTCCATGAGAAAAATGTACATTGCAAATATTGCAAATAAAATTAATATTACATTTATGTATTATCACTAAATTATTCCTAGTTATTGTTCTATGGAGAATAGACATTAATAGAGCATAAAAAGGCTAGTACATGCTATTTTTCTTCCTTATAAAGAAAGTAATCGATCTTATAGACTAAAGTACGGAGATATTGAGTTCTTGTTTAAGAACAAGTTTACTAAACTAACTCCATACAAAAATTTCATTTGGAACATTAATTGTATGTTCATTGAGATTCTCACTGTGATGATTGTATAAGTGATCATTTGACCCGAGATTTCCAAAGTATGTCATATATGGATTGACATATTTTAATACTGCTTATGATCTATTCTAGAAAAAGATAGTTTAATCATATAGGGATTGACATATTTTGATACTACTTATTATATATTCTAGTAAAAGGTTGTTTAATTAGTACATATTGGATATAACATTTAATTAGTACTCATTGGATCTAATACTCATTGGATATAACATAAGAGCTATATGGACATAGTTGATTAATTGGTATAGACCTTAAAGTGATTAGGATAATGTTCTATTGTTCTCAATTAGTATTAATTCGAAAAATCCTTGGTCAAAGTGGAATAAACTTTAAAAATATTTTTCAAATGTCATTAATAAAATCAATTACTAATAATAGAGAACTCATAAGATTGGATACAAATAGAGTACATATTATAAGATGATTAAATTATGTAGAAAGTGTATGAAAAGGTAATGAATTACTAAATGTCGATTTTGATCTATGATATAAATTATTTAATTGGAGAATTAAAGGTAAAGTAGATTTTAATTTAATTAATCCTAATTATAATTTAGGGTTATAATTTATATCCATTGCTAACATATTTGAGAACTTAATGGGTCATACATAAAAAATAGTTGAAAAAAGAAAATTGTATTTTAATCAAGTTGTATTTGATTGAAAAGTTTGAGAAAATTTTAAATATGAGATATTAAGTAAATAAGGACTACTATAAGATATTAAATATTCTTTTGGACTAATTTATATTTAATTATAATTAATTATAAACTAATTAAAGTTTAATTAAAATTTAAAATGTAATTTAATTAATAAACTTTAATATGAGATATAGAAGTTGTTTACCCATTATAGTCTTAGCAAATAGATAATGTACTAAAAGTGTTTAATATTTGAGATATCTAAAATTTATGTAAGTATTAAATATATTCATTATTTTATATATAAGTTGATATTTAAGTTCAATATTATATGGATGTAAATGGATGTAAACTCTATAAGTAAATTCTAATTAAGGTATATTTTACTTATTATTTTAAGATTGAAAAGGTTTCAATGTCGCATTTATTGTTAATCAAGACATAATGCATTTTTCATTTAGTGGAAATGATTATTTGAATCATGAAGTTCTTTAATAAACTTAGTACAGTTCTTTATGTTGTTCAAGGCAATAATAAACTATAGAACATTAGAGTCATTGTGCATGCAAAAGCAGTTAAGGTCTTATCAAAGATCCTAATATTTATTTAGGTATTTTCTCTTACTTATGATGATAATTTTAAGCAATTTCTCTTACTTATGATGATAATTAATTGAGAAGAAATATATAAAATTTAAGCAAGTTTTCTTTATAAAAATCTTATAGGATTTTCTTACTAAACTATTGTCTCAATATTAGTATGATCGTCATATCATGATATAATATAAGATACTTAAATGATTAGCTTAGTACAAATCAGAAATTGTTGGTTTATACCCTAAAGCCAATAGATTGTTTGTATTTTAGTAACATAATTATTTAAATGATTCTTTATCTTATACATATTCAAATGTATATGATAAAATCCATGAGATAAATGTAAATTGTAAAATTATGATGAGATCGCAATTATGAAAATTATATTATACTTATATATTATCTCTAAATTGTTCCTAATTATCATTCTATTGAGACTAGATATTAATAGAACGTAAAATGATTAGTACATGTCATGGTTCTTCCTTACAAATGAAATAGTCAACCTTACAAAATAAAGTATAGATAATTAAACAAATGTGTGGGTGTTTATTAGAAAATAAGTTCATTAAGATAACCTGATATAAAAATTCTATTTGAGCAAAAAATGGCAAAATTGACCCTAAGGTTGAGCTCTACTAACAAATTAAACCTTAACGTTTCGTAATGTTCAAATTAAACCCTATCATTTTGAATACATTCAAATTGGACCCTACGTTAACATAAAAATGACCAGAGTGTAATGCCATCAAGTTTTTGTCACATCATTGTTGATGTGGCGGACATTGATATCATTTTAATGTTGATGTAAGTTCCATTCTACTATATGGGTCTAATGTGACAATGTGGGATCTTTGTGCTTAAAATAAATTATTAACATAACTCATTATTATTATAAAATAGAATTATATTTAACCTAAATTAATTAAACTAATTAATCAACTTATTAGTTTATTAATTGCAGTAAAAAAAAAGGTCAATCTTAAATCCATCAACCCTAATCTTCACTGTAACCTATTGTCTTTTGTCACTGCTCATCATTCGTTGTAAAGAAGCTGACGTTCACCACTCTTCCTTCAAATCCTACTTCCGGAAAACACTAACATCTCATTGATCTAGCTTAGTCAACACTTTGATCAAAGCACCAAAAGGACTCACCTTTCTTGACCAATTGTTTTTAGAGAAAATGGTGGAGGAAAAACCCAACTCCAAGGGACAAACTTGGCACGACTCTTCACTATCATACTCAAAAGCCCAGAAATGGATTTTTACGTCACTATGTTTTTTTACTTTTTTGTTGGGCAGGTTCTGCACAATGGGTTTGCCAAGCGACATCGTCTTGGAAGCCGAGGAAATGACATCCTATCTTCACAAGGTTAGTTCTTTGCCAACTCTTTCACTTGCCCTTGTCTTGCAGACAAACCAAACACTGACAAAATTCCTCTGTTTCTTTATCACGCTTCATTCAGTTCCCTTTAATGTCCAAAAGCTGAAAGCTTCACCAGTTGATAACCAAACAAGAGATATCCCGCCACAACCGCCATTACAGTTCAAGATGGGGATTCTGATGATGTCAGGGAAATTCACTGCCAAATATTGCTCCAGGAATTTTTGGGCAGTTTAGAGACATTAGATACGGTGGCTAAATTCTGCTATGGTGTGCAGTTCGATCTCACGTCCTCCACCGTCGGACCTCTCCGCTACGTCGAAGAATTTCGCAAAATGATGGAGGAGTACTCCGAAGACAACCTGATCTCCAAAATGAAGCGTTACCTCTCTCATTCAGTTCTCAAGAGTCTTAAAGAATCCGTTAAAGCTTTCAAATCATGCGAGCGCGCAATGCTTCTAGCAGAAACCATAGGATTTCCTCAGAGATGCGTTGACTCCATCACGTTCGGAGCTTCCTCTGCCGATCCCGCTCTCTTCGGTTGGCCAGTCTCCAACAACAGAGCCTCCCTTGTTGGAAGATCAGATCCGAATCTTAACTCGGTCACAGCTAAATAATTACAAAAATTTTTTATATTTAAATTTTTTAAAAATTAAGACCACTTTAATTAGATAAAATAATTAACACAAATTATAATAAAGTGAAAATTTTAATTTATATTTTATTTTAAAGTTTGATCTTTTTCTTGTCGTATGTTTCGAATCGTTCCCGAAATTGATTCGTTTCATCCATCGTAGTCCTACAAATGTCCGGTCTCTAATGGTATTCACAGAATGAGTTGAGAAAATTCTGTAATTCTTACAGAGAGGGTTAAGCATGAAGTGCTAACTCCATAGAGCTTAAGCCTATTTATAATAAACTTTAGACATTTTAGTAATTAAATTGAAATTAAATTATCATTTCAATTAAAATTTAATTAGAATTACAAATAATTCTTATTAAATACTAATTATGTTCAAAAAAGATTCAATATCTCATATTGATCTTTATTTATTAAATATCTCATATTTAATCATAAAATTTCTCAAATTTTATAATCAAGTCTAACTTTATTAAATTAACTTTGCTCTTTTCAACTTATTCTATATATGACATCCATTAGGTTCCCAAATATGTTTGCAATAATTATAAATTAATTTTAATTCTTAATTAGAATTAGATAAATTAAAATTTCTTTTAATTTATCTTTAATTCTTTAATTAAACAATTTATAATCATTGATCAAGATTAGTGTCTAACAACTCATTATGACTACCTAAATATTTAAGAATGTCAAAGTGATTTTGACTAACCTTTCTGTGTATGATTTTTCCGTAAAATTCAATCATTTCATCATACAATATTTAGATTAGACATAGAGCATGAAATTAATGTCTACTCTATTTTGAGTCTAATCATATTAGTTTCCTACCATTAGTTATCGATTAAATTAATGACATTTGTAAACTATTTATAAAGCATCATTTTACCGTGGCTAAAGATTTCGTGAATCAATACTAATCGAAAATAACGAAACATTTTTCCTAATTACTTTAGGGTAATAATTACTATCTTGATCACTCAACTACCTCTATATAGTTCATGTTACATCCAATGACTACCGATTAAACGACCCATGATTAAATAGATCATAAGTAGTGTCAAAACATAACAATCCCAATATAAGATAACTTTGATGATCTCAAGTCAAATGATCATTTATATAATCATCACAATGAAAATTTCATAAACATAGAAGTAATGTTCTAAATGGATTTCTCATATCGGATCTGTTCAATGAACTTGTTCTCTAACAAACACTCACACATTTGTTTAAGTATCTCTATACATTAGCCTATGAGATTGACTACTTCCTTCATAAGGAAAAACAAAATATATGCTAGTCTTTTTACGTTCTATTAGTGTCCAATCTTAATAGAACAATGACTAAGAACATTTAGAAATAATATGCGAATCTTGTAATTATAATCTCATTATAATTTCATTTGTAATGTGCAATTATCTTAAGGACTTTATCATATACATCTAAACATGTACAAGATAAAGAATGCCTTTAAATAATTTGTCACTAAACTACAACCAAAGCGATTAGCTGTAGGGCATAAACTAACAATCTCTCACTTATACTAAGCCAGTCGTTTAAGTATCTCATACTATATCACCATATGACAATTATTCTACTACTGGCTCAAAAAGAGAATTCTACAAGATTCTCTATAGTGAGCACTTACTTAAGTATTACAACTTTCATTGTAATTATCATCATAATTAAGAAAAATTGTCTAAACACATTGTTAGATACTTGACGAGACATTAGCTCCTTATGCATGCCCAATGGCTCTAATGTTCTACAGTACATTACTATCTTGAACAATGCAAAGAAACTCTATCAAATTCACCAAAGAACTTATTGATCCAATTAATCATTTCTACTAAATGAAAAATGTATTATGACTCAATTAACAATCACTACTACATTGGAACCTTTACAATCCTAAATGATATTGTTCTAACTAAATGAACCTTAATTAGGATTTATTTCTAAAGTTATATCCTTATCAACTTAAACTCAAATATAAACTCAAACATAGAGTAATGGATATCTTTAATACTTCATAAGTATCTAATATCTCAAATACTAAATATTTTTAGTATATTATCTATGTACTTGGACTTAGAATAAGTTAACAACGTCCAATCTACCTTTATAGATCCAATTCCCATAATTAAGTTGTTAACTTTTCCTTCCAACAATGGTTGTTCATGGACAATTATGTTTTCAACTATTGAAAGTTAGAATTGCTATTTTCTGTGAGCAATATGTCTCCACATACTCTCACTGAAGAGGACAACTATACTCCCACTGCCCTTCTTATAGACATGATAAATTCACAATCATCTTCAAAGCAAACTCTTTGAATTCATCATGAAAGTATGTCTCGTAGCCTTTCAACTATATATCAAACGTATCATTAAAGGCATTAGTTCCAATTAGATGCACTGTCATGAGATTTGAACATTTCAAATTTCATCTTAATCCCACTACTTATCTTGAGAACCATTCTCCTATAAGTATACATTGAAATAAATAATTTGTACAGCATGTTTGTAAGAATCTATCCAACTTTTGGATATTTGATAACCTTTTATTTCCCATTTTAGTTCTAAACTTAATGGATAATACATGCTTCAACTAAGCATCACATCCCTGAATCATTAACTTTGATTCTTTCAAAGACTTAGTGCTTCATATCTAATATGACATCTTGCTAATTGATTGAATTGGAGCTATAGAAGGTAAGTCATTGCACTAGGCATCGCTATAGAAGAAGTAATATCGCATGGAGGCCACGTTATTGATGGCTGCATTGTTAACGCATGAGTCTCACAAGCGGCGGCTACGGAGGCTGCGTTGTTGACGGTGGATGATGAATGGTAGACAAGCAAAACGATAACATTAAGAAGAAGAGAAACGTAGAACTCCAGTGTCGGATGAGGAAAACGAGGGGACACTATTCCTAGTATTTGAGGGATGGACATGAAGGGCCACGAAGGGAAAACTAGAGCTGCTGCAACTTGTAAACAGAAGCTGAAGTTTGTTTTGATCTTGTAATTTCTAATAGCATCAGCTTTCTCTTCCTTGACTTTCTCCAAATCGAATGAAGCCATTTTTAGTGATCTGAGTTTAGTTTCTAACGATCTGGTCTCTACTTTTGTAAGTGTTCTTGGCTTGCTTAAGGGTCTTTGGAGATGAAAGAGGAAGTCTACTGGACGTAACAATCATTTGCTTTAGATGTGAGTTGATACACTTTAAGGATTCATCGTATATGGAAAACTGCCTATTTCTTGCGGTCGTGGGTTGAAAGTGGATTTTCCTGCGATGACTAGAGAGAGACGAAGACGGATGGCAACAACTGAGGAGGAGAAGGGGGTGGCTTTGTGGTGGCCAACAACGGCATTTTAGTTGGTGAATTGAGTTGTGGTGTCCTTCGGTTTCTTCGAAAAGCATTCAAGGTTTTCTAAATTTATGTTTCTCTTCATTCTTACCAGGTATATCTTTATTGTTTAAATTTACATTAGTTATTCCAAGTTTTGTTTTTCTCCATCTGTTTTCGTTTTAGATCGATTTGTAGTTTATTCATCTTTTCTATGGCGTCTGTGAGGTATGAGTTTCGTGGTTTAATTTTTAGTTGAGGTCTGGCAATGATAAGTGCATTCTTCCTTTTCGGGTTTTTCATGACTTTTTCCCAGGACTATTTATGTGCGCATGGACGGGGTGATTTGATTTTATGAACAACCTCGCTCGGGGTTTCGCCAGTGTTTTGTGTACAGTCATTATCATGACTGTACATGTACAAGACAGAGCTGCTTCGTTTCTAGTATGCCATAGATATTCGTTTCTTTTCTGTTAGCTTTTTCGAGCCCCCTGACAAATTGGACAGTATCATAAAACCTACAGTCTTTTCTCATTGTGCACCGTTACTACTCCCTGCTTCTTTTTGTCATACGCACTGCCTTTATAAGACCAGGCCTTTATTTGTTTTGTCTTCTATTGGCTATTACGTGTATGATCAACAACATCCAACAATCCCTTGCGATAGAATTTCCCCTTACTTGACACAACGATCATTTCTCTTTATGCCACTTTAGTACTTTCCCAGTGGGCTTTCAACTTTTACAAGAACTACTCTTGTTTCTCACAGGTGTTGCCATTTGCATCGTTCTGTGAGGATTTTCACAATATTTCTTATATTGTTCTTATGTTTTATCTCCATGCTCTAACCAGTTATGCTTGTATGTTCATGTTGTTATTACTTGTGCATTATTGAGGATCCCTTCGGTTGGTATAGTTATCTTATTATTATTATTATTATCATCATCATCATCATCATCATCATCATCATCATCATCATCATCATCATCATCAT
>JANZXR010000008.1:22831516-22847256 GCA_027575705.1 Erythroxylum echinodendron
GAAAAGTTGCATTCTAAATACTCCGTCTTAGTCCTGCTCATTCTAAAACCTTTCGACTCTAACGTTTCTCTCCAACATTCTAACTTGAAATTGACCCCCGCCCTGGTCTCATCTTCTAGGACAATATCGTCAACAAATAACATACACTAAGCTACCTCTCCTTGAATATGTTTGGTAAGCTCTTCTAACACTAATGCGAACAGAAAAGGGCTTAAAGTGGAGCCTTAGTGTAAACCAATACTAATAGAAAACACTTCCGTGTCACCCCCTATCGTCATTACGCTAGTCAATGCTCCTTCATACATATCTCTAATAACGCGTATATAGGTCATAGGAATTCCTTTTGCCTCCAAACACCTCTATAAGATTTCCCTACGAACCCTATCATATGCCTTTTCCAAATCAATAAAAATTATATGAAAATCTCATTTTCGTTCCCTGTAGCATTCCATAAGCCTACGAAGTAGATGTATTGCTCCTATCATGGACCTACCAGGCATAAATCCAATTGGTTGGTCGATATAGAAGCAGCTCTCCAGACTCTCTTTTCAATTACCTTCTCCCACAGCTTCATGGTATGACTTATTAATTTGATGCCTCTATAGTTGTGACATTGTTGGATATCTCCTTTGGCCTTGTATAATGGGATCAACCTACTCAATCTCTATTCATCCGACATTTTGACCGACTCTAGGATCACATTAAAAAGCTGAACTAACCACTTAATAGCGACGTTTCCTATTCTCTTCCATACCTCTATAAGGATCTCATCCGGCCCTACTACCCTTTTGCTCCCCATTAATTTATGCGGGGTTGATAAGCATGCGGCCGGAAGCACTTTGCAATCCTTACACCATACTCTTGCTCTCTTCCTGACAAGGAAATAATCAATCTGTGTCTTGATCATGATACTCTTAAACGTCACCAAATGCGCGTCGTTTTTCTTAAAAATGGAATTGGCTATCACTAGCTCAAACGCTACAGCCATGTCCAATAAGGCATTTTCACTTTCGTTTCTAATGCCGTATCCAAAACTCCCATGAGTTCCTATATATCCGTCTGAAACAGCCCCTATATGTCCACTAAAATCACCTCCTAAGATAATCTGCTCAGAATCAGGAATCTGTAGGAGCACTCCATCCAGCGCTACCCAAAATATACGCTTTTTTTGTTCGTCTAAACTAGCTTGAGGAGCGTAAGTACATACTACATTGAGAACCTCCTTGCTAATAACAATTTTAGCCACTATAATCCTATCATTTTGCACCACTTGGTTTATAAGTTCCCGGACCACTAGGATACCTATCCCATTATGTTTCCACGTATTACTAGAGAACCAGTTTGAACCCCCTATCTCCTTTGCTTTAGCTCCCGACCACTTAGTCTCCTGAATGTAGGTTATTTGTATCATAGACTTGTCTAAAATCTCTACTAGTTCTAAAGACTTTCCTATATGGGTCCTAGTATTTCAAGAACCTATTTGCAATATATCATCCCTTATTTTATTCTTGCATGTCGCACGCACCGAACTGCTTGCACAGATCCCATCTGTGTAATTAAAAGTCATACCTTTAAGCTCGTGGCCCTCACATCATCCCGTTGTTACTAACCTAACACAACCTTGTGATATATATATAGATAGATTAAATAATAATAATAGTAATAATAATAATAATAATAAATGACTAAATAAATAAAAACTCAATAATGCACGCGGGGGAACATCCAGAAAACAAATGGCATGACTGAAAAATGCATGTATAGCAACTCCCAAAATCTGTCAAAACCCACACAATAAAAGGTCTTGTTCCAAAAAGAAGCAGATGCAAAAGAATCAACGCTTGCCAATGCTTAAAGAGCCTACTGGTAATATACTGTAGGGACAAGCAGGTGAAAGGGTTTGCAATGTCAGGTAAGGAAAGAGTTTAGAAAGAGATACTTTTGGAAGACGTTGAACTATCACGCTTTAAACTATTTCCTAAATGCCTTGTCTTATAAAGGAAGACCTATAAGAAAAAAGCTCTGACTACCAATGGGTCTCTGCGAGAAAAGACTGAAGTCTTTTGTGACCAGCAGATGTGTCAGGAGGCTCAAGACTGCTAGAGAAAACGATTGACTATTGTATGATAAGTGACCTCGCAACTTTGTCTTGTACAACAGTCCTAGACTGTTTGAATGATAGCTGCCAACCAATGCCTGGACAACACCCCGTGCTCTCTTGTCCTTTACTCACAACACCCAGACCATGTTATAGTCACGGAAAATATTCAAGGAAACACGAGAAACGAAAGCACGTAAAAGAGCTTGGCTGCAAACCTCCAACTGATAAACATGCCACGATAATCATAACACACAGAACGCATAAATAGAGAATTTAACAACATCACAAACTAAAAACAGAGAATCGCGCGAAAAAATAAATAATCCGGGTAACTATAAGGTGGCTAGAACTACCTCCCTTACCTTCACCCACGGTTGGGAGCCACTAGTGAGTGTCTTGCCACTTACACACTAACGAGATCAGTTGTTTCCAATCCACCAATTAATGTAGAGGTGTCGTAAAAATGAATAGAAACACATATCTGATTCAACGAATGTGAAAAACCCATTGACAGTGACTACCGATGAAGGAATGCTCCTTTCCTTGAATAGATAAAGGCCAAACTAACCTCTTTCGTACCTTCACGGCCACAGCTTTGCATTTACCTCACTCCCTATAATGCTCTCCATGATCAAAAAGAAGAATAGTTACTGTGAAGCAAAAGAGGTGAAATGATGCAACTTGTACCCAACTTTTCCTAGCCTACGAGGAATAGTGAAACCTTATGATATCCTAAAAGGCAATCATGCTCTATGATATCTTACAAGGCAATCATGCTCTCTTTTTCTCTCCTCGTAGAGGAAGAAGGTGGGGTTGGTCTTAGGCTAAAAAAAGAAAATTAATTAATTAATAATTATATTTTAATTAGTTATATTTTAATTAATTGTAACATGCTCACCCTTACAAATAATAATACTCATTCTTTTAAATTAAGAGAGGAATCAGGTACTATCTAAAATTAGATAATCAACATAATAACTCTATAATCATAATCTCTTATTAAACTCAATCTATCATTCCATACTCGTTTCTCCTTTTTTTATACTCACTAATTAAGTATAACCTTAATAATGTACTATCTTTATATGTCTCGATGAAGTGGGCCTACTGAGGCGCTCCTGAGTCCTGACGAAGGCACCTTGGGCTCCGCAAACCCATTCGTCTCCCTCTTTCGTAAGTCATTCCTGTTCCGAATCCTACCCCTCTCTTTCGCTCTCCACATCTCCCTTCTGACTTTACCCAACCCTAATTGATTAGTGTACACTATCCCCCTGCCTGAAATTAAAGGGACAAGGAAGAGGAAGAGCATTATTACTTCCATTTCGTTAAACCCTAGGTCGTTTCTCAAAGAAAATTCAACCTGTTGATTCAATTTCTTTTGTATTTGCTATTCGCGGTAAAGTTGCTAGCTGTATCGGAATGAGACCGGAGAAGGAGGTGGTGTGTGGTGGTAATAATTATAGGCAGATAGAATGAGTAGACTGTCATTCAGGCCACGGCCTCTTGACATACACAAGAAGCTTCCAATTGTTAAATCTGTAAAGGATTTTGAAGAAGATGACACTTCCACTTCTACTCGCAACTCTCAGCTCCTGCGCCTAGCTGCTGCTGAGACGGACAATGAGGTGCATGCCTCTGCCAATTTTATTTGTGGGATTTTGAATTGCTCTTCTAGTTCTATTTTTTGAGTCTCTTCTTTTTAGGTACACCTCATTCCCACCAAGAAGCTAGCTCCTGAAATTCCAACTCCTCAGTTTTTGGTTGTGGATACATATGAACGCGACTATGGGCGCACTTTCACTCAACCTACAACATATCTTCGTGCTCGGGGAGGTCTGTCTCCCGTTTTCATATTAATCTCTGCTTCTGCTTCTTCCTCTTCTTCACATGCTCAAACTCTCTCACTTGTCTGCAGCTCGAGCAGAACTTGGAGATTTTGTTGAGTATGATCTCGACAATGAAGATGAGGACTGGCTTGTCGACCTCAACAATGAAAGAAAGAATCTTCCACCTGAAAAGTACTTATTTCTGTTAATGTTTTGTTGTTTGATTTCAGTTTATTGGACCTACTAGCATATCATCAATTATTTGTTACGGCTTTTCGTATTCTCAGTTATCTTTTTACTCAATTTATCTCATTTATGATATATTTACAGCTTTGAGATACTATGTGTTCAGACCTGTTTCCGTGGCTCTTAACTTTTGCATAGAACATATATAGGAAATTTCATGGCTTATATTGTCAAAATTATACTTCATTGACGTTGTCAAGGTTTCATTCCACATTATCCTTCACACTTTAAAAATTGTTGATCTGTTACTATCTTTTTTCCCTTGCTCGTGTTGTAATCATATGGATAGTTTTTAATTCAGATTTGAAGCTCTTATCTTCAAGTTAGAGGTACTGGATCATAAAGCTCGGGAAAGAGCTGGGGTTATAACACCTACACTTGGTTCACCAATCCCTGTGCTTCTGCAACTTGACACTGCCATTGAGGTGAAACTTTCTTTCCTTCTGATTAGTAATTGCCAATCTCAATGCTCAATTTTGCTCTAAAATCAACTCCAGTTGCAAATTCGAATTGAAACGAATGCTGGATTATCTGTCATAACTTTTGGGGAGGAGGACCAATTTCTGGTTTTTTTTTTGTATTTCATGTTAAAAGTCTCTTCTTTTTTATCTGATATATCTGTCATGAACTTTTGTTGAAGTGAGAATTGAAGCAAGTACTAGTTTATCTGTCAAATTTTGGGAAGGAGATGTAGTTGTTTTTTATGTAGTTCAATGTTAAAAGTCCCTTCCTTTGTATTTTATCTATGTGTCATGAGCTTTAGGTGAAGTGGGACTTGACAATCTGATGAGTTTGATGATTTTTACAATCGAATAATTGTGTATATATTTCATGTTTGAACCTTATTTTTCAATTTTTTGTTTGACTATCTATTGCATAAAGGATATCAAGTTAGATTATTACAAATTTTTCTTTTGTTTTCTTTTTCAATGGCAGGCCTTGCAAGCTCAAGCTCAGTTCGTCCATATCCAGTCTGTTTATAATTATTGGAGAGAGAAGGTATAGAATACATTAGATTTTGGGATACTTTCTGGATTGTGATTTACCCAAATCTACGATATTCTTGTTTCCAGTTTTGATGTTAATAATATTAAACTAAATTTGTTCACTTCCTTCTCACTAGATGTTACCAACAGGAGTATAACCAATTTAAAAAATTAGCTCTTCTAGAAGTAAGGAAATTACAAGTTTGTAGCTATATGAGTATGTTAAAAGAACTCTTCCCTAATGAATTAATACTATTCAAAAGCATTGGAGAAGTAAAAAATCTGTTCAAAAGCATTAGAGAAGTAAAAAATCTGTTCAAAACCATTGGAGAAGTAAAAAATCTATCTTCCCTCGCAAGTTTATTCATTCCAGTTTTCTCCTAATTCTTGTATAAGGGAGTCAAGGAAATGTGGGATAAAAGATTAGGTGCATTATAAGAAGGAAGAACTAACATGTTTTGGAGTTAAAATGAGGGAGAGATATCTAAGATGGCTTAATCATGTTCATGAACTATGTTATTGGAGAAATCAAGAAAGCAAAGTGAAGAAATGTTTAAAATATGCTAGATGGCATTGACTCAAAGGGTTGTAATTGCTCATGAAGAAAGGGAAGTAGAAAAAGATTTATACTTCTAAACTGATTTAGTATGGGAAACTTGACTTAATGGTCTTGAGTATATGATGTAGGAGCATTCTATAATTTTAATTGGTTTATTAAGCTTTTCCCTTTTTAGCTTGCTTATCTTACTTAGCTTCTATATTTAGCTTGCTTATTCTTGAATTCCTATTAAGTACTATTATAGTTGACAATTAGGCTTTCAATTAGGAATAAAGAATTTATATCCATGAATCTAAGTATATATGGTTTTGATATATAAGACCTTGCTATAGTGAGCCTTTCAAATATCTCAAAATCTTGAGAAATTGCATCCCAATGGCTAGTTCATGGAGACTTCATAAACTAACTCACTATGCTTGTAGTAAATGAGAAAGTCTAGAATATACTTCAGCTAAGGATGGGAGGTCTACTTCTTCAAGGATCTGTCCTCATACGGGCTCAAACTCAAGTTTCAATCTTGCTAGATAGATTATGGTCATTAAGTGCTCCTTTTGGATTTGCATCTCGTTAACATCAAATATAATGCGTAGTAGAGAATTTAATTTTTTAAATGCACGTTTCACTTTTCGAAAGTATTCAATCAAATTTTATTGTTGTCTAGACTGAAACAACTCAACAAAGATGTCATACATGCAAAGCATCTTGTTGGAATAAATAAGCTTAGCTTAGTCCTAAGCTTGCTTACAAGTACTAACATGATAGAACAAGATTGAGATTTTAGGCTCCATAGAATCAAAAAAAAAAATCTAGCAATTGAGCATAATCAACTTGTCAAATTTCCAATATTTTATGATCATTTGGGGGATCTGATGTGAGGTGTGACAACTTTCTCTAACCTTTGAAGAACAATTCTACCTTCTTAGACCAGAAAGAATAGTTATTACTATTTAAACATTGTTTGGTGATTCACCATTGTTAAGGTAGTTGTTGGGACACTCGTCATTGACTTATTGCTGGAGTCTGACATAGTCCTGGTGTATTTGACATATTTGTTGACTAACGAACATTAGTAATACTGCTGATGATGCTTCGGAACAGATGATAGACTATAATAATGACAAAATACTTAGGTTCTAGTTAGATTCAACATAAAACAAGACCAGAACCCCGTTCATGATGGAAACGCGAGCTATCAATATGTCATTGCTGGTGATTGTTGGATGACGGTGTGCGATACCTATAAGCTTGTACGTGGATGATTTTTCAATGACACCATCGGTACTGTGTTGGTCGCCATCACCTCATGGTTGCTTTTGTGTGTTTGGGTTTCGTTCTCGTGGATGGAGGTAAGGGTTTTAGATAGGTCTGAAGGTTTTATGGTTTTATGGTAAGGGAGGTAAGGGTTTTAGGTTTTAGGTGTGGAAGGGAGGTTTTAATGGTCTGAGATTAACCTTAATTTGATACCATGTTAAATACAATATTACAGAATGCCAATTGAGGGCTTGATACCATCTTAAGACCATCGTAGCCTTTATATAATAGTAAGAATCAATTACATAAAGAAAGTCGATCTTAGGAATAATTAAGAAATCATATAGGTATGATTTTTCCTAATGACCATGAACAACGTAAACTTATTACACGAAACCATACCTATACCTGTTTGTTGAATTTTGCTTTGAGAGAAGTGCTTGATATTCATCCCACTTACGAAAGGGGCTAAAAAGCTAATTTCAAATCAATCAGTCCTTAGCCTTTGAGGAGTCCATTGTGAGTGAACAAATCAAGTCTGAATTAGATGTGTTTATAGAAGTGACCCTTCTAGAAGCCCTTATATAAATAGTTTAAGAGCTGTTTCTGAAGAGTTTTATCTAGACCCAATTAGAATTGTATATATTGATAAGCAAGTTGAGGACCTCCTTATGGATCCATAAAATGAGGAATGGTTGTTGATGTCACTAGAACTTTATGGAGATATGCAAACAGATACGCAGTAAGGAAAGGCATTTGCTCTTTTGTTTGAAGGAGGACATCATATGGGTGTGATAAAAGGAAAATTAGACACAGTTTGAGAGTAAAGGACCCTTAACAAAGGATTGAGTAAGAAAAGAAAAGGTATCTATTTGGAGAAGGCAAATATTTTTCTTTTGAAGCCTTCAAACCCGAGCAGGAATCACGCAAAATGGAAGTATGAAGGGCATCATTCATCATTTGAAGCTAAGGAAAACCTTGTGAAGAAAAGTAATGAGGTAAAGGCATTATCTAGTGGTGTTGGTACTACTCTAAAAGCAAATGATGGGATGCATACGGTTAATTTTGTCATTCATTAAATGTCATTCCCATCTACACTTCCAACAAATCACCAGTACACAAGTAATTGTCTGGTTGAAACTAAAGAAGGTTGATGTGTTCAATACTGTGGTATCCATTGACACTTTAGTCAAGCAGGTTTTTGCTGTTAAAGCAGATGTTATTTAAGAAGTTAGATATCAAAAAAGTTTTCTCTAGACGTTAAAATTGTTATATAAGATTTTTGGTGAAATGATGCAAATCTGCAAAAGAGGAACCAAAATGAGTTGATTTCGAGATATATAAGGCACATTGCACATGTCAAGTTTGCTTGTTGAAGCCAAGTCTTTTTTCAAGTTTGAGGAGGCAGATGCAGGAGCATCCTGTCCGAACTCCATCAACTTTATTTTATTTGTTCCGAATTAGTGTTATCTTGATAATTTAATTGGTCTTTATAATATTTTTTCTATTTAGATTTTGGTATTACTTGATTTTCCTTTTATCAGTAGGAATTCTTCTAGGACTTGTTTATTCTATTTTGGGTAGGGTTTCTAGTAAGACTGCTATAAATAAGGAGTTTGCTGGAGAAATACATCATTCTTTGTATTCAAATTTTTATTAAGGTTTTTGTTATAAACTCTAATTGTTCCAGCCCCAATCACCCCAATTCTGTTCCTACTTTATATTAACCCTTTTCTGTATATCATGTTTCATAGATTTTATTTGAGCGAATGCAAAACAAAAACGTTAATTACAGAAAAATTCCTTATGGTTTGTGCAGATTACCCACTCGATGGTGTTAAAAAAGTTTCAATCAACTTTATCAAGTACAATATACTTTTAAGGAATAAACCCTCATAAGTGCACCATAGGTACAGTTATTGGAAAAGGAATTCTTAATCTGCTTGGGAGGTTTCTGTTTAGAAATTTAATGATTTTTTCATAAAGGACTTAATTGAAAATTTCTATACCGTAGAAGGTCTGGCAATAAACTACAAGCATATAAGCTGTTCTTCAATTTGTGCCAACTGCAAGGATTCTACATGTAACCAGTCCTTTTTAAGTTGTTCTTAGGGCTTCTTATGTTTCATGTAAGAGTGTAAACTTACATTTTGCTCCTTGCTTCATTTTTGGGCAGCGTGAAAAGTGGCAGAAACCCATTCTTCGTCGCTTGCAGGTTAGTGCAATCACAGTTTATATAAAGAAATTGCAATTGAGTATTACAGTTAACATATTATAGATAATTAATTTATCATGGGAAGGAATTTGCACCATATTTGTTCACGAACACATCTGAGACTTCATGACTGTAAAAGACTCGATTTTTTGTCTGCCTTAAGTGCATTCTCATATCCATAGTGCTTCTTTAAAAGGAGATTATTTATTCACATTCAGGAGAAGAGAAAACAATCAAAATATTAATCAACAGAAAACAATCAAAATATTAATCAACAAACTGACCCACCATCCCACTATCTAAATAATAGGACTGAGGACTGAAAAATATGAACAGCTGTTCTGATGTGATGGGCAAGCAAAATTTTTGAAGCTTTACTACACTATAGTTTCTGGAAATTTGCAGTGAAATTTGGGACAAGCTTTTCATGACTGGGTTAGGTAATTTAATGCTTCTTTTAATTTTCTATGGGAAAGGGAAA
Source organism: Erythroxylum echinodendron (assembly GCA_027575705.1). Lineage (NCBI taxonomy): Eukaryota > Viridiplantae > Streptophyta > Magnoliopsida > Malpighiales > Erythroxylaceae > Erythroxylum > Erythroxylum echinodendron. Next base: position 22,841,182 of record JANZXR010000008.1, read on the forward strand.
TTGAAAGGCACTAAAATTGATATAAAATTGGGTAATAGTTATCCACTTTTTTAGCTGTCCTTATTTAGATCTAAGTGAGAAGAGATGTGGAAATGAGCTTTGGAACCAAGTTGGATTTCACTAGAAGATTTCTTTAGTAATTGATTTGTAGATTGCATTGTTTCCATAATGTGGTGACTGGCCTGGCATTTGGATCACACAATAACAGCGACACAACTTAAAATTATAAACAGGTACAAAGCTATGAAGGAAAAACTTCCTTTGTAGAGTGAATATTGGCTTGGAAGAGCAGATAGATAAAGAATTCCATGTAACCATGCCTTTAAAATAAAAAAGAAAAGACGAAGAAATTGCTGTATGAATTATGTACAAAAAAAAAAAAAAAAGGGAAGTTGGCTACTGGATTTTCTGGTGCAGAGAAGTCATTACCTTTCAAGAACCTGTATATCAGAAAAATTTAATTAAGATTCTCTCTCGATGATTTCAAAATAATTGTTTATGTCAGTTTTTGTCTGTCATAGGGATAGTTCAATTTGATGAGAAAATTTCTTCCTTCTGGAAACTGAATGTCAAATTTGAGCACTTACAGCTGTTTGATGATTTTATGCATGTGTATATTGATTTGTCCGATTCACCATTTATTTTGTTTGTTTATGGATACAGCCACCTCCTCCAGTTAACGATACAAATCCATACAATGTCTTCAGGCCAAGAGAGAAAGCCCACAGACTCCATACACGAAGAGTATCCATCAAATTCTTTATGCCCTTTCGCATACTAGACATCCAAGCACACCCTAACGCATTAAATGTTCTTCTAACGATCTGATTTTCTTTTATGCAGATGCAAAGGAGGGAAAATAATGTGCAGTCATTTGAGAAGCTTCGGCAGGTGAGTACTCCAAATTCTTTGCTTGACTGTTGAACATTATGGTTTTATTGCTCCATAGAGACTAAAAAGATTAAGAATAATCATTATACTTTGTATATGTTAGAGGCCGCTGTTAGTGCTGTCTCGTCATATCATATCCATTAAGAAGACTGTAAGAGGATTTGAGCAAAATTGGCAGTTCCTTCTAATTTTTGCCCTCTTCTAGTGATTCTATTGTTGTTTGTGTCATGCATGCAATACTTTTCAAAATCTGTCAATTCAAAAGTTCAAGTTTTAGATAAAACTCAGCACGTAAATCGTTTTTTAGATCAAACGAAATTCCTTACAGGATAACTAATTGAGTTTAAACTGGACAAGAGCCTATCATATAACTTCTGACTATCTGTGGTAAATATATCCCAGTCAAATTTCCTTAGATGCTTTGCCATTTCTGGGTAAGGCTAGGGATTAAGATAATTTCGTGGGAAAAAGATATAGACGCTTTGAAGCAAGGCTTTCCTATTACTATGGATGCTTTGGAGCAAGGCTTTCCTATTACTTTACCCATATTTTAGAGATGGCCAAATGGACCCAACATAGCTTGTGTTTGAGCCATGTCAATAACTTAATTTTGATAAACGAGGATAGTCAAGAGCAGCATGCCATAAACTTTCAACCTCTTGCTGTCAAAGGTCTTGATGCAGTCTATAGATATCATTCAACCTTAGTTGGTGCTGCATATATGGATTGTATTCTGATGTCTAACAATATTCCTTTGTGTTCACCATTTTCAAATTTATATTTCTACATACCTTGTATTTCATTTGAATATGTGGAATGTGGTTTCATATCCACATTAAATGGTAACTGTTTCAGGTTAGGCGCAACCTTGACCAAGCCAAATCCATACTTGAAGCTCTTATTAGGGTACTTTTCTCGCCGAAATTTAATGAATTAGCGAGTTGCAATAGTTGTTTCTTGCATTGATGTTTATGCAAATATGCACTCTGCAGCGAGAGGAAAAAAAGAGAGAAGCTATGGAGAGTGAAGTCAGTCTCCAAAGGATCCAGATAATATATAAGGTAGTCATAGAATATTTATATTCTTTTCTAAATTTGCTTCTGTTATCAATGTTTCCTTGTTCAATGTTTTTGTCCGAATCAAACACATTGGTAACTAAAATTTTATGGTTATGAGAAGGCTTCTGGTAGCCTGTTCCAGACTTCAAGTTGCAGACTTTTTCACTTTTCTTGTTGTGGATACTGTTGACTTTTGGCAATTAATAATTTGTTTGTGGTTTTTTATGGGTATTAGCATGAAACTGACCTCCTTGAAGATAGCTTGGCTCTTCCTGGTTTTCCATCTATGTCCTCCAAATTTGCCTCAAGTGAAGATGAATTGATGGATTCAGACGATCTTGCAAGCAGCCGTGCACGTAGTCGACCTGCCACAGCTCAAAATCCAGCTTTTCTGGACTCCAATCTGCTTAGTTTCCCTGCAGCAGGCGTGAAACAAGAGCTTAGACGTCGTCATACACCATATGGATGGCTCAACAAGATGGTAATTTACTAAAGTCAGACCCTCTGATTTTATTCTTTGGTCATTGCAACTTCCTGAGCTAGTATATTGTGGTTCCGACACTAAAACCAGCTAGTTGTAAGTTGTCATAATTTAATCTGTTTTGGTTCCTCAGCTGATTGTTGGTTCCATCACTAAATCTGTGTTACATGACTGATCCCCCAGTGTGTATGCAGGATCCCCATGAACCGGTTTTATTGTTCACAAAACCCCTGGTGCCAGAAAAGTTGGCCGCAGCGGGTATTGTGCCACCTGTAGATTCTTCTAGGAATGGTGCATCAACACCTTACAAATTTCACGGAAGAATTGGCCGGGGCGGGCGAATTGTATTTGATAGATGGAACCCATTTTTGCAATCACCAATTGATCTTGGTAATTCTTTGTATATACCATCCAGACGACCTGCAACATACAACAGGTCGTCATACAACTGAAGAAGTACGTGTGTTCTCCCACACCTGCTGTGGCTTTTTATCCCACTGGAAAGACTAATAGCTGATAGTTATTGTAATTGAACGGGGGGAATGAATGCAAATTGGAAGCTATCCTTACAACGCTAGTATGCTGTTACAAGTCGCGGCATTATAGTCAGGTTTTGTGGCCGTGACTTCTGAGCCAACTCCTGTATCATGTTATCATTATTTGCTTGTGTACCTGGCTATCCTCAATCATGCTTTCCTTAATTCTTACCTCCGTTTCTACATCTCCATATTTAATTTGAACCTTTTTCTCGCTTGCACAATCCTTTAGTGATGAATTTTCTAATTCCAGAAATGTTTTTCGTGAGGCCCCTTTCTATTAGGTTTAAATCTAAGGATTTATCAACTCGGCAACTCGAGGATTTGTGTTAATCGATGCGTCCCAACCAAGAGGGTGGTTACTGTTCTGATGTTTGAACTACCCGTTATTTTGGAACAATATATAAAACCAAGTTTGCAATGAAGGGTGAATTGTCATAAAAGGATGTTGGCACTTCAACTTAACGGCATTTTAATGAATTAGCTGCAGTGACTTGGCTTACAGGTTAGTTGTATCATCCGTGTACATGGAAACACTCGTTCGCTGATGTGCTTGGATGATTTCGCAGAAAAGTAATACTTTTGTGGTGGTGAGAACATCATTGATCCGATTTCTGTGTCTCCTCTATTGACAGATTGGTAAGTGGTCTCTAGGCTTCACTTGAGATGGCAGGCTCCACCCTAAGCTTTTCTAAAGGCAAGTATTGATGATTTATGGGTGTGAAAAACGTAAAAGACGAGTGGGCTCTGAAATAGTAAGTCGTGACTGGCGGATTCGATTCCTCTATGCCTCCTGTCTTTTTTGTTACATTTGTTGAAGGTATTTGTTTGACGAACAAAACCAATCTTTCTTGCATTTACATTGAGACTGAGTCAGCATTAGTGATTACATTTAAAGGCACGAGGATGAGGTCTAGGCAGAGTTATTCTCGACTTTTGCTGAATAAGTTCGTGTGTCATTCACTTCTTAAACTTGTAACCTTGACTATATTTGACGTGCTATATTGGGCTCAACTCATACCCTACACATTAGAAGTGAAAAGTAACACAATCATGTAAGCATTCAGAAGATTGCTAATGCAGTTTCATATCTTTCGGTCAGCATATTTAAGATTATGAGGAAGTAAAGTATAGAAAACAAAAGGATTTATATATACACCTAATCTGGCTAATTAATAGTTCAAGAAAAAACATGTAAAATAAACAATAAAAAGAATAAGCATGATTTACATCACATAAAATAGAAGGTGAATTATAGTTGTCAAGATTAATAAGTATTTTGTGATTGCGATTCTCAAACTTCATTAAATACGTTCTAGAAGGGAAATAAAATATTTGTCTTCTAACCTTTATTAAAAAAAATCGTCTCCTTAAATATTATTTTTACTAATATAACAATAAAATAACTTATTTATTATTACTAATTTTACCTAATTAGGTAAAATTAGCAATAATAAATAAGTTATCTATTGTTATAAGGTTAGGTAAAATTAGTAATAATAAATAAGTTATCTATTGTAATAAGGTTCATAATAAATGTTTATGAACCTTATTGCGTGCATTTTATTGTTATATCACTCAGTTTATGTCGCAATCAAACTTATTATTGTTAGTTCCATTTTTTGCAGAAATCAACTATTAATTATCTTGGCCAACAAAAATACACCCCAACTAAGTTTGTATCATCACTCGCATAAAAAAACTTGTAGCAATCAAGATTAGAGGCATTATATTATAAGTCTTCAACTAAAAATAATCCTTCAACTGATATTCATTGTTTATGTGTATTTAATTGATATCTATTTTGGTAATCATTGCAAGGTATATAGTTGCAAGTTCGTTTATTGGCATAATGACCTATTCACAGATAAGACTGTTAATGTTATTCACAAATTAATGAGTGAAAATGCTAACTTGAAACAACAATTAGCTATGAGTTACAAAGGGATGATTGAAGAAAAAGAAGTGGGTGATTAGGCTTATGTTCTTGAAACTTTTCATTTAATGCTTCATCATCCTATATGCTTATTTGAAATTTGTGCATGAATTCATTATTGCAATTTTATTTACTAACATATATAGCTTGAACTACTAACGGTATAAAATTGTAAGCCTTTCTGGTTTGATGAAGATGATATTAGTAAGCTGTAAAAAATCTGGAATGTAATATCTAACAAGTTAACACTCTATTTATCCTCTTTGCAATACCAAATATTAGTTAAATTACAAGATTTTGTTAACTTCTTATTAACAGCAGTATCTGGTCATATCTTTGTTTGGATGAGTTAATAACTAGAAGATGAAAACACTAGCAAGTCTTGGAATAACTCGTCATTAAATTAAGTGCAAAATACATCATAAATATGCATAGAGCTAAAGAAACAAAGAAATGAAAGAACTACTCGTTATTATGTAGGTATAGTTGCACCAAGAACTTTGTTCGCACTCTATTATGCTAAGAGACAATCGATATTGTTCATAAATAAGGATCACCAAATAGATTCAAAGAATAACAAAGCAAAATTTAACAAGCGAATATAATGTTTGAACTATGGCCTGATAGTTTATAATCCATAACCATCATTCAATCATTAGGCCTGTTCCCATCACATTTGGAAAGGAGAAGTTAACATTTCATACAAGCTTCATAATTTGTAACTTAGATTCATTTTATACGAAGTGGACTTGACCAGATAAGTTTCATTTTTAACAATTTAACCTTAAAAGAAAATGCAACTAACCAGAATTTATTTAACCAAAATAAGTTTACTTGTACAGATTTTAGTACCCAGAAGAGGATAATGATATAATAACTAATTGTCGTTCACATTTTGTTAACTCTCAATTTTAGCAGTATTTGCTTGTTCACTAGATTTTTTTGTAGTTAAAGTTGATGCGGATTGTTGTAGTCCAATAATTGAAAAACAACATTAAGATATTCGTGTAATAATCGCTTATGGTAAACATATATTAATGTCGATTTAACCTCAAATATACTTACTTCACAAGGTTGTGTACTTACTTCACAAGGTTGTTTATTAGAAATTGAGCTATGATGTTAAGAATAAGTTGTTATTGTTGGATCTCCTAAAGTGCTGTAAATTATCCA
>JANZXR010000008.1:22847356-22863409 GCA_027575705.1 Erythroxylum echinodendron
TGTTTATTAGAAATTGAGCTATGATGTTAAGAATAAGTTGTTATTGTTGGATCTCCTAAAGTGCTGTAAATTATCCAGTGTTCATAAAACATTAGTAAGGTATTAAACACACATTAATCTCAAATCGAACTTAATTGGAAGGAAGTGAAGTGTCCTTTTATCTTTACAGCTTCTCCCATTATGAGCAGATTTGCCATATTTTCCACATAATTGGAATGTTCCCTTTTAAAAGAGCATATAAGGAGTCTTCAATCTTTTTGGTTCATCTTTATGTTTTATCATATTCTTCTTAGGTCCACCAGTCAAATGAATCAAATATTATATATTGACAAAATTTTTATACTCTAATTTAGCATCTATTTTATATACATGTCTTAAACTAATATAATTTAGGTCTATATTATCGAAATCTTAAGTTCATTCCTTTGACACTTCATAATTCCTCACTGAGAAAAATGTTCACCACCAAATACTCTTAGACTGACCTTTCCATTTTCTGTCTTCTTGTAAAAATAAATGAAAATAAATCATTCTATAATCAACTAATGGGTTAAAAATGCTAAATTGAACCGACAAATAACCACAAGGAATAATTAAACCCAACCAATAAAGACATTAACCAAAACTTTCAATAGATATTGTTTCTAAAATTATCATCATTATTATCATTTGGTTTCTAAAGCTTATTAATAACCAAAAATCTATCTAGTCTAACACTTCACATGCTTTCGGTTACGGTATGATTGGTCGAATTGCATGACACTTTAACTTAAATTTTATTTTTTAACACGCAAGTAGAAAATATAGTAAATAACTAAAGACAAGAGTTAATTTATATTAAAATATGTGAAATAAAATGTAGAGAGATTATTTGCTAGAGAACAACCCTACACAAAGATCAATGATGGTGGGCTTTGGAAACAATCCTCCAACACAAGCTTATCACGTAGGAGCTTTTATTCCAATGTCAACACCTCATAATGCATTTCATTATATACGTTTTTTTCTTGCTAAGCTTGCAATTCATTAGTTTTCTTCATAAAAAAGTACGGATTTTTGGATTTTTAATATAGGGATCACCCTCTTGTATATAATAGAAAATGTAACTTGAACCTTATAATTTATTTACCTCACTTCAAAATTTGATAAGCTTTGTTTGATAAGAAAATTTTAAATAAAAGAATGTTGGAATTATTCTATGGAACATTTATGTGGAAAAGAACAAAATCAAGCAGTAGTATGGATAAATTTTGGGCAATAAATTCACTATAAGATATAGGAAAACATAGTAACAAGACACTAAAAGTACCCATCAATAACATGCATATGCCTATATTTGTTAAATAAACGCCTTAAACAAGACAAGAGGAACCGCTTACCTTAATAGATACGTACTCTGAAATGCTGAAAACGGAAGGGGACTACTTTCTTTGACATTGAAATCCTGAAAACACATAGATAAAGATACATATTTATTCATTTTATGTTAAGATAAAACTATAAAATACAAAAATGGATGATTACCTAACTTATTTAGACAATAAGGGAACACATCCTTGCGATTCCACACAACCTAATCCCTTTACTGTCTATATAATTTCATATAATATTCCTAAACCTTCCTTCTCATATTATTATGAAAGAGTCAGTTGTCAGGTGTGCTTTCTTTATTAAATAATAGAGAACAGTGGTTAAGGTTTAAAGATAGAACAGTGGTTAATTAGTATTATTGATCATACCTTATTTTAGATCATCCCAAAACATATGGCACACAGGCCTATCTTTTACACATAGTTAAATCTTTAAAGTTTCTAATTTTTTCCTTACCCTTATGCAAAATTATAAACGTAGCACACACATTATTTCATTTGGAATATAAAATTGATATCATGTAAGATTTTTATTGTAAAAAATAAAAAAAATCATTTTAATTTATTTTTTCCACCTAAAAGTTAATCCACAACATGTAAGTTATTAAACTTAGATCTTTGTTCACTTCTAAACTATTATCGTCTCTCTATCTCTTCTTTTGATCATATGTATCAAGTTACATACATATCATATTTCAGTTTTGACCTCTTCCTTTTAATTTAGGTTGCTTCAAAGGAGCTATCACTTGTGCATTATGGTAGTTTATTTTAAGAAAGTTCCATGATAATGAAATTCCAACTTATTCATATGTATTTTTTGATTAATACTAACGATTACTAAGCAAGTACACCTATCATTTTTATAGTGTGGTTTAGGTGAATACAAATGTCAATCCCACGAGGGCTATAACTTAGGGGTCATTTGGTTTTATTTATGCTTTATCAATTGTGATTTTTAGTTTTAGTTTTAGTTTTTAGTTTTTTAAATTAAAAAAACAAAAATTTGTTTGATTGAGATTTCTAATATAAAAACTTAAAATAAAAGTCTATTTGGTTGAAATTTGTAATAAAAAATAAAAATAAAATTTTTTTGATTTTATCCTCCTATTTCTATTTTTGTAATTATACTCTTATATTAATAATTTTTAATATAATATATTATGTTTTCAAATTAATTAATTCTCATTATAGTATTATCTACATATAGGATTATTTTTATCTACATATACAACAACATATTTCACTCCTTAAATCCTTATAGGATAGTTTTATCAACATATATAACAACATAAAGATGAAAGAGTCCTTACTCATGAATAAGGATTAAGGTGGCACGATCGACCATACTTACAGGAATATTTTCATTTACCTCATAAAATATAAATTTTTTGTGTAATTTCCATCTAATTTTATTTGTACAATCATACGTTAAGAAAAGATGAATAAAATATTATTGTTTTGTACAATTTGGTACTTTTTTATTCTATTTTTCAGTATTTGTTTCAAGTCATCACAAAACCAAAAGACAAAAGCCAACCAGAAAGTATTCGAGAAAGAAAAGAAAAGGAAAAAGATCTCAACTGTTAATGTTTCAATTCCTACCGTAATCTCCAAAAGGACTAACTTTTGGAATCACTGTGCCAAAAGAGGAATTAGAAGCCAAGTGACTTGGTATGAATCTATATTTCTTCTTCTTGATTTAGAGCATTACTTCTATCACAAAAAAAAGTCCTCTAGCTTTAGATCCTTTCGTGATTCTCAGCTTCTTGCCAGAGGAGATAAACATACTGCATATACAAAACAAAATTGTAAGTTTAATTCTGTTTGGTATTTAAGAAACCCAATTCCTAAAGACAAAAGAGGGAGGCAATCAGAACTTACTCCCATAGCTAAGTCGTGCTTGCTCTTATGGCTGAATCCCCGTCTTGACTTAGAAGATTGCAAAATCTACTCTCCATATCCTTTTTTTCCTGTTATTCTGAACATTAAATCTCAAAAACTCATATTAGTACTCAAGAAGACATCCCAAGTGAAAAACCTTGAACACCTAGAAGATGGAACAAGAAATGACCAGATTATGATATTATTGGCAAGCAAAGGATAGATGGAACAAGAAATGACCAGATCATGATATTGTTAGCAAGCAAAGGATAAAGAGACAATAAAGTTGTTTGCTTTGTTTCTGATTCTGAATATTACATCTCAAAAGCACACAGATTAGCGCTCTAGAGAATCCTAAGCGAACAATCTTGAAAACTCAGAAGATCCCTTTCTTTTCGTTGTTTCCATAAAAGGAGTAACACATAAAACAACAAGAAGAAGCATTTTGTATACCAATCAAAGTTACAATGAAGTCTCACCTTAGAGTCGAATGAAGCAGGAGGAGAACACCACCATCAATTACTGTCACCACATAATCAACGGTGGTAGTATAAGCTTTGAGTCCCTCGCAAGCGGATTGAAACTCGTCCAAAACATCATGCGCCATCAAAACGATGGCTTTGAGAATAGTAACATATGGCTCAAACGAACTTCTCATTAAAGAAACTCCAAGAGAAAGTTCGCAGTGAACTGACCAAGTATGTGCTTGTAAAAAAATAGATGTAAAAAAGATGAGTAGTATTATTCAAGATGAGTTTGCTAAAGAATAGAGATAAGAAAAAAGGAACATGTTTTTCTGTCCAAGAAAATGTGTTGTCAAAATTCAAAGAAATGTTATTTTTTGTTTCCGTAAAACTATTATAGTTTTTTTAGGTAATTTTCCAAATTTTAAATTAAAACCTCTTATCCTGTAAGTATACAGATCGGAATTCGCAGTATAGATAGGTATTATCTCATAGGGATTGGTTAGTCGCCGAAATGATCCAAATTTTGCTTTGTTCAAGAAACTCAAATAATTAGATTTGAAAGATCCAAAATATAAAAATTAAAAATCATACATGCATACTTTAGGGTTGTCACAAAAGTAAGAACACAAATTTAGAAAATGATGAATCAAAGTATCAATTTAACAACTTAAGATTGTCATTACTAACTATATATTCTCTCAATTTAGCAATGGTCATTATGTTTAGTTCAAAATTTCCTAATGTCCTGGTTCTTTCACTCTCATCACTTGAACCAAATAAGCCCTATTTAATGATGTAAATTATGTAAGCTCTCACTTCCCACTTATCACTTAACTATTACAAGGATATAAACAAATTTTTGGACAGCCACTTTTCCATTCAAAATCTCTCTCCAAATGGCAAGATAACTTGATATATAGAGTATTCTTGGTGTAATCACAGTCTCATGGCACTTACTAACATATTTTTTTAACTTCAACTCTCTATGTGAGCTAAGTATGGACAGCCATATACCATAAATATCAAACAACATCAAACACATCCATAATATTTAATAAAGTGAGGTACTACATAGTTTAGGCAATAACAACCCTAATAACTACTTAGAAATCCATCAAAATCTCATCCAACATGTTCATAACATATCCATACATCCTTCTCAATCAACAAAATACAACAAAGGAGCAAGAAAAGAGAAGAAGTAAGGCTTATATGTTGAAGAGCAAAGCTGGAATTCTACGGTGGTAGCTTTGTGTCTCCTTAAAATCCTTTGATTCCACCTTGAATTCTCTTGGTTTTTCTCTCAAAAATGGTTCTTATCTCTCCCTTGGATGTCTTGCACAACCTGCTCTTTTCTAGGGTTTAAAATTGAGTTTTTATACCCCATTTAATGCTTAAAACGACGTAGGAAGAAGGAAGTTGCCAGTTGGAATTTTCCAGAAAACCATGTTTTCTGTCTTGACTTCAATCCATGATATCTTATTAATTCTTATCCAAATTGGACCGTTATTTCACCAATTTGAAACTGAATTTATCCTCTTTCTTTTGGATTAAAAACAAAAAACATCTAATAAGAATTGTATCTTGCGAAAGCTTAACATTGGTGATGGGTCTACCTAGGAAATTTCCAACTTTCTTTTGCGTCATATGACTTACTTTCTCTTTGGTTCTTCTTTCCTTTCATCCCTCAAAACCACCTTCAAACCTATTGATTAACAACAAAATTAATTACAATCATGCCCAAAACGCATGCAATTCATACCAACATAATGTAAGAAAAAGATGTTCAACAATGTCATGCAAAATTCATGTAAAACCTAATCTTAAAGACCTAATTCACATACATTCATGCATATTCACATAAATTCATACATAATCATGCAGTTATATGAAACTAAGACAAAACATAAGCTAAAAAAGTTAACAACAATCTATTTATCACAATTAACTAACAAATTATCCTAAGAAAAGTATGTACAAATGCCACTTATCAGTTTTTTATTTTAAAAAATAAGAAATTACAATAGAGTTAGACAAACATATTTTACTTACTTGTTTCTCTTTTTACAAAAATGACAACAAAAAATGAAAGAAAAAATGGAAACAATAGCCCATTATAGTACTAAATGTTATTTACTAATCTTAAATAACAAACCAAATCAATAAACAAGATTAAAACAACCAATTCCTATCCTTAAGTTGATTGAATGACATCTGTTTCCAATCAAAACTCCAAAGAACATATTAAATTGTTCTATGAATTTCGTTATAAGATTTCAATCTAACCTATATAATTTGTATGATGATATCTCTAGGATTCTATGCAACTCTTATTACTCATGCCACAATCTATTCATACATATGATATTTCAATCTCTATATATGAAATCTAAAATTTAATGAAAATGCTAGTAAGGTTTAATTCAGCCATAAGAAGGAATCATGAATAATTCAAAAAATAACTTAAGTCTTTAATTAAATCAAAGAATCAACCCAAGTACATAGTTATAAGGTTCATTATATCTAAGTCTACCTTAATTTAATTTAGTTGATACTAAAATAAAACAAATTGATAAACATCAATAAAACATAAAACAAAAGAACTCATTCTCGTGGATCTTGAATCTTTGATGTCTTCACGTAAACCTTGATGGAAATTCGTGCTTTTCTCCATAAAGGTGCTTCCTTCTTATTTAAAGATGGTCTAATTCATATCTATAATGATATGTAGTCATCTACTTTATATCCACTTCATATCTCTCTCTCTTTTATATTTGAAAACCCTAAACATTCTAACCTCCACCACTAATACAGTTTAAATATGAACCTGAGTTGATATTGTGTTCCCCTTTTATAAAAAAATTTTGAGCTATGAAAAATCACCTCTAACACCATGTTGGACTTGTGTTGTATGAAAATTAATATGACTTCAATAGAGTGTCATGTTAGAGCTCCATATTGGACCAATGTTCCTCCAAAATTATGTCAAAACATCTCCAACTTAGCTCCATCTTGCTCGAATTTGCTCCTTCTTCATTGGAGAGCTAAAGTAAGACCTCTAAACAATATATATGCCATATTGAGTACCAAATCCTATAGAAATCATCCATCCATAACCAAAATTATCTCAAAATTATGTTAAAAATGTAACCTAATTAACACTTATCAAGTTCTCCTTCATAAAAGCATTTGCTTTCCTTAGAGGAAATCAATTTCATCACTCTTAACTTAAATAGGTGATAATATTGAGAAAGAATTTAACAAACCAATCACAATAATCAAGACTCTCTTTGATTCATTTAATTGAAAAGTTTTCATCAATTTCCTAAGCATTTAGCTATTTGCATTAAGTCAGAAATCAATTTAGTTTAACTCCACGATCCTTCAAACTTTAAGTCAATCCATATATTCAACTTAATACATAACGTGAATATACATTAAAAAAATTCAAAATTCAAATATTTTCATAATCATTTATTGATAGAAAATAATTGACTTTAAATTAACACAAGAACATATAGAGGCTTGTTTGAAAAACTCACCTAACTTTTTAACGCGAAAGTAAAATCCTTGTCGTAAATACTCCTAGTTACTCAATTAGGTTAATATTTCAAATAGCCACTGCCACCACTAGTTAACTTTAATTTTTTTATTTAATTTAAGGCCAAAAACATGAATTTATTTTATGCTCACTTATTCCTACACTTATTTCTTCATTATATTACTTTTTTTTCCTTTTTTGTATGATCGTCAAACATTAGAAAAATTCATTTCTAACTCAATAATGTTTACAAATTATACAAAAGTATCATAGTGTAAATTAAGTATCAACATTTAAAATTAATGAAGTAAATTAAAATTATCTTAATCATCGTTGCTCATGACTATTTACCTAAATAAACTAAATCACAAAAATAATCAAACTTGTAATGAGTTGTCTCAATCAATATTCTTTTAATGTTATAAATTTTTCCAAAATTATTCTCTATTAAGTTAATTATAACAAAATTCAAAGCATAACAAATTAAAGCTTCCCCAGTTGTACAATATCCTCAATGTACACAACATAAGACATCAATAAAGAAACTAGAAAATAAGAAAAAGAGAAAAAAAGGACAATTGGCACTTTCCTGACAATAAAAGATCCTCTACTATTGGCTCAGTTTTCAGAGACATGTAGGCGTGTCAGATACTATTTTGCTTAGCCTATAAAACTCATTTCAATTTCATCCTAAAAAAAATGATCACAATCCAACAGTGAAAGGCCAAAACAAACTTAAATCCATGACTTTAAACTATTTCTAACTAAAAAATCATAAAAATCAATCAAAATATAAGAACATACTATTGATAAAGATCCTAAAAGCAAGTAAAGTATTCCAGAAATACCTAAATTGTTGGTTTACCTCCCAACAAGCATTTTTTTGTGAGTCTTTTAACTAGAACCCTTACTAAATTCCTAATCATGGACTCATTGGCTTCCAAGTATGCCACATGCATTAGTAGAATAGGGTCATCCATCTTTTCTTTTTCGTCTTGGATAATATAAGTCTCCAGTAGATTATCTGTGATTATTTCCTGCATAATAGGAGAAATTTCAACATCAATCACATTTATATAAAAACAATTATCATCTTTCTTAGTGGAATGTTTCATGACTTTAGATATCTTAAAACCTACATCTTTGTCTTCTACATATAGGATTAACTTCTCATCATGAATATTTATCAACTTAGTAATGGTTAGGAAAGGTTGTCCTAAGATCAAGGGAACCTCTAAATCATCCACCATATTCATAATCACAAAACCAACAGTGAAGACCCTTGCCTTTATTGTCCTTAACTATTCCATACCAAATTATGACAGTTTCTTCATCCTAGATTATAGGTATTAACATAAGGAATATTTTGAGACCAGTTCCTTACAAAATCAACCTTCTTAGTTGGCTATCCCATGATGTTAGGTGCCTCACATTTATGATTAGGGTGTTTACCACCACGAATGTCACAAGCTACCACTTATGCCAATTGAACTGCCAAACTTATAATTTCAAGCTTCTTACTTAAAGCATCCAATTTCATCTATAATATTATCACCACATCCAAAATTATGGATATCACCTCATTTTAGCTTTAGCCTTGGATTCTCTCACTAGTAATTATTCATTGGTATATTCTCAATCAACTTTTGCATTTCATCATGAGTTTAAAGTAGATGTTCTAACCAATGACACATCAATTAAATTGCTTAAATAGATAATCCACTATGAAATGTTAGTATTTATAATTCTAAATCAAATCTATGTTGTGGAAACTTTCTTAATTACTCCTTCTATCTCTCTCATGTGTCATACAATCTCTCACTCTTTAATTATTGAAAGGAAATATGTCACTCCTTAAATTTGTTATTTATGAAAGAGGAAAATATATGGCTAAACAATTTTTAACAAAACCATTCGCATGGTAATAGATTTAGAAGGTAAAGATTTTAAATATAATTTAGCTTTATTCCTCAACGTGAATGGGAATAACGTCAACCATATCTTATCCTCTGAAGCTCTATTAATCACAAAATATGAAAAATCTAAAAAAAAATTGGTATTGTGTGCATTTGGATCTTTATCTAGCAAGCTATCAAGTTACACAAGTTATTGAACCATCTTAAATTATCTTAGAGTTAAATATCAAAATTATTGGCCTCGTGATGCTAAATTATGTTCGTATAAGTGACAGTCTAACATAATCCCCTACAGTATATTCTCCTTATTATCCTGCAATTACATTTGGTAGCTATAACCTTAAATTTTCTAAGTTTCTCTTCTTTAAATTTTAAAATCCTTTCAACTTTTGGATTTGGTGTGAGTAGTAATTCAGAACTATTCTTGGTCATCTGTTAAAGTACCTAAATCCTGAAATTTAGCTAACAACCACAAGATCAAGGAAATCATTTCTAAAATAAGAAAAGAAAATAATTAAATTAATAAAAATAAAGTATTGTTAATATCCTCATCCCCAAAAATGGTGTCAAAAACTTGATGTGTATTTTTTGAATAATATTAAATATAACTAGACAAGTGCACCTATCTCTAGGAATTATATGCAACTCTAATTATTCAAGCTGTATTCTATTTATACATATGATTTCTAAATCATTATATTGAAATTCGAAATTGAATCAAAACGCTCATAAATTTCAATTCAAATATAAGAATAAATCATGAATAATTTACAAAATGACATGTGTCTTTTCTTAAATCGAAGAATTAATCCATACACATAGTTCATTTAGATCTATTGTAGTTTAGCTTATGTAAAGATATCAAGAAATAACACAAAGTAAATAACTCATTCTTATGGATCTTGAATTTTTGATGGAAATGCCTTCTTTTCTTTACAAAGTTGCTTTCTTCTTATTTAAAGATGCTCTAATTTGCGTCTTTAATGATGTGATGCTATGTACTCTATGCCCCCTTTATGTCTCTCTTTTTTATATTCTTTATGAACAACACAATTCAAACATGTACTTATGATGGTCCCATCTTCCTCCTCTTATAGAAAATTTTCGAGTTGTAAAAAGGTCACTACCAACTCGGGTTTAGAACATACACATGTGTTCGACCTATATTACATGGTATCTAATATGACTTTAATAAGGTGTTGTATTATTGCCTCATATTAGACCTATATTCCTCTAAAATTATGCTAAAACTTCTCTAACTTGGCTACAACTTACTCGAATTCATTTCTTTTTTATTATACACCTAAAACAAGGCTTACAAATAAAATAAAAGCCATATTGAGTACTGATTCATATAGAAATCTTCTAAATATAAGCAAAATACTCTCAAAATCATACTAAAAATATACCTAATTAGCATTTATTATCCATATATGATGATATATTTTGTTTTAATTGATGTTTTAATGATCATTCCCTTTATTCTAATATTCTACCTCATTACATGTTTGTTCTTTCTAAGGTAAATTATATACCACTATTTTCTATCTATTGAAATGGGTTCTTATCTTAGATTGTAAATTTAAATTTAGTCATTTTACGGTAGAAATATGGTCTCCTCTATAAATTCTATTGCTGGCACATTCTACATACCTATATTTATTTGTTTTTTCTAATTTTACTATAGTACATGATACCTATCAATTAATTAGAATGTTTGTAACTAAATACCAAAGGTAAAATATAATGTCTAAATTAATCAAAATTCTATTTACCTATAAACTTTGGATGTATGATTAATTAACTAGGCTTTTTGGTCTTTTAGTGGCATAAAGCATTTATAATCAATTAATTTATTATTTTATGAAGTGTTAGCAAATAATGTGGTCTAATATGTAACTTTAAATGATTGCAAAATTCATTTCTTTTGCAATCATTTAGGTAAAAGTAATAAAGCTTTCTTTCAAAAAGAATGTAACTAATCCATGATGGTCTAGATTAGTACATATCTGATTATTATGGACTCATGTTACTTTATTGCGGGTGTTTAATCCATTTATTTTTTTTAATTTGTCCCCAATATTCAAATTTTGAATCTCAAAGGTAATTATAGAATATGTCATTCCATCTTTACTAGGTGGATAAAAGTTGTACTTTATTACAACTAGTAAATTGGTTGTATAACTATAAAATAATTAATTAAAGACTTTTTTATTTTATCCATTTTAATTAACTAGTTTATAAGATAAAGTTAATGAGATAAATACACTTTGCAAATGAAATTATAATGAAATAATAATTATAATATTCATATTGCAATTAGGTACTATCTATAAATTATTTCTAATTATTGCTATTATAATATTCATATTGCAATTAGGTACCATCTATAAATTATTTCTAATTATTGCTATATTAAGATTAGACATTAATAGATAGAAAAGATAAGCATACATTATGTTTCTTATTTATAAAATAAATGATTGATCCCATAGATTAAAATATAAAGATACTTAAAAAATATATATGAATACTTGTTAGAGAACAAATTTGTTATATCGATTTAACATAAATATTTCATAAGAAGCATCATTTATGTTTGTGGAAACGTTCATTTTGATGATTCTGTAAGAGATTATTTGAATTAAGATCTTTAAAATATCTTATATAAATATTGACATGAAATACTACTTAGGACATACCATAGTCAAAGGTAGCTCGATTGAAAGTCATTGGACATAACATGAACTACATGAAGGTATTTGAGTGATCAATATAAGATTCATTACCCTAAAATAATTATAAAGAATGTTCAATTATTCTCGATCAATATAAATATAAGAAATCCCTGGTCAAAATAAAGTGATAATCTAAAAATAATTTTGAAAAGTCATTAAAAGAATTTGGTAACTAATATAATTTGACTCAAATAAATTAGGCATCAATTCAAAACTTTATATTTGATTAAAACATTAAACATAGTAAAAAAGCTCATGCCCAACCTAAAGTCAATAAGTAAAGCCAACTTGATTAGGCTTCGATCTAAGCTTTCAGTTGGAGGGCCTGGGTTAATTAGACCTGATCTCAACATTTTGGCCCAAAGTATATAAATTTTATGATGAAATAATTAAATATATAAAAAATTATGTGCAAAAAGTTTGTCATTAGTATTCCTAATATTTGAGAGGCTATAATGCATTGATAAAAGTCAATTTTGAAATATAAATGTAAATAATTTAATTAGAGAATAAGATATAAATTTTAAAATTTTATTTTATCTAATTTAAGATTAATATATATTTATATATATATATATATATATATATTTAGAAACTTAACGAATCATACACAAAGTATGGTCAAAGAGACAAATAATAATTTAATCAAGTTATATTTGATTGTAAAGTTTGATAAACTTATAAGATATTCAATAATTAGATATTGTATTTTATTGGGACCTAATTGATATTTAATTATACTTAATTATAATTGTAATTAAAGTTTAATTAAAAATATAATTATAATTAAATTAAATTAACAAAAATAAAAAAACCTATTATAAATAGCGTACACTCTTGGCATACCCCTTTTTAGACTGCTTGTAGAGTTCTCTTAATTCATTCATAAGGATACCATATAGTGAAAGACCAAAAATTTGTGAGATTATAATAGTTTTCATATGGTTTTTAAATCTCAAGGGAGCTATGAAAAGGAAACTAACGTTCATAATAAGGTGCGATTTATGATTCATGTTTTATTATATCATAAATTAATTATGTCATAAAATTAAAGTGATCATGATTTTTGAAAAATCATAGATATTTTTTTCATTATGCATATAATGAAATGAAATCTTGATTTTACAATATGATAATTGTTATTCATTACAACTTAATAAATTCAATCTTTTATGTGAACAAATAAAATCAACATTGTAATATTACAAAAGCTTTATAGTGAAACTAAGTATGGTAAGCTTGAACTTGATATGTAGTTCTTAAACCACATGATTATGGCATTTGTAAAAGCTAGTGATGCAAACAAACTTATGGAATTTCTATTTATCGTTTAAGGTATTGTTGGAGCCTTAAGATATCGATGTTTGTGGCTTTTATATCAGTTTAGAAGATTTGGAGTTAGAGGCCATTATTAACTGATTAAAACCTTTTGATCATCTAGTACGAAAAGAATGTAATAAAGTACATAAGATCCAAAGCGACACTCCTTTTTCTTGTCTAAAATATTTCTCAGGGTATAAATAGGATATTAATTTGAAGGCCAAGAAATAAGTATGATTAGCTAAAATCAAATAAAATTCTTTAACATTCCAAATGGAAGTTTGATGACTCAATATTTCAGTTGTTAGACTAAACAAGTTAAGTTTCAAGGGAAGTTTTTAGGTGCAGTGGAATTAAATAGTATTATAGAAGTACTTATGTCATACTAAAGCTTAAGTCAGTAAAAGTGTAACTTAGCCTTCTTTCGTGATCACGGGCTAATAAGTTCATTTATATTCAAATGCCTCATACTCTCGTGTTTGAGTGGTTCACTCAAACTCCTAATATATAAGTGTTTATCATAATTGAATCAAATAAAATGAATAAGAGATACACAAAAGCGATGACCTTGTATTAACCTATTAAAAAAGAAACAATATAAAGGACTCGAGATACTTCCAACTTGAAGTTCTTTTCAGACTATCACTCAAGACCTTCCAACCAGAAGATCTCAAGAAGAACTTTCTCCAAAACTCTTAACTATCTTTATAAATGATGAATGTATGATATCACATAATTGAATTTAAAAAGGTTGTTTTCATTTAGGCTTATAAGAACTTGTAGGCTAACTAAGCTAACCTACCCACTTTTTCTACTAACCCATCAAGCTAGTGAAGAGTTACCACTTCTTCTATTAACCCCATCAAGTTGGTGGAGAGTTATTCCTTCTAAGATATTAACTCTACTATGATCATAGAAAACATAATCCTAGATCATGACCTCTTCATTCCACATCATCCGAACCACTTTTCCAATACTTAAAGAATTGTTCCCAATCTTGTAAGTTGGTGCTCTCACTTTTTTATCCTACCATTTCCATGTTCTTGTCATGTGTCGTCCTATTATTCATCTTAAATACAAATGCCTTGATGGTCTCCTAGTATAGCTATCCTGAGCATCTTTATGTATAGTCTATTCAAGCACATTTATAGTGTAATTATATTGCTCTATACCTAAGTTAGCAACAAGTCGAGCCATTGTATAATCAGCCTTACATATTTATATACCTTATGAACTCCTTATCAAAATTAAGTTCCTTCGTGCTTCCTTAAACTTAGCATGAATTAGTTGTACAATCATCTTTGTTCTTACATTCAAATCTAGTCTAACAAATGTTTACAACATATGCCAATGCATTTTAAAACTCATAGTTCTTTGCTTTGTTTCATTGCTAATATGCCATTTTCATGTCACCCTAAGTATCAAGCATCGACTAAGACTTGTCAACATTCACATGACCATGCCATTTAACCTAAGGGGCTTAACAAATCACCCCATTAGAAGAATTTGACACCCTCATTAAAATAATATAAAGGAACTCTTCTTTAAAGGCAAAAGCAAGTCTTTGTTTTCATAAGCACATCATTTTTGTTTATTCTCCCTCTCCTTTGGGTTTGCTCTTACTGTGGGCACTTCTTCATAAGGCTCATTATCCCTAATATAACATAGTTTTTTTAAAATTTATAATATAACAAAGTTATTAAGGTATGCTTCTTTTATCGAGTCTTGACCTCCCTTTCCTTAATCCTTTATGACCATGGAATTAGTTTCTCATTATTAACCTTCTATTTTATGCATTTTCGAGCAAAGTATCCCTTTAAAAATAAAAAAAAAAATCTTATTTTGATTTTTTTTTACTTATAACGATAAGTTTTACAACCTTCTTTTTGCTTTTCTCTGAGCCAATATGTGTTCCATCATTCTTCTTGCCCTCTTTGTTAGATCAAATTGGTAGGGACATTTTGGAGTTCCACCAAGGTATCTACAACCATTATAATGCTAGGCAGGTCCAAACTTGTCCTTAAAAGCTAAACTTGCACCTAACCTTATAAGTTACTTATGAAGTTGAACAATTTATCCTCCTTTAAAATGTTTTGTACATCTAACATCAAATATGTGAATTGCCTCATATACTCTCTCATTATTTTAATTATCTCTATCACTTCAAAGCTTCTCTCATAAGCCAAGAAGTGTTGTTGAGAAGGAATTGTTCTATTAGCTCCTTTTTTTAATCATTTTTTAATTATCAATGAGAGGTCTATATGTATTGATGTCATTAGAGGTCCTCATCCTCTACCATAGTTTTACTTTTTCCACCATGTATATTATCACAATTGAAACTATTTTTACATTTATTACCTTTATTATTACAAAGTATTGCTCCATATATTCATAAGAAAATTTTGAGCTTTTTGGTACTCTACTTGCCATAAAAAACTTGTGGCTTTGTAACTTCATCAAAGTAATATACGATCCAACTTCTGGTTTATTCACGCACACGCACACGCACACACACACTCACACGCACATGCACACATTGAGCATTAATAATTTGAAAAGCTTTCAATTATTCCTTGAGTGTTTTTTTCCCTTGAAGCTTACAAAGGTTTAAAATGCTTTAATAAAGGAGTCATGTAGCACCCCCTTACCGATGAGTACGCACCGGGACGCCCGCAGGTCATTCCGGTACATATCCTATGATAAGGGTGAGCTACGTGCGATCACTACATTTATTCCACATGGAATCATATCAATTTTACCAATAAAGCATTAATAGAAAACCACAATGTTTTTAAAATCAACTTCTTCCTCATTTCATTC
>JANZXR010000008.1:22866467-22899207 GCA_027575705.1 Erythroxylum echinodendron
GCTAGATTTTGTACTAATGAGGATTCTAGATTCATTTTGAGTATTTATAGATTAAGTATCTTATGTATCTTGGGATTATGAGATATGGATGTATTGTAGTTTAAAATGCCTTTATGGCTTTGTGACAACTCTTATATGTGATGATAATGACTTATGATTTATGTATGGATAGTTAGACTCCGAAAATGTGGTCTAACATTAGTTGGTATCAGAGCAAGTAAGAGTTGGGCTCCGGAAACGGGACCCAACAATTAATGCACGCCAAAATATGCCTACTCTTGAACTTTCATTGATATTTGAACTTTCATTGATATTTGCCTTACTTGTATGTCTCTGTCTTATTATGTTATAAACATACTATCTTTATGTCAATTCGAGTCGTAAGCATTAGTTAAGACTCACCAACACTTGCACGATCTTGTCATTTGGATTTAGAGGTTTAACATTGATATTTCTTTATATAAGTTTGCGGTTTTAAATCCTAAAATGCTCTTCTAACTATTTTATTCATGTTTTATACGCATGTGCCTATATATTCTTAAGGTTATTTAAAATTAAGTGTTAGTCAATAATAATAAACAAGAAACTCAAATGGTAAGTGAACTTTTAATATAATTTAAAGAATGGAATATGATTTTTTAAAAGAAAAAATATAACTTAAAAAGGATAATGATGTCATAAATTTTGTTTTATAGGTCAATTAATGATATTTTCCTCTTATATTTGTTTGAACTATCACAATAAATTAATATTTCCTTTGCTTTTGTAAGTTTTAAAAACTTTGCCTTTCAGATTATAAGGGAGATATGATGCTTTTTTATATTGTTAAGGATGGTATGTTTTGTAATCACACTTAATCTTATTCTAATGGATTCAAATAATTATTTAGGTAGGTGCAATTTGATTTTTGGGGTGATTTAATAAACAACTATAAGTTAAATTATACTAAATTAAAGTTAAATTTACGAGGTTAAAAAGGCATTATAAACAAAATTTGTACATGGAGTTGTATTGCTTCATGTTATTCGTCAATTATTCTTTTTGCAATTTTCTTTTTGAGATTTAGTAAAATGTAACACAATAATATTTAATGTAGTTATATAAGCATGTAATATAATTGGAAATAAGATGGTTTATATAATGGTATTATCCTTCAAAATTATGCTTTTAAAGAATTATGTTTCTTATTTTAAAATGTGGCTTGATTTTTTAATAGAAAGAATACTCTTTATAATTAAGAATTTTATTCACATGTTCCAAGTATTATTTGTTATTAATAAAATATTTTAAAAAATTTTTTAATGTTTATATTCATAGAAGATTTTTTTATATTTTAAATAAATTCTTTTATATTAATAAATCTAATCTTTATATATTGTGGTATAAAATTTTGATAAAATCAAATATATAAAAAATACAAAATTAATGTGAATCATAATTTTAAACTAACTTTACCACGTTGATTAAAACAATAAATGGTTATAATTAAAATAATATCTCATTCATATTGCTAGAATGAGACTCTTAGGAATTTTAAATATGGTACATTATTTATATAAAATTGGGTCATATGTTAATTTAAGTTGTTTATCTTATTTCAATGCAGTTATTATGCATTGAAGATCATATTTAACCACACTCAATGAACATATATTATCAAAAACATCAACTCTTTTTTAAAATATAATTTAACTTATTATAAAAATATGATTATTGTTCTAAATTAACTAACATTTTTTCGTTATATTAAAATAATTTTAATATAAAAAATTGTGGACTCTGTATTAACCTAGTAGATGATCAAATTTTAATAATAACTTTATTAAACCTTTTTATAATATTTTGATGTTATAAAATATTCTTAAAAAGTAAATTTGAATAATAGAGATTCATTTGTATTTTTAGTTTTTTTTTAAAATTTTGGTCTTTCCCTTTGATGGTTTACGTCTCTTTTTTTTTCTTTCCTAATTTTCCTTTTTAAATTTAAAAAGAAAAGAAAAAAGATAAAATTAAATTAAAAGGCACCACACCACGTGTATCGGTTCTGCGATGAAGTTAATCCCCAACCCCAACTCGAAACCCTCGAAAAACAATCCCTAAAAGGAAAGAAATTCAACCCCGAATCCATTGAGTTGCTCTTATTATAGATTATTGTTAAGAATAATTAAGGGTGAATTAATAACATCAGTCTTCGATTGCGAACATCCCTACGTCGTCTGTCTTCCTCCTCTTCTTGTTCGTCCTAAGAGAAAGAGCGTGTGATATCGCACGTGTGATTGGACAGTCACCGACCAATTCTCTATATCTGTTTTCTATCTTTCGCCCGCGCGTCGCCGAAGATCATCCTCATCACCTTTTCTACACGGGGATCCCAATTGGAAGCTTTTGGTCGTCACGACCTCATCCCTTCAGGTTTGCTAGGGTTTTCCCCCTTCGAAAATTCCCTGATTCGACTAATTATACTAACCTAACCTAAGTACTAGGGTTGCTTAGTTTTATCTCCCTAGTTTCATCACGTAATTAGGTTTCCATTATTTATTTGCATCTTGCTCTTGCTTCGCCAAATAATCCCATTCTTCAATTCATGTCTTTCTTTAGCTGATTTTCTTATTTCATTCTTCTGTGCTTCCCCCAAAATCCCCAATTTTGATTCGTTTGACCCATTTCTCTTTGATTTATCCACTTGTCTCCAATTGTTCCCAATTTGCTTCACTTATCAATGTTCTGTAAGCTTACATCATGAGAACATAAGTTGTTAATGCGTTATCCATTTCTCTCTGTTGCTAGCTGCCAAATCCTAGGTTTAATTCTTACGTAAATTCCTCTGTCCTCTTTAATATCCATCTATGCCTGTGTTCATATCAATTTCACCTGTGTTTTTATGTTAACTTTTGGCCTTTTTTCTCTATCTTCAATTTAGTTTTGCTAACTATATACATTTTTTGGAACCTTAACATTCCTTTCAAGTCTCATTTTTTTGGATGTCAAAAATTAACTCTTGCAGTTAGTTCTAAAGCAGCATGGTTGGCTTATAGCTTTGAGTATAAAAGGAGATGAATGTGCAGGCGCAAATGTCTGGGCAGATCTCAGGGCAAGTCCCTAATCAGCTGTCCCAGCAAAATGGAAATAACCTTCCTACTCCCCAGATGCAGAATTTAGCTTCTGGGGGTGGAGGTGCGGCTCCTAATTCTATCTTTGGCATGGACCCTGAGCTTCATAGAGCTCGTATTTTTATGCGAGATCAAATGTAAGAGTTTTTTTATTTTAGTCATTGAAACTAAAGACTTCAAATCTATTTCTTCATTTTAGTTGCAGTTTAATAAGATATATGATTCTTGCTGGCATTTTATTCCAGAAACAAGATGTTTGATCTGCTTAAAAGTCACACATTGAAGATGTTTTGGTCAATGAATTCCATGAATCTCCTCTGCCTATTCTGCTAGTTATTAGAATTGTTTTCACCTTGTTCAGTCTGTGATTCCTTTTGTACTTGCAAGTTCAAAAATTCCAGGCAATAAAACTTAGATGTGGCGACTTCTGTTTGAGGCACATTAGAATCATTAGGGGCAAAGCTTGAAAAAGGGTTCAGTGGGAGAAAAATTTCCCTGGTTTTCATTAAATTAACTTTCTGACAAAATTTTCATTAGGGTTGAAGCTAGACAAAGGGTAAAGTGGGGGAAATTTTTTCACTGGCTTTCATTAAATTAACTTTCTCACAAATTTTGTGTTGAGACTGTAATGAAACTAATTTTTTTTACAATAATTTTTTTGATTTCAAGTATTTAATTTGGTTATTATGGCTGAAGATCTTTCTAAAAGTCACCTTTTTTTGACATTGCACTTGTTGGTTAATTTTTAAATTTCCCTTGGAAATTTGTATTTTCTTAAAAAAATTGGGTTCCAATTTTTCTTAAATAATCAATTGCAAATATACACACGTAATGCATCTTGATAAACATGTATTTACCTGCTGTATATTTTGATCATGGATCTTGCCATTGACCTATTGTTTTACATATTGTATAGCTTTGGAATTATACTGCAGCGGCAGGCTCACCCTGTTGGTGAACCACAGAAACAGAAGTATAAGGACATAGCTAAACGCCTGGAGGATGGTCTGTTTAAAGCTGCTCAGACAAAGGTTCTTTTTGTGCCCATATAGCTTGCCTTCAAGTCTATGGTTTCTTGACTCTCAATTAATTATGTCATATTTTGTTTGATCAGTTGATTATAAGAATTATCGTTTTGTACGTCTAGACAGATTCTCTATGGTTTCAATCAATACAAATTTTTCTTGTAGGAGGATTATATAAATATGAATACTTTAGAGAGTCGTCTGAGTGCTCTGCTCAAGCGTGCACCTGCGAATAACAATAACCAACGAAATCTACAACTTGTTAATCCATCCTCTTCAATTGGTACTATGATACCAACTCCGGGTATGTTACACAGTGGCAATTCCAATCTGATGGCTTCTTCAGTTAATACGATGATGAATTCTTCCTCAGCTTGTGATAGCATAGCACCAACAACTGTTAATACAGGAGGCCTGTTGCCAACTAATGGTATTCAGAGTGGTGCCTTCAGTACCTCTGATGGTAACTTAAAGCCTCAATAACAAACTTTGTGTTCACTCATATATCTTCTTGGCATGCGATTGAAATTCCGTGTTTACAGGAAACCAGTCCAATGGCTATCAGCAATCACAATCCAATTATTCCATTAGTTCTGGTGGAAGTATGTCATCCATGGGTGTTCAAAGGATGACGAGCCAAATGATTCCAACTCCTGGATTTAATAATAACAATACTAACCCTGCTTATGTAAGTATGGAATCTTCTAACAATGCTGGTGGGTTTTCTTCTGTTGAATCTATTATGCTATCACAACCGTTGCAACAGAAGGCGTATGCTGGTGGTCAGAACAGTCGTATACTGCAGAACCTGGGTAGCCAGATGGGTAGTAACATCCGATCTGGTTTGCCGCAAAAATCTTATGGTTTCTCTAATGGAGCTTTGAACGGTGGGATGGGAATGATTGCAAACAATTTTCAGCTTGTGAATGAACCTGGTACCTCCGAGAGCTACATGACTGCTCCCTATACTAGCTCTCCAAAACCATTACAACATTTTGATCAACATCAGCGACAGCTGATGCAGGGTAATCTCACCCATTTTTCTGTCTTCTATGTTTGCTTGGGCTTTTGATGATTGTATGCTTGAACCAGTAAAGTTAATCTAATTGGAAATATCTTTCAGGTGATGGATATGAGGTGAGTACTGGTGATTATTATGGATCTGGAAACTTCTATGGAGCTGTAACATCTGTTGGATCAGTTATGAATACTCAGAATCTAGGTCCTGTGACCGTGCAATCTGTGCCAAAAACAAACTTGACTTCCACAAGTAATCAGTCCAATTTACATGGAACTCAACAGGGTGCACACTTGAAGCCCCAGTTACTTGATCAATCTGAAAAGATGAATTTCCAGTCCCCACTAGCATCAAGAGAGAGTCTGCTTCATTCACATCATCAGCAACAATTCCAACAACAGAATAATCAGTTTCAACAGCAGTCATTTGTTCAACAGCAACGCCTACACAAGCAGCGGGGTCTGCAGCAGCAGCATCTGATAAATAATAGCGCTTCTGATCACTCTCAATTGTCGTCTGATCACAGCACTCAAGTGAAGTGTGAGTCTGGAGTGGAGCACCAGAATGAAGTTCTACTTTCACAGCCCTCTGAACAGTTACCAATGTATGAGTTGCAGAACCAATTCCTGCAAAATACTGTTGAAGATCGTTCTAGGAGTGTGCAAAGTTTGTCTCTTCCACCAGGACAACATGATATCTGCCCTTCAACAACTCAAAGTTCCCAGCAAATGCAACAAATCTTGCATCCACATCAATTTGTTTCGGAGTCCCAAAGTGATTTTAATTGCCTTCCTATTGGACCACAATCGGATGCAGTACTGCAGAGTCAATGGCATCCTCAATCACAAGACAACACTTGCAACCCTGAAAACATGTCACATGACCATCGCGTTCAACAGGATTTCCGTCAAAGAATTTCTGGGCAAGATGAAGCTCAACCAAATAATTTATCTTCTAAAGAATCTATTATTGGTCAAATAGTTCCTCAAAGAAATACGTCTGAGCCCCAAAACTTAAACAGTGCCACCTATAGGCCTGGAAATCCAACCCGCGACAGACAGTTTAAAAACCAACAAAGGTGGTTGTTATTCCTGTGGCATGCTCGTCGATGCACAGCTCCTGAAGGGAAATGTCCAGAATTTAACTGTATTAATGCTCAAAACTTGTTGAGACATATGAGCAGATGCAATTTATCTCCATGCGCCCATCCTAGGTGCCAACATACGAAAATTTTGATTCAACACTTCAAGCACTGCAGAGATGCTAGTTGCCCTGTTTGTGTTCCAGTCAAAAAATTTATCGAAGCACAAGTGAAGGCACGCACTCGACCAGCCTCAGATTCTGACATGTATAGCAAATCCTCTGAGACAGCAGATAATTCAGCAACATTGATGTCCAAAACTTCAACTGTTGAATTTTCTGAGGATGTACAACCAACTATGAAACGCTTGAAGATAGAACAATCCTTTCAATCTTTCAAACCTGAGAGTGAAGGCTCTGGTGCGCCACCTTCAGTAATTGATGACTGCCATGCATCCCACGACGTCCAGTGCCAAGATATGAAGCATGAGGATACTTGTATGCTGATGCAGGTGAAGTCAGAAGTTCCTGTTAGTTCTGCACAAGGAAGTCCTGGTAGTAGTGAGATTAAGAAAGATAACGTGGATGATAAGAGCAGCCAAAGAGCTGCTGTTGAGGCTACCGTACATAGTGAGCCTAACCGTTCGAGTACACAGGAGAGCATTAAGGTTGAAAAAGAACCTGATGCAGTCAAACTAGAAAATGCTACTCAACCTTCGGAAGGTGCTGGAACCAAGACTGGGAAGCCAAAAATAAAGGGGGTATCTCTAACTGAACTTTTCACTCCTGAGCAAGTTAGGGAGCATATTATAGGCCTCAGACAGTGGGTTGGTCAGGTGAGATTCTCATCTTGTGCTTTTATTGAGTTCAGCATTTCCAAGTTATTTTTGATTTATTTGTCTTGCATTCAATCATTCTCTAGGAAAATTCCAAGAGATGTTACAGAATGCATTAACATTTAATTGTTTGTTTCTTGAAAATTTTGCAAAGAATGCAATATGACATCTTTGTTATTCTTTTTTCAATCAAACGTTGGACGGCAAACTGATGACCCAATTCATCCTACTTTCTGGTGGATTTTCCCAGTAACACTAAGTTGTAGAAATCTGTATTACTTTGTGGGTAATACACTAAGCCAATCCAATTATACATTTTTTTCCCTAGAGCAACTTCTACCTATGTGCCATGTCACCAAATTTTTTTTCTGTTATTATGTGCTTTCATTTTCTTTTCCTTTCCAATCCCAGCACAGGAAAATCATATAAATTGATAGAAGAAAAGTCAGTTCATTGTAGCACTTCCTTTTCAGAAATGGTACTGCTATTGGACTTGTCTTTTCAAGTGCCTAATGAATGGCGATCAATTGACATCAGTTTCTTGACTTAGCCTGAGGTTTATTTTGAAAACTAGTTGCCACATCCAGATTATGCCTAAGAACATGTAAACCTGAAGTTTACTTTGAAAACTAGTTGCCACATCCAGATTATGCCTAAGAACATGTAAAAAGAATGTTCTTAAAGCATTTAACATTTCAAAGATGTTTTTGCTTAATGTATTTTTACCGCAGTTCTTGGTAATTACTATTGGTTTAGAGCATATTCAACTTCGGAAAGCACTTTCCTATTGGTTATAATTTTCATATTTTCGGCAATGGAAATTAATTCAGATTGGAATTATTTTCATTTCACTCTTCCACTTTTCCTTGCAGAGTAAGGCTAAGGCTGAAAAAAATCAAGCGATGGAGCATTTGATGAGTGAGAATTCTTGTCAGTTGTGTGCAGTTGAGAAGCTTACTTTTGAGCCACCACCTATATATTGCACACCCTGTGGTGCTCGCATCAAGCGGAATGCAATGTATTATACTATGGGAGCTGGTGATACAAGGCATTATTTCTGTATACCATGCTATAATGAGGCTCGTGGAGATACTATTGTTGTTGATGGGACTGCAATTTTGAAAACACGATTTGAGAAGAAGAAAAATGATGAGGAAACTGAAGAGTGGGTACGTCAATGCTTGCCTTCTATTCATGACTATGCTTCCTTACACAATGCTATTTAAAACTTCATTACATGGTGGTATTGAACCAGTTGCTTCTTGTTTTTATTTTCTTATGTGCACAGTGGGTTCAATGTGACAAGTGTGAGGCTTGGCAACATCAAATTTGTGCTCTGTTTAATGGTCGGAGGAATGATGGTGGACAAGCTGAATATACTTGTCCTAATTGCTACATTGCAGAGGTTGAAAGAGGAGAGCGCAAGCCCTTGCCACAGAGTGCTGTTCTTGGAGCAAAAGATTTGCCGAGAACCATACTTAGCGACCACATAGAACAGAGGTTATTTAAGAGACTGAAGCAGGAAAGGCAAGATAGGGCCAGGCTTCAAGGAAAAAGTTATGATGAGGTGGGCCATATGTAATCCTGTTGCTCTATGTTTGTATGACTAAGGCTTGAACGGCTTCAGTTTTTCTGATGCTTTGATCAACAAGCTTTATATACTGCTGATGAATAGGATAGCAAATTACATTAGTTTAGATTTATATACTAATTTATGTGTTTTAATTGCAGGGTTGATTTGCATATGAAATTGAAGCATTTATAATTTGATAGGTTGAGTCACTGTTAATCACGCAAAATTATTTTAAGCAGACTGAAATATTGTGTCTGTCTTGATCAATAAGTGCAGACAGTCTAAGAGCAACATGGTTTTTAATTTCTCGGTAATTTTATAGGTTTGAGACTAGAAAGAAATCCTTGATGTAGTTTATGATATTAAAAGTCTGAAGTAAAATTAGTTGTTTACTTGATGATTTGCATCTGGAATTATGGCCTCTTTTTCTGTTTAGATATGAAATGTTGTATTCTCTATGTAGTGATTTTGGGTGATTTGTCTGGAACAATGCTATTATGAGCTATTTTGGTGAGCTTCCAGCAGGGTTACAAAAATTATTATTAGAGCTAATTGCTGTTATCTGATTTCTGCAATAAATTATTTCAGATTCCTGGAGCAGAAGCTCTTGTAATTCGTGTTGTTTCATCAGTAGACAAAAAGTTGGAAGTGAAGCCACGGTTTCTTGAAATTTTTAGAGAAGAGAATTATCCAACAGAATTCCCGTACAAGTCCAAGGTATGCAGGGAATGCACCCATTTTTTTTTCCTTGTGTTTGCTATCTGTTTTTGCTAGGTGTGCATTGCTCTTGATCATCCTTTAGGTGATACTTTGTATTGTAAACATCTGTTTTTGGATTATGCTTATTTTAACATATACTCATCTAATTGCGAAAAAATGAGAATAAAAAAATCATATTTAAAAAAATTATTTTAGAGAGCATCTTATGAAAACTGTTTTGAGATTATTTCATAAAAATTATTAGCACAATAAGATTCGAATGGAACTTTAAATCACTTTGATAGCACTGTAATTATGTATCATGTCTACTATAAAATGTTATTCTGAATGGAAAATTTAATGTATTTTAATGGTCATCATCTTTATTACCATCAATGTGTGGCTTGCCATATTGTATTTTTCTGTCCATGAGGAAGAGAAATAAAAACTTACATGTTTTGAGGAAGTATCTGTTGTGGTACTTACTCTTCTCTGTCCTTTTATCTGCATAGTCCATTTTCTAAAATGGTAGTGTAATGTGGTGTAATGTGAACAATCACATGCTTAATTCACCTTTTCAATTTGATTAAATTATTTTTAGATTGC
The DNA here is from genome assembly GCA_027575705.1 of Erythroxylum echinodendron. Classification (NCBI taxonomy): domain Eukaryota; kingdom Viridiplantae; phylum Streptophyta; class Magnoliopsida; order Malpighiales; family Erythroxylaceae; genus Erythroxylum; species Erythroxylum echinodendron. The sequence goes on from JANZXR010000008.1 coordinate 22,876,415, forward strand.
ATAGACTTACCAAATTTAAATATTTTCAAAAATAATAAAATTGAAATGTTTTTATCTATTTCAGTAACATGTAATCTATGCTATAGTTTGTGAAAGTGAGCATTTATGTGCTAATTCTCCTCTTTTACTAAATAAAGTGATCACAAAGTTTTCTCATGATAGAAATAGCCATAAAATAGTGGGATAAACTCAGTGTGACTGCCATTAGTCCGAAGACCGTAGCATTGTTGCTGCAGAAAAGATTTAAACAATAAATAGAAAGACATGAAACATTAGAATAAATCAAAGATTCAAAGTAGAAGCATAAATTGAGATGCTATAGCCATTGCGACTACAATCACGGAAGCAATGCTGCAGAAAAATAACATTTGTACAGGCATTGCTACATAGGAACAATAAATAGAAACACATGGGATGATAGTATGCAGAATTTTAGATGTAACGAAAAGTTATGTTAAATAATAATATTTAATGATCATGTAAACTAAAAACAAATTGATACATCAAATTCATATATGTTCTGCATCTAATCAAAAATAAGCTCTAAAGATATGCATATATGTTTGACTCAGTGTGGTGGTCATTTAAGATAGGAGTTCAGTACATTAATCTTAACAACATAATATAATAAGCTCCTTTGTAAAAAACACACCATGTGAAGTCATAATATTCTCAAATTCCTAGCCTTTGAAACGTATAATTTACATTTTTTGCTATTGTGGGATAATAACTTGTTTGGCAATCACATTATTTAAGAATATATATCTAAGCTGTTTTGTTTTAATTTTAAAATTTTATTTCTGTGGTGGAAATTAGTTTTGTTTTGGAACTCAATAAAAAAGGCTGAACAACTAAGAATTGTGGAACATAAAACTTATATCAATTCAAGAGTTCTGTTGTACTATCTTAGTTTTATTAATATTTTAGCATAAAAGACCTTTGTGAAGGGCTTTTTAGGCAGAAATTTGTTTCTTACTATTTGCTTTTGCATATGTTCATAAATTTTAGATGTGTTTTTTACCAGGGCTTTTAACCGATTGGTGAAGTACTGGTGAAACAAATTTGTTAATTGTTAACTGTATATGCTAGCATTTTAATACTTCTCAAGAGTTGCTATAGTGTGCATAATGACATGGAATAACGGAATACGATTATCTTCCAGGTAATTTTGTTGTTTCAGAATATTGAAGGTGTGGAGGTTTGCCTATTCGGTATGTACGTTCAAGAATTTGGGTCAGAATGCCAATTTCCAAACCAACGGCGTGTCTATCTGTCCTATCTGGATTCTGTGAAATATTTTAGACCTGAGATTAAAGCAGTGACTGGAGAGGCTCTAAGAACATTTGTTTACCATGAAATATTGGTTAGTTTCAGATGGCTAGATATTTTTGATATGAGATGGGGGTGTTGACAATAGATCCTATTAGCAAGTTCCAATGAAATTTTACTTTATATTTATATCTCATTGTAGATTGGATATCTTGAGTACTGCAAGAAGAGGGGTTTCACAAGCTGCTATATTTGGGCTTGCCCTCCGTTGAAGGGTGAAGATTATATATTGTACTGTCATCCAGAAATCCAGAAGACACCAAAATCTGACAAACTCCGGGAATGGTGAGACGTTACATAAATGAGGGATTCTATTTCTGCATGATACAAGTCAATTCATAGTCCTCTCTAATTTATTTTGTTGGCTTATGTTGTTGTCTTTTTTATTTCAGGTACTTATCTATGTTAAGAAAAGCTACTAAGGAAAGTATAGTGGTCGAGCTTACTAATTTATATGATCATTTCTTTGTATCTACTGGTGAATGTAAAGCAAAGGTGACAGCAGCGAGGCTGCCATACTTTGATGGTGACTATTGGCCCGGTGCGGCTGAGGACTTAATTTATCAGCTTAACCAAGAAGAAGATGGCAGAAAACAGAATAAAAAGGGAACTACCAAAAAGACTATAACTAAAAGGGCTTTAAAAGCATCTGGTCAGTCGGATCTTTCTGGTAACGCATCAAAGGATCTCCTGCTAATGCATAAGGTAATTTTTATATCCCATATCTTGCAGCTTAATATTTTCTTGGCGATCTATGCCTTTTTTTTCTTTTTGTAAATGTAAAAATGACAAGGGTCTTTCTTCCTGTCCCAAGGGGAGGTGATGGGGGCATTAGAGACACCTCCATAGATATGTTTCTTTTCAATTATAAGCCTCAGATGGTCAATGTCTGATATGATTAATTTTGTCAGATTTCATAATTATTTGTAACTTTTTCCAAACCTGGGAATTGGAGCCAGTAAGTTTATTAAAGTTTAATTTGTTTGGTCATATGCTGGAATATGGAGGCACAGTTAAAATAGAAAAGCAAGTAAGTAATCTATGATTTGTCCCAAAAGTTAGGTAAAGGAATTGATTTAAAGTGCTCTAAAGTGGACATGAGGTTGTATTGAATTATAGACGGTGTGCTTGGAAAGTCCTGAATCAAATATCAATTAGTACGTCTACTGGTTAAATGATAAATCATCTCTTAATATGGTTTCTTTAAATTGGCATTTGATTCATGAAAACCCATGTTTGCACGTTATACTTGTTATTCTTCCCCTTACCCTTTTTAATATATTTTACTTGTAGAATGTATATAGCTTTTGGTGCTTGAGCTGAAAACTTGTCCATTATGAGATGGGCTTTGATAAATGATTATTAGATATGATAACAATCGTGTATTTTTGTCCTCATGAAGTTGTAATTTTTTTCCTTTTTACCTCTCAGCTCGGCGAGACAATTTGTTCAATGAAGGAAGATTTCATCATGGTTCATTTGCAGCACTGTTGCTCACATTGTTGCATATTAATGGTATCAGGAAACCGTTGGGTTTGCAGCCATTGCAAAACTTTTCAGATATGTGATAAGTAAGAACTCCACGATGTTTTTGACTGATTCAATACATTTGATTGATTCAATACATACTATGGATAAATGAATGATCTATCTCGGTGCATCAGCTGTTGCAAGTGGCATTTTAGTTACCACTAACCTGTTATAAGGTGTCCACTGCAGTATTATGTTGAATTGGTCACCAAAACCTTTGAAATATGTCAAATAAAACTTTACGTACTTTAAACTTCTTTGATTGATTCAGACAACAATATGCATAAAGTAATAGTCTTAATGTCTTGGTGCATTAACTGCTGCACTTTGCAGCTTCAGTTAACATTAATTTTTATTGCGTACGTTGCAGGATTCTGTTGCATTGGTCTCAAAAACAAATAATGCAAAATTAGAGTTGGAATTTCATTATTACACTGAAATGTCATATAAACTTTGACTAGGATAGAGAATTTGAGAAATCAAATGATGCAAAGGATCATCTTAAGCCTCTTACAGTTATAAGTTAGATTTTGAGGATCAAAAGGGACTAACTTAGGGGGGAAGATGCTGCCATTTTCCATGTAGGTCATGCTTTAATACCTGCACATATATGTTCTTATGATGGTTTACAGATTAGAAATGGTGAACTTGTAATTTTCTTTGTTTTCCATGACGAGACAACACTTTAAGCAAAGGTTTATGGAATACATCATGATTGTTTATTTTAAGGTGAAGGACAAAGTGGAAGTCTTTCTGAACAGGAATTGGAAAGCAGATTATCTTGTCATTTTCTACAGTTTAATATAGGGTTATTTTTGTATGCAACTACTGTTAAGATCTTAGGAAAGATTTTGGGAATTTTGGAAGTGGGGTTCATATGGGAAACAATTGGTGCTAGGCCACTTGCTTCTTGATTTGGAAAAGGAGTTTCAGGTAGGATTTGAATGTTAATAGCTACTTGATTTGGAGAGGAGGATGCACAACAGATTAGAGTTTATGAACGATACAGGAGAGGACAGATCACTGAATCACAACCTTTATTTTGGTGGGATGAAGAGTGAAAAGTTAGTGTGATTCATTCACATTACTCTTCACATAGTAGTGACAGTAAGGGCGATTTTGTCATATCAATTTTATGTCAAGTTTTCCTTATTAGGTAGGGACTAATAATAACTTAGCCATGTTATCCAGTTTCTTATAGGGCTTAAAACTTAATAAATCTCTTATTAGAATAGGATTCAATCATAATTTGGACTACCCAGTTGGAATCCTTATATTATTAGGATTAAGGTTTCAAAAACTTTTCTACAATATGTATCAGCCCTTTAGGAAAAGGAAGACTGATTTTCTCAAAACATTTTGAGTTTTCTAACTGGGAAGTGTGATGCCTATTTCTATTGGTAATAATTATACCGTAGCAGTGATTCCTAGAACTACCCTTTGTCTTGTTTCCCTTACCAAAAAACCCCGCAATCCCAGTCTAGATCTCAGGAACCTAAGGCTGAAGTTTCAGCAGCCTATACTAAACTTCAGATCTGAAACTCAAATTCCGGCAACTTGGTAAAAACCTAGCAGCCCAGCTTTTCTAATTGTTTTGAGTTTTATTAACCATTTAACATATCTTCTATTCATTCTACATCAAGGAGTTTGAGTTCTTCTATTGATATTTGAGGATTTGATTGTTAATGCTTGTTTATTTTATTATTTTGCCTGATCCTAAGCAATCCACTTCTCTCAACTCTTCTGGAAACTAGTTAGTGACCTATAGGAAATTTGACTTTTATTTTTGTGTTCCAAAGGTGCTATGAAGCAGAGCAAAATCGTGAAGAAAGGGAACGGCATCCTGTTAATCAAAGAGAGAAGCATCTCCTTCAGCTGGTAAGTTTCACATTCCATTATCTATGCTTGGGTTGTTGTGCGCATTCACATTCCCCTCAAATGTAAACTGCAAGGAAAATTCCATTGCCACATCAACCTTTATCTTTCTTTGGATAACTTTAAAATGGCATGACTGGGACTCTACAGGTCGAAATCACTGATGTGCCCGTGGATACAAAGGATAAGGATGAAATTCTAGAGAGTGAATTCTTTGACACAAGACAAGCATTTCTGAGTCTTTGTCAAGGAAATCATTACCAATATGACACACTACGCCGAGCTAAACACTCTTCCATGATGGTCCTCTACCATCTCCATAATCCAACTGCTCCTGCGTTTGTGACGACATGCAATGTATGCCATCTTGACATTGAAACAGGTCAAGGATGGCGCTGTGAAGTTTGCCCTGATTATGATGTGTGCAATACATGTTACCAAAAGGAAGGAGGCATTGATCATCCTCATAAGTTGACTAATCATCCATCCATGGGTGATCGTGATGCACAAAATAAAGAAGCTAGGCAGCTAAGGGTTCTACAGGTATTAATTTCTCCATATTGTAGATTGTCTACAATGTTAGAAAATGATTCCCATTCTTGATCTTTTGTTGCCTCCTAGTAGTCAGTACTCTTGTTGCAATTTAGAGCTCATATCAGTTGTTTCAGCTATTTTAGTGTCAGTGATGTTGGGAGAAATTTATATTAGAAACATGTGATATTTTTCGGTAAAGCTTTATCTTCATAGAATTTCCAAAACAGTAAAGGAATCTTCATATTTTAGATTGTCTACAGTGTTAGCATATGATTCCCATTCCTGATCTTTTGTTGGCCCCTATTAGTTAGTACTCGTGTTGCAATTTAGACCTCATATCAATTGTTTCAGCTATTTTAGTGTCAGCAACGTAGGGAGAAATATATATTAGAGAAATCTGTCATTTTTCAGTAAAGCTTTATCTTCATAGAATTTCCAAAACATTAAAGGAACGATAGGTTTTCTTTTCTCTCTACATGAATTTTTTTATTTATTATGTTAGCTAACTGCATGATTAGTGATGCAATGTTCTTCTATCTAGTCTTAACATTTTCCAATTATATATGTTGAAATTTATAGAAAGTATAGATAAATCCTATATGTATGAATGGACATTCATTTGGATTATATATCTTAGGGTTAAATTTGCTGGACCCTCTGATAGTTTGATATATTATTAATATAATCCTAGACTTTTAAAAATTATCAATAACCTCATGTAGTTTTAGTTTTATAACATCTGTCTTTCATACCATCAACTTCTGTTAAACTTCAAAATGATGATGTTTTGAAGTTCACAGTTAGGGCTTGTAACGGAAGTTGACGGCAGGGGGGACGTGTTACAAAATCAAAACTATAGGGAGTTATTGGTAGTTTTTAAAAGTCGGGAAATAAATTGATAATATGTCAAACTATAGGGGAGTCCAACGAATTTTACTCTATATCTTATGCGATAGCATGTCGGCTGCTGACTTTCATGTAGTATGCACACCTGTAAAATCTCAAGAAGTATATCCAAGTTCTTGACCTGGTTGTTTCTACTTTCCAAGTTTACGATGACTTGAGGCTTAACTTGATGGTTATTTTATATGGCAGCTCCGTAAAATGCTTGACCTTCTAGTACACGCATCACAATGTCGTTCTCCCCATTGCCAATATCCTAATTGTCGTAAAGTAAAGGGCCTTTTCCGTCATGGTATACATTGCAAGATTCGTGCAGCTGGAGGTTGTGTTTTATGCAAGAAAATGTGGTATCTGCTACAACTTCATGCTCGGGCATGCAAGGAATCTGAATGCCATGTGCCGCGTTGCAGGTTTATATTATCTCAACCTGATCATAATTTTCCCTCCAACTCTGTTATTCTTCACTCTTTTTTAAATGTTTTAGTACTGCAGCTTAAATTTCTTACCTGGATTTTTACTTGTTTATCCAGAGATCTAAAAGATCATTTGAGGAGACTGCAGCAGCAATCTGATTCACGGCGAAGAGCAGCTGTGATGGAGATGATGAGACAGAGAGCTGCAGAGGTTGCTGGTAATTCTGGTTAACGATTCTGTAAATACAAACTTGGTTGTTTTGTAGGAAAGGCTATCACAGTGGGAGGTTACATAGACAATAGTTTTGTGCTGCACCATGATCTACTGCTTGAAATGAGGCAGTGAGTTAAAGCGGCAGCTGTAGGCTGGTCAAGAAAGGACGGGCAATTTATCACACTCGTTTTGAAGAACTAAAAAATTCTTTCATTCTTGCCCCTCGGCGTGCATATGCTGCAAGGAAAACAACCTCAATTCATTGACCTTGGCTGCCCACTTGATCATCAGCAGCAGCGGCTAACTCTTTCCTTTGGAGTATAGAAGTACTGATGTGTGCCAGTTGGTGGCCTGATTTGGTGATTCTTTGATTTTATCTGATAATGTATTCTGCTTTTGACGCCATTCTTGATGGCTACTGTACCATAAATTGTTGTAATCTTCACTCAAATGTTACTCTTACCAAGGAATGTGCAAGCGTTTAGTCTGAAATTCCTATTGTTTTCCTTTATTTGATCCAATGCTGGATGTCATGTTCATATTGAAAAGAGTAATGAATTAAAAGGGAAGTATTCTCGAGGGCAAAACAATGCTAATTGAATACTGTTATGCGTGACTAATTTTACACAGGTCATGAGCATTATTGATGGCTAATGGTTTGGTTTCAAATTTTACTTGGACTGGCGTCTGTCTTTCCCTCAAGGGGCAGAACAAGTTTTGAGGCAGAATTGGAAGTGAAAGGTGCTTCAGATTTGTTGGTCAGTATTTGATTGTTCCTGGAGCCTAACGCATGTCGGTAGATAGAGGAGAAAGCAAATTGCGTTATGTCATCTTTTGATCAATAAGATTGGGTTAGATGGAAGAACTAGACGGATATAACTCTTACCAATAAGCGAACTGAGAAACTGGTACTATATATATTCTCTACAACACTCTCTAAACCGATAACTTTACGGACCGTCGCCTTTGTGCTTCTTTCCCTCGAAACTCCACGCTTTCTTTACCAAATTATTGTTATAATTATTTTTTATGGAAGTTAAAATAATGTTTTAAGACAAGGCAAAAGGCTAAGTAGCACACAAGCACAAAAGCGAACAACGCCGAAAATTATGCGGCTGACCAAGTGAAGTAATACAAATTCTAAGTGAGACCAATGAAAGCTGATTTAAGCATCATATGAGTAGCTTTCAAAAGCCTTTAGAGATGGGTTCTTGAGAATAAAAGCATAGAGAACCTAACTACACGATGATGGAGAGGTCCCTAAACGACCACAGTTATTTCCTTTATGATGGAGAGGTTCCTAATCCACACTGACATTACATCTCTCTTAGTGCCTTTAAAAAACTCCAATTTCTTTCCCACCGTAAGTTATACATTAGACACTCCATAGCTATTTGGAAGAACTTCACTTTATCTTTGTTTTTGATCTATGGGTCTAAAACCCATTGAATGATATCAGTCATTCATTGGCTCGACAGTTAGTCTTGCATCCAGACTGAATATCTAGCCATAAGAGCTTGCAGAATGAACAATCAAAGAATAGATGTTTGATAGATTCTGGACAAGAGAGCTTACAATTGAAGTTTACTTGAGCTGTAAGATCCCTTCCAACTCTATCAAAAGTAGTCTGTCTTTCCCTCACAACTAACCATTATACAAATGATACTTTAGGGACCAAATACCAGTTTAAACCAGGGAACTTTAGGAGTTGATTGTCTCGTTAATTCTCCACAAGACTTAATGGTGAACACTCCTACTAGATGCCTCAGTCAGATTGTTTTGTTCTCCTTATTGGGGCTGGGGAGATGAAAGGGGAAACAACTTTGCTTGGCGGTTGAATATTTACTGGAGCAAACCGCAAACTCAGCTTCTCCCTTCAATTAATGAACTTACATTATTTTGATATAAAGCCTTAATGGATAGAAGTTTCGAAGCATATTGAGTGGTCTACGAGGGCTCCAATTGTCATTCCAAAGATAAGTATTCGAGCAATTACCAATCTTGATATGGATGGAAGATAGAATACAATCCCAGACTAAAGGTGACTTTTTCATCATTTGTAAGGAAAGGATCCCCAAGCCCCCTCCTGTTTTAGAGATCTAATGCTATCCCAGTTTACCTTGGCATAAGGTTTGACATTAATATCATCAAACCAAGGACAGTTTCTTAGAAGCTTCTTTATGTCCTTGCAAAGCCTCCTTCACAAAAGGAAAAGAGATAATTAGTAGATTTAGAGGTTGTTAAGGACTGAAACAATTAATTGGAGCCTTCCAACAAATAAAGAGGTTTTGTTAGCCCAATTTCCCACCCTTCTTCTGATTAAGTCATACAGAGAATGGTAGTCTAGATATGTGATTCTCTTGAATGAGATAGGTACACCTAAGTACTTGAATGATGGATATTTGAAACCTATCCCTATGATTCTCTTGTACTAATTAGCCATAATTCGTTGATATCATTAAGAAACTCTTCTCTTTATTGATAAATAAGCTTAAAAAGTGGTAAATTCCTCCAATAATCTCATTAGACAAGAGATAGATGAATTGTTAGCCCCACTAAACACATAAGATCATTTGCAAAGGCTATATGTGTCTACTGTATGGCACACTTGTAAAATTTGAAACCTCTCTCATTGTTAAGGTTGAAGTGGATGATCTCTAGAGGATTTTAATGCATAAAGTGAATAGGTAAGGGGAAATGAGATCCTGATGCCTAATTCCTATGGCATATATAAAAATGTTTGGAAATCTGAAAGCCCTTAAGGATTGAATAATAAAGTTCCACTCCACTGTGTCAAAAGCGTTTCAAAGTACAATTCTTACCTGAACCCTGAGATGATAGTTCTTGAATAGGTCTTAGGCAATTAATATATTATCTCCAATTTCTCAACCCATTAAAAGCTGCCTGAGCTTGATTCATTATGCTTGGGAAGATCAGTTTGAATCTACTAGCAAGAAACATAGAGATGACTTTGTAAAATATATTACATCATAGACGGCTCTGAATTCCTTTAAAGAGGAGATATTAAAGGATTCGGGGACTAATCATAGAGGCAAGGAGGAATGAAAAGTATAAGTATCCTCTGTGATGGTGTCAGAACACAGAGGCAAGGAGTAATGAAGAGTAGAAGTATCCTTTGTGATGACGTCAGAACACAGAGGCAAGGAGGAATAAAAAGTAGAAGTATCCTCTGTGCTGACGTCAGAACATAGAGGAAAGGATGGGTAGAGTATAGAAGTATCGAGTGTGATGATGTCAGAACACAGAGGAAACGTCATCACATAGAAGATAGAACATAGAGGAGATGATGAGTAGAGTGTAGAAGTATCGTCTGTGATGACGTCAGAATACAGAGGACACGCCATCACATAGAAGATAGAACATAAAGGAAAGGATGAGTAGAGTGTAGAAGTATCGTCTGTGATGACGTCAGAACACAGAGGACACGTCATCACATAGAAGATAGAACATAGAGGATCGACCACAACACAGAAGATAAAAGTCAACCACAGAGGATAGAACACAGAGGATAGATCATAAGCCAAGGATTATAAGGAAGAGTTAAGAAGTAATATGAGTTGAAGAATATTCTCTGTGTTACTGTTCACAGACCTCGTCTGTGTTACTATTCACGATATCGTCTGGATTACTGTTTATAGTTATCTTCTGCCTTATTTTCGACCCTTCAGAAGATAAAATTGGCCTTCGAAGTCTTCATAAAAGTTGTAGCTCTTGAAGTCTTCATTCAATCTATCCAAAGAAACCCTAGTTTGGATGCCTATAGGAAAAGTTATACTAATAGCTCCGAAGTAGGTATATGTGTAAAGTGTGGACTCACCAACGTTGATCCTTGAGGTATTCAAGTTGAAAGGGATAAATGGACTAGTCGACTACCATCATAGTAGTCGACTGTTTTAAGAGCTGAGCTGAGCCTAGAAAAGGGAAGTTTTGAGAAGACGACCTGATAATGATAAGTCTTATGATTTTCTGAAGGTTAAACTTCGAAAACGGGGCCTAACAATATTACCTGCAGAAACTACAGTTATCATGTTGTAATTTGCAACATGTTAGTTTACTGCAACTGCTAATTTATCATCCTTAAACTTTGTGATCAAATTCTTTACACATTTATAACTAATTTAGAAACTAAATCTAGAAATTATAACCAATTTATCCATTTAATATAATGGTGTTTGTATGACATTTTTCTAGAGTGCAATTCTTCAAAAATATAATTTGAGGATGAACAAACTATATGAAGATTACATAATAGTTGGAACAACCATAGAACCTTTTTCTTGGGTTCTAGTCACTCTATGAGTATGAAGAGATGCATCTATACTACAAAAAATAATTTATTATGCATGCACTATGATGCATTGATTTCATTAATAAGCTGAATAAGTCCATCATATCTAAAGCCAAAAGTATGTTAATGGAGACTAACTTGACTTATAAAAGGGAAGATATAAGAGTAGTGGATATCAAAATAGTTAAAAGGACTTATAAATTGCTACTTTTGTTAAACCACAACAGACAATTTCCGTGTTTCAGTTTAGGGATTATTGACTTTAGGGTTAGTGAATTGAGGATTTTTTAGTTTATAGGCTTAGAGTATTTTCTCTATATTTCAATTAATATATTTATAATTTTACACATTATTTTAATCTAATCAAAAGTTTCATATCATTTGGGTAGAACCTAGGTAAACAAGAGAACTAAATGAGTCCACCTGGCTTACACATTAAAGAAGGTGGAATTGAAGTTAAGTATACTAAACAATTTGGTCCAAAAGAGGGCTAATGTTTAACATTTTGATAATAATAATGACTTATTTGTTAATAGTAGAACATTAACGATATATTTGTCAAAATAGAGAAATGTTAGAGGCTTATGTTTACATTTTATCAAAGGAATTAGTATTTCTAACTTCATTTATATTTAGCTTAATTTTAAAATATTTAAATAATCAATATTTGATCCTAGATATTTGCAAATTATTTTAATAAAGTTTAAACTTAATTGTCCTTATAACTTCTTATCAACCATTTTCTATATACTATTTGTTTGCCCTAAAGGAACATAAAAGGAGGTTGAATTGAGTGATTCTAGAGTATTATTTTTGAAAATTTATTGAAAATTATATATGTATGACAAAAGTACATGTAAGTGAATACAAAGATGATGATTTCAATGATATTCACTAAGAGAAGCAACCAATTTAGTATGATATACATTTAAGTTATGTGTCATTGTTATAAGTGTAGTAACAAAACATGCAATACAGATGTATCTTTAATCTCTTTGAGCCAATAACTCAAGAGTTTAGGTGTCCATCTTATATACCATGTATACTTTTCCTTATAATATGCACAATAATATAAACAAAAACATGCTATGTACCAACACTCAAATAAATAAAATACATAAAATTATATATAAACTCAATCAAACAAGTGCAATATATAAGAAATCAAATAAGTAGGGTAAGAGAGATGGACATGGTAATTTATAATGGTTTTATCCTCCTTGACAGATGCCCCACTTCTTTAATTCCTTTTGAAAAGTGTAGGATGATAAAATCACTAAAATTATCTTTTTAAAGGCCTAATACAACTTTATCACACTTTTCCTTTAATGGTAAAGAGAAACTAGCATATGACTTAAGTGTTTAGAGCTCTCTCTATCACATTCATAAGCCTCATAATTTTCACAATCAAGTTCAAGGTATACATAACTCTTTCACTATGTAGAGCATCTCCTCGCTAAAATATAATTACACAATTGTAACTTAAAGCTTTGATTCTTGTAGCACTTTATTTCCTTTTGTTATTCTTAGTTATCTCGACTTCTTTAGCTTATAAAACCCCTCTTATAGTATTTTTCAACCTCTTAGCCATTATTATGCTCATTGTCTTCCTTATCAGACGAGATATGGTAGTTTATACCCTAAAACATGAAGCTTGATTTGGTTAATCGATCTAATTTAGTCAATTGACCTTTCTCACGTATGTCCAAAAATGCACTATTTGGTTAACTAATTTAGTTTGGCTAATAGACCTTTGGCTTGATCGATCAGATATAAAGCTCCAAACTAAGCTTCTTTTGATCCCACTGTGCTCCTCTTGGCGTTCTTATGGCTTGTTACCTTCTTGACTTACTATAAAACAAACCTTTGAGCAACACCTGAAACACTTGAAGTAACTTATCTACAACTTGAATCACCTTTTAGATATCTCTAAACGTGAGCTTTAGCTTTTGAATAATCTTCTTCAAAACTTGTTTATGCAACCCAAATTTCAAGAAGTAACTCTAAAACTTTTCATAAGCATTATCTTTCAATATTGTGTCTAATGTTACCTATCAATTCTTAAACAACTTCACTAGTGATTTTGTTATCATTAAAACTATATGTTTTAACCTGTTTGATTCAATAATGTCTATATTAATTTTTTTTATATTGATAACTAGTAGAATATAAATCTAAATTATTTCTTTGAATTCAAAAGGCTAAACTTATTTAATTTATTAATAGCTTTTGGTTAATCAATTATATACTTATAATCATCAATAAATACTAAGAAAAATGTCAAAATCACTAAATATTAAAATGTTAATTGATCATTTTTAGTAACCTTTTTTATTAGGTTTAATTTATATGGTTCAATTTTTTAAACATCTATTCTTCTACTCTTGTTAATTTATTTTTATACTTTATAAATTAATTTTCTAATAATGATTGAAATACTCCAGTTAAGAATTTATCATTATTAAAATAAATAACTTTTCAATAATTTTATTGCAACAAGTTTTACACTAATTATTTAACTATTTTCACATAAGCTATAATTATACTTAATTATCAATTTATAATGATTTGTAGTCAACAAAACTACTTACAGATTTTCAAATATGATTCTTCTCTTTATACATATTATGATAATTTTAAGTTTAAACATTCATACATATTACATAATTATTATAAGTAATGTTTTAATTTAATTTTCTAATTTTTGGTAAATTAGTAAACATGTTTTTGTAAGAACTAACATATTTATTTTAATTACTTTTACAATTCAAATAAAATGTCATTTTATGATATGTGTGTGTGTGTGTGTGTGTGTGTGTGTGTGTGATTAAGACAAGGAGTCTTCATATTCTCTAACCTCTTCATATTATATATGAAAGTCTTAATTAGATTAAGTCTTAATCAGATTGGTCTCTTATAACATTGAACCAAATGGATGCTTCAAATATCACAAAAAATGTAAGGAGACTAAAATTTTTGGCCTTGTCTTTGCTGATGATATAATACTATTCAGTAGAGGCTATAGAAGAACAATGCTAATCCTCATAAGCTCCTAACATGAATTTAAAAGGATTTCAAGGTTGAAAATAAACTATGCTAAGAGTACTATCTATATCTCAAGAAAGCAACTAAATTAGCTAAAGATTTAGTAAGAACCTCTTTTTGAAACAAATAGTAGAAGAATAGGTAGGTAAAAAAATAGATTTCTTTCATATATTAGGAGATTACAGCTGGTAAGATTAGTGCTTAACAACATGCATAATTATTGGAGCTCCTATATCATACTCTCCCTAAAAGCTTATTCAAATAAATTTTAAAAAGGTCATTAAAAACTTTCTTTGGTTAGGAGATGCAGGCAAAGGGAGAAGTTTCAAAGTGAAGTGTTAGATATATGCATCCCTAAGCATGAAGGAGGCTTGGGATCTGTCAAAATTCATATCACTGAAATAGATGCACTCCCATCACCTAACAGTAGTTAGCCTTTGGAATATGAAAAAAAGGAGATAATTCTTGGACTCTAAACTAAATGCTAAGGCTGGGGATCCTCTCAAGAATGGATTTCAAAGCAACTATAGGAAATAGGAATGACGCCTAGTTGTGGTATGACAATCGACATGAATTGGGTCTCCTATACTAATTTTTAATGCTCATCACTCCACTAGGCACATGTTGTTAGACAATGCAAGAGTGAACAAAAAAGTACAAGGCAGCCAGTGCCATTGTAATCACTAAGGCTTTATGGTTATCAAAGACAACCTGCCAGTTCAAAACCCAAATATAGAAAGTGTAGATGACATTAAATGGATGAGACACAAGTCAGGATAATTTGTAAACAAATCTTACATATATTTGATTAGAGAGCCTAAGTAGAAAATGTGCTAGCAAAACGTTTTTTTTAGCATTTTTTTTCTTAGACTCAATCTCAACCTACAGTCTAATTAAACAACAGAAAGTAAGTATAATGAGCAAAATATTTTAAATAAAAAGTAACATATTATTAAAATTGTTTAATATAAAAAGAATTGTAATTATAATTTATGAGAAATAGTATAATTATATTCTAAATGTATATGACGTTTATTTTTTTAATGATAAGGACTTGGTTGTAAAATTGCGTACTATTATACCTCTCCAGACTCGGCAAGATTCGGACTTGGTGTGATGATAAGGACTTGATGATAGATTATTATACTATTAAATTTTATAATTTCTTACTCAAACATATAAGATTAAAATGATATTCTATCATTGTTATTTTGCAATGAAGGTTGAGAATTCATCTTGTTACTATGAAATAAATAACACTGTTTTTAACATTTTTTAATCATAAATCATTAATTGATGATATTAAAAAAAAGAAAAAGGAAAATTAGATAACAATTGAAACGCAGGTAAAGGAGATGAAAGGGGTGGGACACGTGTATGAATAATTAGAGGGTTAGAGGAAACGAACGTGGCAAGTTGGGTGGCTCAAGTGCACGAGGAATTGAAAACCTCAAATAATGAAATCGTTTATGTTCTTCGAGATTCCTACTGTTTTTGGAAAAGCAAACATATTAAGAGAAGAAAGAAATAAAGGTTATTGATTTGCCAGGGATATTCGGAGATGATCATGAATGGAGGAAGCACTGTTATAAGCCCGTGTGGCAATGGGAGTTTGAGGGGTACTAATATTCTTTTCGTCATGTTCACCTCTCCTAATTCTCCGCATCAACGACCCTGGCTAACCGCCACTGCCGCCACTAGAAGCAAAGTGTTGTTGAGAGTAAGAGCCACCGTAGACAAGAATAATACTAGTAGTAATAACAATAATAATCAGAAGAAGGACAAGAATCCGAATACTAGTGAAACAACAGGTGAACAGGAGGTTCTGTTGCGAAGGCAAACTTTGAGTTTGGATGATGTGAACCCTGTGGGACTCGGCAGAAAATCGAGGCAGATTTTCGACGAGGTCTGGAGGAAGTTTTCAGGGTTGGGTCAGATTTCCAGAACTACACGCGCCGACGACAAGGAGGCTTTGGATGCTTTGCTCATCAGAGAGGGTCCCATGTGCGAGTTCGCCATACCCGGTGCTCAGAATACCACTGTTCTTGTTGTTGGTCCCACTAGTCGCATTGGCCGCATTGTTGTTAGAAAGCTTATGCTAAGGGGTTACACTGTCAAGGTCTCTCCTTTCGTTCTTCTTGATTTCATCATTTCTGCATTATAATAGTTTATGATGAAAATTTCCAAATTTAGACTTTGTTGATTAATTTAATTGGTTGCTCTAAATAAAATATCCAGGCTTTGGTTAGAAAGGCTGACGAGGAAGTGTTGGACCTGCTTCCAAGGTCAGTGGAGATCGTAACAGGGGATGTTGGTGATTACTCTACTCTCACAGCTGCTGTTCAAGGTTGCAACAAGATAATCTATTGTGCTACAGCTCGTTCTACTATTACCGCCGATCTTTTCAGAGTTGATCATGTTGGAGTTTCCAACCTCACCAAGGCTTTTCAGGTATGTGTACCGTTATTCTTGTCTCACCTTTTTTTCAGGTAAAAGAAAACCCTTCAATAGAAAAGGAAGATGCCTGTTTGGAAACCAAGCCTTTAAGATGCAGTACTTCTAAACTTTATTCACTCGCAATTATAGGTCCTCTCTGATTCTGAGCTGAGGAAGTAGTTGTTTTATGTTTTCTTTGGAGGTATCAGGTGTGTGAATTTGAACAGTAATTGATGATGAGTTTCGGCTCCCAAGTGAGTTAATCACCAGTCCCTAACAACTTTCTTTGTTTGTTTCAGTCTTACCCACCCTAAACACCTCTGCATTTGTTCAATCTAACTGATTTAACAACTTCGCACGTGCTGTCTCTTGATATAATTCCTTGCGTTCTCACTGGACCAAACTTCACTGGCTTATGTCAGCTCCTGCAAAAAAATTTCAGGACTACAACAACAAACTAGCACAACTAAGAGCAGGCAAAAGCAGCAAAAGCAAACTTCTGCTAGCAAAGTTCAAATCTGCAGATTCATTGAATGGTTGGGAAATCCGCCAGGGAACTTATTTCCAGGATGTAATTGCTTCGAAGTTTGAGGCAGGGATGGATGCTAAATTTGAATTCACTGAGGCTGGAGACGCTGTTTTCTCAGGTGAAAAATATGGACCTTAGGAAGGTTATTTAGAGCTTAGCAATGTGGCCGTTGTCTTGTTATCACTACGTGTTACAATATGAAATAAGGGAGGAATTCAAGTATCCTTTGCATGACTCTGTTCTGATGTTTGTTGTCAGGGTATGTCTTCACTAGAGGAGGATATGTCGAATTGTCACGGAAGCTTTTACTTCCTCTAGGTTACACCCTTGACAGGTATTAGATATTTGAATGAACTCTGTATTTCTGGAAATGGGTTCTTTAAAGCTCTTGTTGGCTCGATTTTGTTTTCTTTTTTGGTATATCAAAAAGCATAAATATTGCTGCCCAGGAATGTTCTCCTACAAAAAGGGTTTTGCTTTTTTCCCCCCATAGATATGAGGACTTGTCCCTCTTCCAACAAAAAATACTCTCCATGTGTTAGGTATGAAGGTCTCGTGCTCTCCGTTGGTGGAAATGGAAGATCTTATGTTTTAATCCTAGAGGCTGGTCCCTCCGTGGACACAACTCAGAGCAAATTGTACTTTACAAGAATTAGTACAAAAGTGGGGTTTTGCAGGGTAAGGATCTTGTGGATGTAGCTCAAATAGCTGTCAACCTTTGGTATTTAACCAGTTTCTGATATCTTCTTTCATTTGCAAGCTCATTTGTTTTCAGTTTGATAACAGAATTTAAATTTATCTGAATGACAGGTCAGAGTGCCATTTTCATCCTTTCGTCCTGTGAAACCTGAGGATCCACCTTTAGATCCATTCCTTGTACACACAATAACGATACGTTTTGAGCCCCGAAGACAGGTATATCCTTTCAGACTATATGTTGTGTTATTTATCTAAAATATATTTTTGCTTTAATGTTTTAATTCAGGCTGTATGTGCATAATTTGGTCTGTTCTTGCATTCTTTACCACTTTTGTGACCTTGAATCAATGACCCTTTGGTTGTTATTACTCAATTTGAGGATTTAAGTTGCTTAGCTTTATAACATTGACTGCATTCCACGAATCTGGAGGAGAGATCAGGTGAATGAATTTTTCTATTTGACAGAATGAGACATCTAAGCACCTTGAAGTGAAATCATGAATTCCATCTCTCCAAGTCAGACTTATCTTGTACTCTGATTTGTACATCTGACAATGAGCACAGATAATATAATAATATTAGGGAGCATTATTGTGATGGCCATGTAGCAGGTGAATTCTTCCTTTTGATTTAATCTGTTGGATACTTTTTAGAAAGTGTTGGATACTTAATTGTTACATTAATGCCATCTCATGGTTTGCATATGATGGGGTTTTATGCTTAATATTTCCAATATTCTTCCTGTAGAGGCCTGTTGAAGGACTAGCAGGAGCCAAGCAAGACTTGAGAAGCTTTAAACTTATATTAGAGTACATAAAAGCCCTACCAGTGAGTCTTCATACCTAATCGTCTAAACATTTAGATATGGGTTTTAGTATATCCTCATTTATACTAGATTCTCTGTAGAGAATACAACAAATTATTGGACAAAAGAAACAAGACAAATGTGGGAAAGGAGTTAGGTGATATCAATAATTAACTGTTATTGAAAAAGTAGTGTTATTGGGTTGTTCTGAACAGATGTTTCCAAGGCACAATCCTGTTCAATCCTCATTATGCTAATGTGATTATTTTTACATCTAACAATTGGCAAGCTTATACATTGGCTTTGCTTGTTATGATAAACAAACTAATTTAGTTCCACCAATGTCGGAGTTCTATTTATGCAAAATCTTCAAGATCTTCTGTCATAAGTAGATGCTGTGTTACTTGCAAGTATTGAAACAGCTTCATTACCAATGTTGTGCAGACTGGGCAGGAAACAGATTTTGTGTTGGTCTCATGTACAGGATTAGGAGTGGAACCTACAAGAAGGGAGCAAGTTCTAAAAGCCAAAAGGGTTGGTGTTAGTGGTTTTCTTGCTCTCGTTCCAAGTCATTGCTTTAGTTGAATTTTTCCTCATGAATGAAGATTTTGAATTTTTCAATAGGCTGGCGAAGAGTCGTTAAGGATATCAGGACTTGGATACACAATCATTCGCCCTGGTCCCCTAAAGGTTATTTAAGTTTCTTGTTGAAGGCTTGTTGAAGTTTGTGAAATAAAGAGAAGAATATTAGGCTCCCATAATTGGTTAAATGCTAGTAATATTGTACATTCCTCCAAAGGTTACTTGAATTTTGGTTTTGGAAAACGGAATGTAGATGTTCTATTCCATTTGTTGACCCTTGATGTTTAAAGCTCAGATTTGGAGCTGTGAATCGATAAATAATTTGTTTCCAGAACTGGAATTTATATTTTAAAGGTTTTCATTTATTAATTAAGATTACTTCTCCTAGGAGGAGCCTGGTGGCCAGCGTGCACTTATATTTGATCAAGGGAATAGAATTTCTCAGGTAAGAACTTTATTACTTATTGTGCTTGTAGTGACCCTTCCAGAGTTCACATAAAGCAAGAGTCAAAGGGACTGTTATGATCCTGGTCTGTCCATTCTGATATGATATGCCGATCAGGTTTTAACCCATAGACGCCTATTACAAAGTACTAATTTTTCAGGGAATTAGCTGTGCTGATGTGGCTGATATCTGCGTGAAGGCTTTGCATGATTCAACTGCAAGAAACAAGAGTTTTGATGTGAGTAAACTGTACTCTGCTTCGCTACATGTACTTTTTCATGTTTTTAATCTTTTGCTTTTCATTCGAAGGTTTGTTATGAATATGTTGCTGAGCAAGGGAGGGAGCTGTACGAGCTGGTAAGAACAATGAGCTTTGCAACGCTGAAAATGAAATTACTATCATTGCTTGTTGGACTCAAACTAGGCATGTGTATTTTGTGAATATGTGTGTAGGTGGCTCATCTACCTGACAAAGCCAACAACTATTTGACGCCAGCACTGTCTGTTCTAGAGAAAAACACCTGACTTTGACTGACATGCCGTGTAATAGTTAGAAAGCATTTTATGTTCTACCCAGTCAGCTGATCGCGTTGCAACCAAATCCAACACTTGTTTCTTACTTTACCCAAGAACAGTGAGGAAAAAATCCTTCGTTTTAGATGTATATATTATAACTTTTTGTTTTCTTGTTTTGCTAGGCTAGCTGTAATATTACGAACTCATAGTTGGTCTGTGATGGTGTACTTGTAACTTTTTTGATGTTTGTAAATGTTGCAACTTTATATATAATTTGTGAAGGGAAGTCCTGAGCTGATAATCTTGGCCAACAACTTGGGAGTGGGTCGTGCTTTAACATTGTTAGGAGCTCATTGAGTGTTAGCCGTGCTTGCTTTAACATATACACGGTTAGATACTTGGAAGTCCTTTCTATGATTTCGGTAGTTTTTAAGTTGCCCTTCGTAGTCTATTTTTATCTGTTCAGAAAAAGGAGTTTGCTGTCACCTAGTCATTTAAAACCCTAACAAAGAAGCTCCAAAACGATGCAATGTATCTTGATTGATTCGGTGGAAGATGACTGGATTCAATATTTCCAAAAGCCAAAACATGTCGTCTCTCTAGCAATTTGGCTTCATTTGCTGCACCTGCAACAAAACGTCGTTCCCTCCATTATGAGAACATAAAAAGACCCAAAACCATTCTCCCCCACCAGCGATAAACCAAGGTGCTTTGATGAATGTCTTCACGTTGAACTTGAACTACCCAAATTCCGCTGCAAGTTAATGTTCAATTATAACAGGTGAGATTTTCCCATTCTTTCAATTGTCTGAATTATGTAAGGCATGTCAATGACATATTTATATCGGGAGTGTATTAGGGTTTTATTGGTGTGTCCGAATGCATATTGATTGAGAGCTTATCTTGTCAATTTCTTAAAGTTAAACTTTGATATAACCGGTAAAATTGCTCCGTAGTAACTATAAGTAATTCATTAATTATGATTGCCAGTGCTTTATATTTGCTTCATCTGGCGAATTGCTTCTTTGTTCTCCATGAAATCAGTGACATACCTTGCACTGAAAAAAAGGTAGAATCGCCCACCTCAGGTGTCCCTACACTCCGGTCCGATATAATGGTGAAGGAGTAAATCACGATTTAATCTCATTCAGTTCTTCAGAGAGGGGGCTCCTTGTCCGGTGCACACAAGGAGCCACCACATTGGATGAAACTCTCACACTGTCTCTGTCGGGACTTGAACCTGAGACTTTACACTCAACAACTTCTTTAAAGATCAGTTGAGCTACCCGTGCGGGCAAAATCAATGACATACCTAATATAATAAGATACTTTGTAAGAGATTAATGAGGCGTAAGAGCAATCACCAATGAGACGTAATAGCAATCACACGTTATTAAATTTTTTATACCAATTTCAAGAAACTTGGCACAAGCTATATAATAATTTATTTAATTTGCATAATCTTGTCTCTCCCTTTCATGTAAATACTTGAAGTATCTTCATGTATAACTCTTCTTTTAAGTCACAGTAAAGGAAGGCATTATTCATATTTGATTGGTGAATTTACCTTTAATTGTTACCTTTGCCAAAAGACTCCTTACCATGATGAGCTTCTTTGTTGTTACGAAATTCTCATAAAAAATCACTCCTTCCACTTACATGAATCCCTTTATCACAAATCATGCCTTGTATTGTTCAATCTATCGTTTGAATTGGATTTAATTTTGTATACACTTTTTAAATCTATAGCTTTCTTTTCTATTGGTCCATTTTCTTTTAGAGCTTGTATTTCTTTTGTCGTTGCTTCGTGCTAATTCTTATGCTTCACAGCCTAAACAAAATTATTTTGGCTCATCATGCACTATGATGGATACAAAGCAAGCATTATGTGAGTGTGAAAACTTCGCATAAGAAATAAAATTTGATATAGGATATATTATCAAGTTTCCTAAGGAAGGAGTAGATTGCGACTACACAATAGAGGGTGGTAAGTCGATCTTAAAGCATTAAGGTGTTTGGGTCTCCTCCTAATCCTTTTGCTTTATTACCCTTCTTGAATATGAGAGATAATTTGTGGTGGACTAAGTTATATATACTCTTTGCATTGATCCTATTATAACATCTCACGTTGTTTGCGGGGATGTAATTGGCAATCTAATTCAAGATATACAAGTGATGTTTGAGAGAGGTATGGACGAGAACAATCATTGTAATGGTATAAGGTGATAGCGCAAGCAAGATCCATATCAAGATGAGCGAGAAGTAAAATAAACTTTGGGCAAGAATAGTAGTAAAAGTGAAACATAAGGATTTACAAGGTTCACTCAAGTTGGACTACTTCCACATATGAAGATGAATGAAAACATTCACTATAATACAGAAGAGTACAAACTAAATCCTTTAAGCATAATGAAGATATGAATTTTTGTGTATAATTTCACAAAATAAAACTCTCTCATAAAATAAAAATAAGCACAAATTTGAGCTAATATTGGTAAAAATAAACTCTCAAATTTTGCTAAGTGTCTCAGCTTTTTCATACATAAAAATAAAGGAGTTTAAGATGTATTTATAATGCTCAAAATTGCCTTTGCCTTACACCATAAAATAATTTGTTTTCGAAGTCGAC
>JANZXR010000008.1:22906318-22923197 GCA_027575705.1 Erythroxylum echinodendron
TTTATCGAAATTAAGCATTCAAATTCTCAAATTCACACAACAATTACAAAGAAACATTTTAAACATCATAAAAGGCAATTTATTGAACATCTCATAGACAATATGTATAATTTCAATCTAACCACAAATCAAGTGCATTTTTCGATTATTTATCAACAATAACACATATAAACAATAAATAAACCAATAATTACACGAAAAACTGCAAACAACAACATGATAATCAAGCAAGATTTCATCACCAAACACTCACAGTAAAGGTGCTGAATTACCGACGGAATACATATTCCGTCGGTTATGTAGGGTTTACCTCGTCATCTTTAACCAAACGACGACGAAATTGCCGACATTTACCGACGGAATATAAATTCCGTCGGTATTCGAATTTCCAAATCACTTGACCGCCTGCGTTTACCCCTCATTTTGCGACGAAAAAACTTAGTCTGTCTATAAAATTGATCAAACACACGCCATGTCTTCGTGTTAAAATCGATGAATCACCGAGGGAATACATATTTCGTCGATAATTTAGGTTTTACCGCCTCGTCTTCAACTAAACGACGACGTTTGGTTTAGCAAATAGCTGACAATTACCGACGGAATTTATATTTCGTCGATATTTAAGTTAATTAATTTGATTCTCGCAATTATTACCGATGGTGTTGTCGATTCTATCGGTAAATTGCCAATGGAATCATGTCGTCGGTATCTATCTGAAGCAATTAAATTGCAGGAACCGTTTCCGCAATTTATTCCGACGCCATAGGTTGCGTCGTCACTATATGTCGTCAGAGATTTTGCTCGAAATTCTTTCCCTGCAGTATTGTCGACGGATATATAGTTTCATCGCCATATATAAACAGTATAGTTTATTTGCCGACAGACAGTAATTTTTCGTCGGTAAATAGCGTCGATTTTTTGTCCGTCAGAAAATTTCCGACGCTATTCTATGATTTTCTTGTAGTGAGAGATAAATTATACCTAAAATCTAATTTGGGGTTTTCAATTAGAAAATGCAAAAAATTATACCTAGGTTGAAATGCTATCGTACTCATAATCAATTTTCAGTTTTGTACCTAGTCGCCAAGTTAAAAGAGTTACTTAGAAAGTAGAAAATTTAAAGTAAAAAATAAGAAAAATGAAAATGGAGAGAGCAATGATATGTATTTCTTAGCTAGATGGAAATAATGTTGATGGAGGTAAGACCAATACGAAAATCTTAAACTTAAGGCCTTCTCTTACTTAATTTTAATTAAAAAAATGTGAATATTAACATTTAACGAGAGTAATTTTATTTTGAAATACCTGCTTCCATTATTATTTTACTTTTTAAAAAGAAGTTTTCGTGTATATCCAGACACACTAAGCTCTCCATTTTACTAAATTGAGATTGATGTAATTTACTCCTTAAATAAATTTTTTAAAAAGGACAACTCTTTAAGTGTTTCTTAGCTCAAGTGAAACTCCTATGTAATAAAATAATTTACAATTAATAGGTCCTTTATGAGCGTGACCCAAGGCACGGGCCCCCTTCTTGCCCTTGCCCTCCAACTATGGATTATTTAATCTTTGAATTGGTAGCTACTTAGCTCGTTATTAAGTTAAAAATGAACCTACCACTGGTACTACGAAAATTATACTTATTTTGCCTCGTTTCTTTTATTATTTGATTCTGACCGTCCTCCCCAAATTAAACGAAAGTTTTGATGGAAATGAGAGAGTGAGCCGAAGAGGCGGGCTACCTACTCTTTACTAGTGTTTATCCTTCTTCAACGGAAATAACAATAATAACAGAGCTCGCGCCCAATGAGTCTAGAAGTAATGGCTAAGTACAAGCATCTTTGAGGATTATGTATACTTTCAGACTATACGTAGCATCCGACGACCAAGTCAATTGGTGAGAGTACGTAAATAGCAAGCTAGTATTTGTTTTTTTTTTAATACAAAGTAGCAAGCTATTCTTAAAAGTCAGTGTCACCTCCACTGTATCCGACGACTACGTCAATTGGTGAGAGTACGTAAATAGCAAGTTAGTATTTGTTTTTTTTTAATACAAAGTAGCAAGCTATTCTTAAAAGTCAGTGTCACCACCACTGTGTCCGACGACTACGTCAATTGGTGAGAGTACGTAAATAGCAAGCAATTTTTTTTTTTTAATATAAAGTAGCAAGCTATTCTTAAAAGTCAGTGTTACCACCACATTTTCAAAACTCATCCCTTCCTCGATGGTTCATACCGATACTAGATCTCCTAGTCTATAAGAGAAACCAGCTGGTCCTTTTTATGCCCTGAACCAGTTTACATCACAATTACCTCTTGGCGTTATTTGTGTTTGCATCACGTAGCAGAGAAGTAGATGATCATGGGCGTCGGAGGAAATGACGGCATGTTCACCGTGACGGTGACCAAGAAGGAGATAGTGGCAGCTGCTCTTCCAATGCAAGGACATTGGCTACCTTTATCCAACCTTGACTTATTACTCCCTCCACTCGATGTTGGTGTTCTTCTTTGTTACAACAGAAAACATATCATAAGCTCTTCATTATCGAATGCTAGTTTTGGTTCCATGGTTGGTGCTCTCAAGAAAGGCTTGGCTGAAGCTCTGGTGTATTACTACGCCTTTTCCGGTGAGGTTGTGGCTAATTCATCCGGCGAGCCAGAAATATTTTGTAATAACCGTGGTGTGGATTTTTTCGAGGCTTTTGCTGATATTGAGTTCCAACACCTTAATTTGTTTAAACCTGATGAGATCATAGAGGCAAAACTGGTGCCGGAAAAGAAGGCCGGTGTCCTTGCTGTCCAGGTCTGTCTCTGTCTCCATTCTCCATTCTCCATTCTCCATTCCTAAACTATATATATACTCAATCTACCTTAATTTAATTTCCCGTTAATTCACAACTCTATCAATTCTAGAGGAACTTCTAACTGCTTAGGACATACAACCAAAGCTTCTACATTTCAGTATAAAGCGTCCTTTGCTGTAAACTTTGTCCGTCTCTCTGCATATGTTTGTGTCTCCTTCCTTTCCTCCAACATATGATAAGTTGAGAAGCATCATTGTCTTCTTTGGCAACAAACTCGATTAGACGAAGTAACTGGATTGCACAATTAATCTTTAACTTTGGATCTTTGTATCAGTATTGACTTGTGAATCAAACGAGGGACCCCTTCGTTTCAATTCAATAACTAATCCTTGCCACGTACTCATATGGACAAGTTTGAACAGAAGTGCGTGAAAATACAAATCAGTGATATTATTGAATTAAATATCATGCCTGCAGCAAGAACATGCATATATACTTATTTATCTATTTATATATGCTTTATATTGCCCGTATTATTATATTTGTACTTACTTTACCGGCTACGTCTTTTAATGTTCTAAATTTAAGGGACACTGCAGTTCTGTCGCCTTCCTCACATTACGACAATTTTGGGAAACAGTGTCAGGTTAAGTAGAAAGTAAAAGGTACTAGGGTTATGGAACCTAATAGATTAACAATTAATAGCTCTTTTGGTCGAATAATATGATAAGAATAAAAAAAATTACGAAAGAATAACTATTAAAAAAAGTAGAAAAATATAATTAAACCCAAATAATGATCTTTCTTAATTTAATTTGGTGCAAGTAATTAAATCTACTTATGTAATTCTTTTGAGCAAATATTTTTCAGGCAACTGAGCTGAAATGCGGCAGTCTAGTGGTGGGATGCTCGTTTGACCATCGAATCGCAGATGCTTATTCCGTGAATATGTTCCTCGTGTCCTGGGCAGAGACGACTCAGTCCAAGCCAATATCAGTTCTCCCATCTTTCAGGAGATCTCTATTAAACCCAAGAAGGCCTGGTCATTTTGACCCTTTCCTAAGCAATTTGTACGTGCCCATCTCCAGTATGGCACCTCCGAAAGAGCCTGGTGATCAAGATAATGGAGATCATCTCATAAGTCGCATATACCACATCAAGTCCGAGGACTTAAATCGACTGCAATTACTTGCCAGCTCCAATGGTACCAATATGACCAAGCTTGAATCGTTTAGCGCATTCTTATGGCAAAAGATCGCCAAATACGCCGACAAAGACGACGATGGTGGAAGAAAAACATCGAAAATGGGAATTGTTGTGGATGGGAGGAGTAGGTTAAATGAAGATGAAGATGTTGGCAAAAAAAAACCAATGGGTACGTACTTCGGAAACGTGCTGTCTATTCCGTACGGTAGAAAGACAGTTGACGATTTAACTGAAAATCCACTCAGTTGGGTAGCAAAGGAGGTCCATGAGTTCCTTGAAACTGCAGTGACAAAGGAGCATTTCCTAGGACTTATTGACTGGGTTGAGGCTCATAGACCGGAACCAGCTGTGGCTAAGATCTACTGTAACGAAAGCCATGATGGTCCAGCCTTCGTGGTTTCTTCTGGGCAAAGGTTTCCGGTGACAAAGGTTAATTTTGGGTGGGGTTCGCCAGTTTTCGGATCCTATCATTTCCCTTGGGGTGGAAATTCGGGGTATGTGATGCCAATGCCAAGTCCTGTGGGAAACGGTGACTGGTTAGTTTACATGCGCCTCTTTGGGAAGCAGATGGATTTCGTAGAGACTGAAGCTCAAAATCTCCTTAGGCCCTTAACTTACGATTATCTTATGTCTGGTTAGCCATAGTTCTACTATGTATTCGGTATTCCCCAGGGTTAAACTTATGATTATGTCTGGTTAGCTATAGTCCTACGATGTATTCCCCAGGGTTGCTTTCATTTTCCTCCCTTCCTTTCTTCATCAAAAATTATGTATGATGTGTCTCTCTGCTTAATTACTGTTGTCATTGTTTGACATTAAACAAACCTGATGATGATGCATTGGTGCTGAATATATAATCAAAGTTTAAACTTCTCCACATTCTTTTATTTTATTGCTAGTCACTATCCATTTCATTTCATGTCAGTGTTTACACTCATCATTAACTTTGAATAAACCCATACGTAGACTAATAACTTCTAAATAACTGAAGTCAAGAGTTACCCATACAAAAATAATCCTCCATTGAAATTATCGGGAATTGTTGATTTGCTGGGCCGAACGCCAAGATTGTGGCTATTATCTTTTAATCTACTGTATGCCACCTTAGACGGTAGTCACGGTGCTGATTAATTTTTTTTCTATTTTTAAAACTCAAATTCAAATAAAAACATATTTATTTGTAATTGTAAATGTAATTATACTTTTAATAGATAATAATTTTAAGGTTAATTACAAAAATATCAAAATTTGCTCAATTTTTAATTATAACCTGAACTTCGAAAAGTAACAATAAAATGCTTAAATTTTTCAATTTTATCCCGATATTAGTTTCTACGTAAGTTAATAATGAAATGACGTCATTATTAAAAATAAAATCCCTAAATTAGTTTACGCAGCTTCAGTCGTTCGTTATCTGTTTGTTCTCTTGACACCCTTAGCTCTTTGTTTTCTGTTTGTTCTTCTGACACCCCAAATTACTCTCGTATTGCAACGTACTGTATTAATAAGTTCTTCATTTTCAGTTTGTTCTCTTGATGCACTCAACATGAGAGTGTCGGGACTGCGTAATCTGAAATTTGAAAGGTGAGGCTGTTGAGAGAACAAACTAAAAATGAAGGGAAAAACTGAAATCAAAGCGTGAGATTGTCGTATGTATGTAATCTGACTTAAGTCATTTTAAACAACGAAGTCATTTTAATTATATGATTAAACGATGTTTCTAGAATACGTGATAAACTACGTTAGCGAATTCAATAGAGATATTAGCGTAAGGCTAAAATTGAAAAAAGATTAACAATTTGAGCATTTTATTGTCACTTTTTGAAGTTCGGGCTATAATTGAAAAAAACTAAGAGTTTGAATATTTTATTGTCACTTTCTGAAGTTCGGGCTATAATTAAAAAATTGAGCAAAGTTTGAGATTTTTTTAATTAACCTTAATATTAAATAAAACGTAAAGATAAAATATTTTTATAAATTAACTAAATATATAATTTTATTTTTAATCTTTTTATAAAAATATTTATTAGTAAATATTAGCAAGAATTGCATTACAATTTGTTAAAATAAATAAATTATTAAATAAAATTTTATTTATAATTAATATAAAATTGAAACTATTTTTATTTGAAATTTACGTATTTTAAGATATTTTAAGTTTAAATTATATTAGTAAATATATTGCCTTTGATCAAAGAATTTTTTTTTAGGGGAGGTAAAATATATTTATACCAGAATCGGATAAGGCTACAAAGTCTTTGCAACTTACTCTCCACCGAAGAATATTACATTCATGTCATGTAGTTGTTTAGTTGCGACTTGCTATTACAGCTTTTGCTCTGGCGTGTATCACATGATTTTAATTCAGTATATTAGTTCTCCATAGTTTGCATTTAATAAATATGAATATTTGATTTGAACTTAATGCCCATTAGAAAGTCCAGAACAAAGGGTTGATTGATATACTTCGAACCATAAAAGATCAAATTGGAAGCCGTCTTCGCGGACTTGACCCAAGTGTGGTGTTTCCATGTTTATACGAGTATATAAATATGTACATAAGTATATTGTACTTAGAGAGAGAGAGAGAGAGAGAGTGCCCGTGTGTTTGGTAAATGGGGAAGGACTCTACTTACTTGTACGTCATAATCGTGAGAGATATATATAAAATAAAAGCGTAAACGGTCCAACGTCGGCTATTCAAAAATAATAATTTTATAGTATGGATCAACCTAACCTGACATTATTGACTATTCATCCATCGTTTCCCTACGTACGCATTGTCATTTTGTTGGTGATGATAGTTCAACTTCAACCATATTATCGCGAAATAAGTAAGAAAATGGCTAAGCCACTTAATTTTTTATACGCCAAATCCGTATTGACCTTTAAACCAATTAGTGGATGGCAACCTAATTCATTGTTTAAGATGTCTTTTTATAGCGTTTTTCCAAGTTGTACATACGTGATGCTCAATGTATACAGTGCCGTACTATGGTTAAAACAGCTAATGTTAACCCAGTTAATGTATAAGATTATAGGAGGGTCAATCAGAAGTTTACTCCTCCATTTAAAGAGTAGAAATCTTGGCAAAGCCTTTATGCATAAAAATTCTTTCCTAAAAGAATTTCAAACTTGTTATTTGAATATGCTCCTTTTAGAATAATTTATTTGACTAAAAATCAGAAATATACATGATTATTCTTATTAATTGTCTTTTGTAACTTTTTGTGTTTTAAAGTTAATTATTATTAATTATTCTAATAGGATATACCGATAATTGATTTTCTATAGTTTTAAAATTTATAAATATATAAAATATAATTTATAAATAAAGTCATAAAATTTTGATAGTTATATGACAAAATTACAAACAACTTTCTTTCTGTTCTAACTTTAATCAATCTCTAATATTATTTTAATATTAATCATAATTTTTAGTTGCTTAAGTTCTTGTATGTTTATTAAATGACTTTAAAATATGAAAAAGATGAAAAAGACTTTTATGCTACCTATTTATGTAAGTTAATAGGAGATAGAGATTTGAAATGAGAAAGCCATTTGATTGTCTTTGTTTCGACATTAATATAGATATATACCAATTAAAATTCAAAGAAATTTCACTGATTTTCTTAACTTTATTTAAATATAAGAATTAAAGTAGTGATAATTATATATAACAATGCTACAAATTAGTGAATTACCATTCTTTTTTTTGTATCAATCTATAAATAAATAAATATATATATACATATATAATTGAATGTCATTTCTATTAGATAACAGCTCAAAATCAGCCCATTGATCTATTCCTTCCATTGATCTAACCCCAAATCAAAGGGATCCTCATTACTACTGTCATGTTTATAGGGATTTAGCTTTGCTGATAATACGTAGCTGTTACGTAGCTGTTGTAATCTATATATACCTGTCAATAGAAATCAAGGCTGTAAAGAAGAGCCATTCTACTTTCTCTGCTCACCTCTTTATGGTATCAGAGCACACAAGGGTTTAAACACCATTTTTTTTCTTCTCTCTTTTCCAGTTCATCATCATGACCACTCACCCTTTTTCCTCTGTTCACAATCAGATTACAATTAAACTCACTTCTTCAAATTATCTCCTCTGGAAAACTCAAGTTATTCCTCTTCTTTGTAGTCACCAGATGTCACACCATGTCGATGGCACTCCACCTCCTCCAAAAGAAATTGACAACTCTCCAAACCCAGCATACGTAACCTGGTATACGACAGATCAAATGGTGCTAAGCTGGATTCTAGGTTCCCTCTCTGAATCTGTTCTCTCTCAGGTTGTTGGTACCACCACTGCTCATGATGCTTGGTCACGCCTCCAGTCCACTTACGCCTCTGGTTCTAGAGCTCAAATTCGTACTCTTAAAAATGCACTTCATGTACTGTCACGGGACAATGACTCAATTCCAACCTACATGGACAGGGCAAAACGTCTTTTTGATCAACTCATTGCTCTCGATGCTGCCATCTCTGAAGATGATCTCATTGATCACATCTTACGCAGTTTGGGTCCTGCTTACAGACCTTTTACACGCAATATTGAGGCAAGACTAACCTCTATCTCCTTTGATGATTTATTTGGATTACTGCTTTCTGAAGAAATGCAGCTCAAGAACTCCGATGTTTCTCTCAATCCTCCTGCCATTGCTCATTATACTGCCCGCCAACACATAAGTGGAAGCTCACGAGGTCGAGGCCGCAATACCAAACGTGGAGGCCATCAACATTACTCCAGCCGTGAACGTACAGGCCATATCCACACTGAATCCTTCACACCTATCTGTTACAATTGCAATGGTCACGGCCACACCTCTAGACAATGTCCCAGTCCCAAGTACAACAACTCCCATACTTACGCTTCCAAACCAGCTGCAAACCTTGTTTCCTCTCCTACACCACCAACAAAGCCGTGGATTGTTGACAATGGCGCCACCCATCATTTGAGTTATGATCTGGAAAACCTGGGCATTCACTCCGAATATTCAGGCACTGATGAAGTTGCGCTTACAAATGGTAAAAGCTTACCTATTACTCATATTGGTTCTAACAATATTACTGTTAGTTCTCGTAATTATCTGTTGGATACCATTCTTCATGTTCCCAAATCTAACACAAACTTGTTATATATTCAACAGTTTACTAATTCTAATGATGTTTCTATTAAATTTTTCTCCAATTGTTTTGTGATTAAGGATCGTCAAACGAAGCAGCCTCTTCATCGGGGATACATTAAAGATGGGCTCTATCACTTAGTAACGGATTCTGTTCCACCAGTTTGTCATTCAGTTTCTTTTTCTACTTGGCATACTCGATTAGGCCATGCTTGTTCAAGAACTATAAATAAAGTCTTGTCTACCAATAAATTATCAGCTTCAGCAAATACTACTTCTTCTTTGTGTGAAATGTGTTGTGTTAGCAAATCACACAAACTTCCTTTTCATGATTCTGATTTTCATGCTACAGAACCTTTGGAATTAATTTGCTCAGATTTATGGGGCCCTGCTCCCATTTCTTCATCTGATGGTTGTTTATATTATGTTATATTTTTTGATCGCTACACCAAATACACATGGATTTATTTTCTTCGCCAAAAATCCGAAGTCTTTAATTGCTTTGTCAAATTTCGGGCTATTGTTGAAAAATTCTTTGGTAAAACCATCAAACAATTCCAATCAGACTGGGGAGGGGAATACCAAGCCTTAACACACTATCTTGCTCAAAATGGCATTATACAAAGAAGCTCTTGTCCCCACACGCCCGAGCAAAATGGGTGTGCTGAATGAAAACACCGACACATCACTGAAACTGGATGTGCTTAGCTGTATCATTCAGCCGTCCCACCCAAATACTGGGACTATGCATTCGCAGCTGCGGTTTATACCATCAATCGCTTACCTTCACCAAAACTCAATCACAAATCCCCTTACCAAATAATTTTTAACCGTAACCCAGAATACAATTTTCTTCATGTCTTTGGTTGTTCTTGCTATCCGTGGCTGCGTCCTTACACTAAAAATAAACTTGAACCTCGTTCCACTAAGTGCCTCTTCATTGGTTACAGTCTTCTGCACAAAGGATATAAATGTTTGTCCTTATCTACAAATAAAGTTTTTTACTCACGTCATGTTTTATTTGATGAACAGGTTTTCTCGTTCAAGGAAAGTGATGGGCAATCTTCAATCCTCGGACCACCGCCATCACCTGTACCTATTTTCTCTCTTGGAAAATTTGTCCCACGTCCTACTCCTCAACCAGTACCCAATATCTTGCTACCTTCCCTACAAATCCCACAAACACCTCGAAATACTTCAACCACTACTTCAAGACTTGACCCTCCTACCCAACAACCTCTCCAACTCACCGTAGATTTCTCCACATACACAACACAACACCCAAATGCTCAAAATCAACATCTCATGGTCACAAGATCCAAAACTGGTCATTTAAAACCCAAAGCACATCATGTAACGCCTACTACTCTCTCTTCTCCAACAACATATCAAGAGGCTGCCAAACACCATTCTTGGCGTCAGGCTATGTCCGAAGAGATAGATGCCTTGATGACCAACGGAACATGGGACTTAGTACCAAGATCACAAGCCACAAATATAATCGGCTGCAAATGGGTTTATCGAGTCAAAACTGAACCAGATGGGTCCCTTGATCGTCGCAAGGCCAGACTTGTTGCTAAAGGTTTTCATCAACGACCAGGTGTCGATTATGTCGAGACCTTTAGCCCTGTCATTAAACCTGCTACAATCCACCTTGTTTTGTCAATTGCCTTCAATTCTTACTGGCCCATTCGACAATTAGATGTGTCGAATGCATTCTTACACGGGACACAAAATGAACTAGTTTACATGGAACAACCACAAGGCTTCATTGATCGTACTAGGCCTCATCATGTTTGCTCTTTAAAGAAGTCGTTATACGGATTAAAACAAGCTCCGAGGACTTGGTACTTTTGTCTCACATCAGCTCTACAAAAAATTGGTTTCCACGGTTCCAAGGCCGACAGCTCTCTCTTCATCTACTCCTCTAGCCAAAATATTGCCTATTGCCTTGTGTATGATGATGATATAATCTTGACAGGTTCTTCACCTCAACTTCTACAAGATATAATTCAACAACTTGGGACAGCTGTTGCACTCAAAGACTTGGGTCCTCCTACATACTTTCTTGGAGTTGAAGTAACTTGGCTGCCAAATGGTCTTCAACTATCTCAATCAATGTACATATGTGACCTTTTAAGACGTGTTAATATGCATGAAGCCACTCCAGTCTCTACACCAGCATCTCCTTAAACACTTTCATCAAAAGACTCTTCCAAAACCTTTGATGAACCTACTTTGTATCGTCGAGTTGTGGGCACACTTTAATACTTAGCCCTCACACGAGCTGATATTACCATGGCAGTAAACAAAGTGGCTCAATTCATGCACTCTCCATCATGCACACATTGGCAAGCTGTAAAAAGAATACTTAGGTACTTACGAGGAACAACCAATGATGGTATTCTTTTCCAACCCTCTACCTCCCTACCTCTTATTGCCTTTTCTGATGCCGATTGGGGAGGTGACAAAGATGACAGGAAAAATACCTCAGCCTATGCTGTTTTTCATGGCTCTAATCTAATTTCATGGAGTTCGAAGAAACAAAATACAGTTGCTCGATCCAGCACTAATTCTGAGTATCGTGCCTTAGCATCAGCTGCATCTGAAGTTTATTGGCTTCAATCTCTTCTTCGAGAATTAAAGCAGCCTCTCCCTACCATTCCAAAAATATGGTGTGACAATGCATCAGCTACATATCTAGCTGCCAATCCAGTTTTTCACGCTCGTTCCAAACATCTTGAACTGGATTTCCACTTTGTTCGAGATCAAGTTCGAAAGAAACAACTTCAAGTCTCACACATTCCAACAAAAGACCAGGTTGCTGATGTCTTAACAAAACCATTGACTAAGTAACGATTCCTTGCGTTAAAAACCAAAATGATGGTAGTTCCTCCCATCCGTTTGCAGGGGGTATGAGATAACAGCTCAAAATCAGCCCATTGATCTGTCCCTTCCATTGATCTAACCCCAAATCAAAGGGATCCTCATTACTACTGCCATGTTTATAGGGATTTAGCTTTGCTGATTATACGTAGCTGTTACGTAGCTGTTGTAATCTATATATACCTGTCAATAGAAATCAAGGCTGTAAAGAAGAGCCATTCTACTTTCTCTGCTCACCTCTTTAATTTCTATATAAAAACACTTTATAGTTTAATAAGAAAATAAATTTCACAGCTGATGGTTTGCTCCTGACAACCTATATCTAATCAATATACTCT
This sequence comes from Erythroxylum echinodendron, assembly GCA_027575705.1. Classification (NCBI taxonomy): domain Eukaryota; kingdom Viridiplantae; phylum Streptophyta; class Magnoliopsida; order Malpighiales; family Erythroxylaceae; genus Erythroxylum; species Erythroxylum echinodendron. The sequence continues at coordinate 22,918,696 of JANZXR010000008.1, forward strand.
CTTGGATATGGAGCAAGGTTTCTTTAAGGAGCTGATGGGCAAGGAAATATCAGAACAGATGACTTCCAATATGAAATAGCTTCTGGAAAGCTTGCTCAACTCAAACATTAAGAAGTTCCTTGTAGCTCCATTCATTGAATCGAAGGTAAACAAGCAATATTCGGTCTGAACCATTCCAAAGCACTAGGCCTCAATGGGTTTTTTGCAGGTTTCTTTCAACAAACATGGGAAATCAATGGGAAATTGTTTACGGAGGCTATATTAAAATGTTCCTCTTCAAAACAAATGCTACGAGAGGTGAATCATTACATTCGTCTAGTGCCAAAAGTAAAGCAGCCCATGATTATGTCAGATTTTTTTACCAATTTCTTGTTGCGATACATTATACGAAGTCATTGCAAAGTTGATAGCTGGAAAATTAAAGAATGTTCTTTAGGATGTTATCAACATATCACAAGGAGCATTTATTTCGAGGAGAAACATCGGTGACAATATTATGCTTATGCAAGATCTGATCAGTGACTATAAAACCAACAAGAAAATAAAGAGTTGTATGATGAAAATCGATTTCTATAAGGCCTTTGATACAATCAGCAACTTCTTACAAACTTGCTTGGAAGCTATGGATTTCCTAGCTCGTTATGTGCAGTGGATAATGTTGTGTCTACAATCAACTTCTTTCAGTGTTTTAATCAGCGACCAACCATCTAGAATCTTTCATACAACTAGAGGTATTCGACAGGGGGATCCCCTTATCCCCATACCTCTTCACCATCGCCATGGAAGCCCTATCTTGGTTGCTCAATAAGTTGACAGTTACTAATGGCGCGTTCAATTTCCATCACAACTGTCTTGTTAATAGAATTTCTCACTTAATATTCGCTAAAGATCTTGTACTTCTCTTTAGAGATTGAACAAACATCTGTGCATCTAGTGAAGAATACTTTGGTATTAGTTTCCAAATGGACGAGTCTACAGATTAACCAACAGAAGAGTAGCTTATATTTTTTGTCAGATGTGCTTAATCTATAGCTGTTTAGTCCAATAACTAGGATGAGATGCCACCCCCATCATTTAAATACCTTGTTGTACCCATCACCTCTTCCAACTAAAATTTTCATATTGCATCCCAGTCATGGAAAAGCTCAAAGGAAGGGTAAATATGTCGCAGAGTAGACGCTACAAGGGTGATCTTAATAATTTCGGTTCTGAATAGCATGCATATGCATTGGGCTGCTCACATAGCTCTGCCTAAGAAAGTGATAAAGGAAATAGACAAACTACTCAAAGCTTTCCTAAGGATGGGATCAATTGACCGTTAAATTTTTATATAATTGGGACAAAGTCCCACTTATATTTCAACATGCCCCCCTCATGTGTGGGTTAAGTTATGGCCTAACACGTGCCACAGTTTATCGTGACGAGGTGGTGATGAGTAACCCAAGAGAAACCTGCTCTGATACTATGTTAGAAAGGCCTAACTCACTCCCACAATTAAGTTATAAAACCAATTAAGTTAGCCTCACACAATAGCTTACCCAACAGCAACCTACTCTGATACCATGTTAGAAAGGCCTAATTCACTCCCACAATTAAGTTATAAAACCAATTAAGTTAGCTTCACACAATAGCTTAAGCAATTGTGGTGAAATGGTCGCTTAACATAGTATCAGAGCCTGAGTTCAAATCCTACCACTCACCTATTATTCAGCACAAGGTAGAGTGAGCTTATGCAAGTTTAAAGCCTAAGGGGCTTTCACTTGAGGAGGTGTGTTAGTGAATATATAAAACCAATTAAGTTAGCCTCACATAATAGTTTAAGCTATTGTGGTGAAATGGTCGCTTAATAATGACAATGCTAAGAAAGCTAACGTACTATCCAGAAGGTGTTAATGAGTAAAATTATATGGAGGCATTTTAATGATAGAGGTGTATTATGGGTTAAATGGGTTGATGAAATCCATCTCAGTAATGCTAATTTCTGGTAACTCTTCCCATCAACTCAACAAACGTGGATATTCAACCAGATTTTGAATATGTGCAGCTTTATATATCCATACATCAAGCATGTAGTTAAGAATGGGTAGAATACATCATTATGGTATGATAATTGATCTCTTGATAGTCTTCTAATCCAAATGGCAGAGTTGTTTCAGTTGCATAACCAACTACCTCCTCATTCAAATTAGCGAGCATTATATATAATGAGCAATGGCATGGTGGCTTTAGAGGATTTACTGCCTTGGAGGGATACTTGCTTACAATCCATGCAAATCAGAGTAAAGAAAAAATTATATGGACACCACAGTCGTCAGGATTATTCACCAACTTTTCTTGTCAAGAAATACTAAACAAGTTCTTCCATAAAGTGGAATGGTACAAACTTATATGGAAGAACACTATCAACCACAAAGCAACCATTATTGTGTGGCTTGCGATTTACAACCGATTAAAGACCAAAATACGTTGGCATGGCACATAAGACACAACGTGTATGTTATCTATAAAATTGGAGGAAACTTGTGACCACCTATTCTTCAATTGTCCATATTCAAAAGTTGTATGGGGAAGAATCTAACACATATTAAACATGTTGAACTATACATATGAATGGGCATCAACGTTACAACGATTTATATCCATGTTTGACACTAGACAACCAAATGTGGTGCTGCTTAAGGCTGGTTTTACAACAACTATATATTCTCTTTGGAAAGAAGGGACCAAGTATCTTTATCAGGGTCATGGTGACGATAAATACCAAGTTGCGGACAAAATTGTTAATTGGATAAGAGCAACGATTATTGCTAAGAACATGGACAACCAACACAATATAGATATGAAGTGCAAATGGCATTTATAACTAGCTGATCTTTTTATCTTCGTCAGGAGATGATGATCTCGTTAACACTTTTTTGTACATTGCATTTAGTTAGATTTTGTATAAAACAACACTCATTATAATGGTGTAATAGTAGAGATGGTGGTAGGTTTTCAACCCAATTAATATTTGCACTGCCCGACCCAAAAAAATAGACATGAAGGCTAAAAAATTGATTTTAAATGGATGCTAAAAAAAGAATGTGGATATATGAATTTGGATATGAGTCTAGAGATAACCCGAACCGATAGATACCCATATCCTACCCCTTTTTATTAACTCTATTTTTTTATGTTTTTTTGAATATTTATGGTTAAATATAACAAAAGATTAATATTTTCTAAGAAGAAATAGCTTTAAAATCCTCACTTTACTCCTCAGTCCTTACCATTTTCATCATATTTTATTTTCTTATAAGATGATAATAATACAAATGATACGGAGATGGAGTTTCGAATATTGTGGAGTTCACGTAAAGACAATTTGAAGCTTTGGATATTTCAGTTTTTGTTCCAGTTCTTGATTGTGAAAAATATATGTTATCTTTGCACTAAACACTATGATTTATATTATTCCAATTTGATAGTTTTTCAAGACAAACAAATCAAAATCTTGACTTGTTATTATTAAACTAATTTTGATTTGGAGCATTTGCAAAAATATGCTCTTTATACTTTCTATTTAGAAGTTATATTTTTATGTGCTATACAACCCGATGAATATCCAAAAATCTGAACAATCCAATGGATTTGGATATGGGTAGTAAATTGTAAAAATCGATGGATATGGATATGGATATTGGTTGAGTCATAAAAAATAGATATGGACATAGGTAGAGTAATACCCGAACCGAACCCTACCCATTCTCATCCCTATGTAATAGTTTTTACTATTGTGAATATATTATCATTTAATTTTCAGAAAAAAGAAAATAGATTTTATTTAGGGATGGCAACAATTATGCTAATATGAGTAGGAATGTGATGATGTCCAATTTAATCTATAGTTGAAATTTGGTAAAATATTATAAATTTTTATTTTTTTATAGAATATTTTGTGTAAATGATTAAAATTGTATCAATGTAAATTTTAATTAGGCTATAAATTAGTGATATAGCTCTTTTTAATTTGATTTTCACTTTCATCAATACTTTTGACGTTATTTTGCTCTAGTCATCAGGTAAATCTGACGTTCTAACTAGTGTAATCATCAGTAAGTTACAAAGAATTCAATATGTTACTATTTCTTCTAAGAATAAATTACTATTAAAATATAACTTAAATTCTATAGATATAAGAAATTGATTGAATATAAGTAGGGCTAGTAATTTTTAAGAAAATATGATACGTTTATATTGTGAAATTTTAACTAAGGGGATGTTTGATTTAAAGGAATAGCTATTCTATTCCTAATATATTCCTAACATATTACTAAACTTATGTTTGGCTAGATACTAAATTCAGAATAGCTATATATTAAGAATAGCTATTCTTAAATTTTGAGGAATACATAAAACCTATCTCTACCTATCTTTAGCTTTTCTAAGAATAGCTATTCCAATTGAAGACAACTTTATCCTTCTCATAAATAATAATAATAATAATAATAATAATAATAATA
>JANZXR010000008.1:22926658-22944631 GCA_027575705.1 Erythroxylum echinodendron
TATAAAAGGAATACCTCATAACATATTATTAACAAGTCATAATGTTAATACATGAATCACAAATATCCATTGGCCTAGGGCACACTACTAACAGCTTTACACTTTGAAGAATAGCAAAACAGAAAAGAAAGCATAATGATATAGGGGCAAGTGTAAAATTAGTTCATATATAATATAATTATTGCAATATAACGACCCTAAACTCTACAAGTTTTTTCATTATTGACACTATATTGATACAGAGCAAGAAGATAGACAGAGATTTGAATATTTCATTTTTGTACATATGCGAACACTGCACATGGAAGTTAAGAGATTGGAAAAAAGACACTTAATGAACCACATAAATAAAGCAAAGAACCTTAGTTGTTCAGGTATTTATAGCTTCTTATTATTCCAGGGTATAAATAAAAGATAAAAATTTAGATTGTGCCAACACTACACCAAAATAAGGAAGTTATAGATGCTTATGCTTAGACGCTTCTAATAATTATCCTAAATAATCTAAGAATTGATGGAGTTTTTAAATATTTATTTAAGACAATAAAATTTGTCTAAAAATATACTAAAAAAGAGTCTAAAATTTCTATTTAGTATGTGTCTTTATGTTTAAAATAAACATCTTTAAAAATGGAGAAATGTACCTATAAAAGTCTTTTACTCAAAAAGTTGTAATTCTTAAAATTGAATTGTTCATTACCCAAGCAATTATTTTACCCAAATGCCTACGCATGATCTTTTTTCTTAAAATTAAATATATTTTTTAAACAACCTAGAGTTGGAAATCAAATTTTAAACCGAGTTCGGAACTAACCATAAAGACCTAGCAGTATTGTCATCCCCACTCCCTTCAATGCCATACTTTAGTGATCACGTGACTTCGAGAATATACTAACTCTATATCCGAAGAAAGTATCGTAATCCAACGGATATAAATGGGTTCCTACACATTTTAATGAGCTACATGACATTTACCGACACTTGTTCTCGATTTTGTGTTGATGATAGTAGGGAATTGCGATGTGTGGCCGAGCCCGTTGTAGTGCCTACGAGTAAACGATATCCCGAGGGCCTATCACCGGATTGGTGCTGCAACTCACACCGTCGACATGGAACGGTACTCTTGCTTGTTTGTTTCATCAACTATTCCCAGTAAGTTAAACAGTCCTTTCTAAATCTTTTTTAATCTCATTTAAGTCTTTTTTCCCCTGGTTTTGTTTTAGTTGCTGATTGTGAAGCTCTCCGAACTAGATTTGGTTCTATTCTATAAAAATTTAGTTCATAATCTTCTCCTAGCCTTAACTTTTTCTTTTTGCTTCCTCTGTAACTGCTGCTCTGTATTTTTTCCAAGTTTGTACAAGTATTTAGAAAGCTGTGAAGCTGCTTTTCTTATTTTCTTACTTTGATTTATTGAGCTAATTTATACTATTATATTTTCGATACCCTTCTTGCTTAGTTATCTACACTACTGACTAGAGAAACTGCTCTTTCGTTTGAGTCACCGCCCTTGCTATCTCATTCTCTTATCTTCAGTTTTGGATTTTATAGTTGCTGCGTTTTGAATATTTGTGGACTTTCATGCTTGTTTTAGATCTAGGTCGTAACAAATTAGTCATTTGTCCTTCGATCATTTCATTTTCTTTTCTACTTTTATAATCTCTTTTAATGCTTTTGAGTATATTTTTAATAGCCGTTACTATACCAAATCGATACTTATTGATTGCTACCAATGGAGGTTTAAATCAACAAAGAACTGGGATACTTTCTGCAGCTCATAATTGAGAAAATGTAGCTTAATCTTGTTTTTTGTTCTGGTTGCGTGCATTCAGAACCCTTTGAATGTTTGTTTTTCCTTCTGTTTGGATGATGGTTTTAATGGTAATTGTATTCTCTTGGTGAAGCTTGAAGAATCGTTCTTCATCAAACGGAGTGTATGTTCTTATTGTTGCTATTTCCATATCACTTCTTTGGCTCTAACATTTTTGCTTCAGTCTCGTAATGGTAGGCAACTGTAGTTAATCGTTTGCTAATTGGCTTGCTTATATGGTACAAGTAATTATGCTTTTATAATAATACAAGGATATCTGAAGCCACTAGGCTCTTGAAAAAATTGGAATTGTCTCTTCAAGCTTAAAATTGTGAGTTATACCAGAGACCTATGGACATTGTTTTTTTTCACTCCTAGTTTCTGCATAACACAAGTGCCAAACCCCATTTTTTTGTTACGAGTGATTGTGGACCTTAACTTAGCATTAAGATAAGTATCTAGCTTGCTTAATGTCTCTAATGCTTTGAATTTACTATGTTTATTGTAACATAAAATCCCAAGACAGTCATTGATTGTATAGGTTGTTTCCTTTGACTATGATTATCTGAGTTTAAACCATATTATTCTACAGCTTAGCAGCAATTTGGTGAAACCTGTTCACCTTTTGGTATTAAGAATGTTTTGTCCATCCTTTCAGATTAAAGATGTTGCTGTTGCTGCTTGAATTCTAAATGCTACCCTTGTTGTTCCAAAGTTAGACCAAAAATCCTTTTGGAGAGATGCAAGGTTAGTAATGGTTATTGTTATTATTGGAATGAATTTAGTTCTCTATGAACACGCTATTACATTTATTTCCGAAAATTTATTGCCTTATGTTTTGGGATTTCCTTTCTTTGTTGTTTATAATTTAAAGGCCATATGGGTTTGATTATTGGTAAGAATGTGTACTTTAATAGAGAGTTGTTTATAACTTTATATTTCATTGTAAAGATGAATTTGTCTAAATTCATCTCTTTAATCTATCTAAAAAATCTATATTTATGTGTGTTTTGAAGTTTGATCCTATTTATTTTGGTTGGCAGGTTATTTTGATTGTTTTGGTGGAGTTTAAAGACCAATCAAAATGGTAAATTCATTTTGCATCTATAAAATTAATGTTCCATTTAACAACTTTATCTCATTCATAAATCCTTCATGCAGATGTCTTATTGATGTGATCAGGTGAAGTTTACAATCGAGGAGCTTCGTTGGGTTATGAACTACAAGCACAACATCTACAATATGTTTGTTATATCTCAAGCTTAAAGTAAAAGGTTAACAGAAGAAACCTTTTTGTGATGGAGGAATAGAAAAAAAGTCCGTAGCATGTTTAGTAGATTATCATTTTTTAACTTGAATTGGGACATGGACTAGTTGTGCAGTTCAAACTATTACTTGTTCTGTTAGATTAAAAGCATGTTAAATGAATGATTCTTAAGAGTAATGATATAGTTTTCTTTTTTAAAATCGAGTTACAATAGGTTCATTTGTCACTAAGTTACAAATTTTTGATTAAATTGTAAAATTTATTATAATAATATATTTGTGAGTGATCTTAAAAAAGATGCACAAAACAAAATTTAAGTTTATTTTTTTACTAAAAAATAGTGGAGTTTTTCGACATAAAAAATTTTCTAAAAGTGAAAAACATAGACAGAGAAAAGCATCTAAAAGTTTACATAAAGCGTCTAAAATAGCATTTATGTGTCTAAGAAAACCGTCGAAAATGTATGTTTTTCGACATATCTATATGTAAATAGATTTTTGAAGCTTAGATTTTCGATGCTTAGATGCCTAAAAAATGTATATTTTTTCGACATTTAGATGCGTAAAAAATGTATATTTTTTCAATGATCTATGTGTCTAAGAAAATCGTTGAAAATAATTTTTGTGACACTTGTTTTTTTGACGCTGTATAAAAAGTCTAAAATTATTTTTAAGACGCAAAAAAGTGTCTAAAAATTTCACCTTTTGTGTCTAAAAACTCTATATTTTGTTGTAGTGACATAATGTATCACCTACAAACTTTGACCTAAGAATTAATACGGAACTGATTCTGAATCTATCATTACAGCAAACCCCAATCACAGAAAGTGCGTAAGATAGAAAACAAAGAATCGGTACCTTTTGCGAAGTGAGGATGGAAGTTGTTTACTCTCTCAATTTGATAAGACCCAACAAATTTTCTTTTGCGATTCTTTTTCTGCGAGCTGTTGACATGGAGTTCTTAGGAGTAACACTTAACAGGCGTTGATGGGCCTTACAATAACTAAATAATTGGGTTTCCCTATGCAAAACGATACTTCACTTTATTTTCTTGCTTCAACAATTAAAATATTTGCATAGAAGTGAAGACTTGTGAAATACGCAGAGGGGAGTTAAGCATTAGAATTGCTCTGAAATGCTACAGTGAATTGCTCTGAAATCCTACAGTGATTTGCTACAGTGATTTGCTCCGATAGTACTGTTCTTCGCCTCGCTTTGCTTCCTTATTGTTTTTCCTCTAGCAATCTTCCTGTTCCACTATCCCAGACATCCAAAGTTCAAGTTCCATTCAAAAGAATGCACAATCCTTCAGCTAGAGATACGCTAGCTCCGGAAGGGCAACCTCCAAAGAAAAGCCGTATTATAATCAGTGAGGAAGCATTTCCACTCATTACCCCACTAAACTACAGTGCGGCAGTGTCTAAGGAACCCCAAGAAGGGACGGCTAGGGCACCTTTACCATGGACACCGGAAGAGCCTATTGAAATAGTGGATGGTGACATCCGAATCAACACAGACGGACAAGTACCGAGCATTACTCTTTCTCAGACCCTTAAGCACAAACTGGATCAACAATGGACCCAAGCAGTAGTGGTCAAACTGCTCGGCTGGCATATTGTATTCCGGATCCTCAGCCAACGCCTACACGCACTCTGGCAATCGCAAAACCCAATTAAAATCGTCGATATCGATTATGATTTCTACCTGATTAACTTCAAAGCTGAAGTCGACTTCATGAAAGCACTCACCGAAGGCCCCTAGATCATCTTTGGCCATGCCCTATCGGTTTAGCGTTGGACCCCTATCTTCCGCCCAGCACAAGGCAATACTCCCCGCGCGGTGATCTCCCCATCGCGCGCTACCAGCCCCGCATACTTGAGGCCATGGGAAACTTGATCGGCCAAATGGTAAAAATAGATGAGGCTACCCTGACTTCCCAGCGGGGAAAATTTGCCCGAATTGCCATAGATGTAGATCTGAGCGTCCCTCTTCGGCCAACCGTGGACCTTGATGGAGAGATGGTCTGGATTGCTTATGAAGGGCTCTCCCAGATCTGCTACCAGTGCGGGTTGGTCAGACACAACACCGGAACATGCTCTCATCTACCTCAACCCACCACCAGCGATGGTGTAGTACCTACGAACAGCAACGCCTCGGTTCCAGAGGGTGAGAGGCCACGGATGGCTATCGGCGGGACAAGTAAGGTCAATGCGAGTGACCCACCATCGGCGACGGACTTCGGTCTGTGGATGCAAGTCCAACGACTGAATAGACGTCCTGTTACCCAATGGATACCTGTGAGTACGTCCCATCCTAGCAACAAGGCACGCGACTCCAATTTTGACGTGTTGGCGATAGAAGACGATGCTCCCGCCCAATCCCGCTCGCGTTTTAACGCCACCAACCCCCCCACGACACCGTCTGCTCTGAAGGCCAAGCCCAGTCCTGTTCGGACTGGTGCCCACAAGCCAACTCTTGGGGTGGCCCTCCAAGCCCAAGGCATCCCTTCCCAGCAGACTCCAGTTGGGAAAGGAAAGGCAGTGGCCCACAAGGCCCAAGGGCCTCCCAGCCCAGCCCTGCCCATTTTTAAATTTTCCGCCCCAACCATTCCTACCCACCTTCAACCCACCCCTCAGGCCCAGCACAAAGTAGTAACCATCAGCTCCCACCAGGCCATCCTACGTGTGCAGCCTGTTGTGGACTAGGCCGTGACAGCAGAGGCCCAAGGGCAACCTATGGACGGTATTAAATGACCTACGGATCCCCTTACGCACTCCGAAACTACCAACATCCATCCTCCAGCCTAACTCCCCCTACCCACTCCTAAACCGCCAACATCCATCATCCGGCCTAACTCCTGGATCGCGAGGAACGCAATTCCCGAATGATGGATGTTTTGCTCGAGCAACATTCGGACACTTTTATTGTGTCCCTGACCCTGCATGACCAACCCAGGTTGGAGCCGGCTCTAACCTCGGCAACCTCCCCGCCTGTGGGGCCATGAATCCTGATTTTTTATGTCGATATTCTTTTGGAATTGTCAAGGAGTCAGGGGCGCTCGGTTCCTCACAATGCTGCGTAATTAGATTCGGCTGTATAGTTTGGGGTTAATCATTTTAGTGGAACCTCGTATTAGTGGTCGTCGAGCACAAGCAGTCATTAACCGCTTGGATTTTGATTTTACGCTTCGGGTTGAGGCCAACGAGTTCTCTGGTAGGATCTGGCTCCTCTGGAAAAAGGAGTTTACTATCTCGATCGAACTCGCCCATAACCAACTCGTTCATGCTCTAATTGAGTACGAATCTTTTACATTTGAATTATCAGCTATTTATGCCAGTCCCCAACTCGCCTCTCAACACTACTTTTGGCCCCTGTTGAGGGCGCTAGGACAGTCGGTTACTCGTCCCTGGATTGTCGGTGGGGATTTCAACGCAAAATTATCACTTGGTGATAAACAAGGGGGTCCCCGACCACGGGAGTGGTTAGCCCAGCTTTTCACGACTGGGTCCACGAGAGTGGGCTGCATGATTTGGGTTACGTCGTGTCTCGTTTCACCTGGTGACGGGGCAACGTCCACGCTCAGCTCGATCGAGTCTTCGGGTCGACAGATTGGATGGACCTTTTCCCACATACGGTTAATCACAATCTTCCCTTCTTAGGCTCTGATCATAGGCCCATGCTGGTTCGTTTCCTTCTGCTAGCTTGGCGAGTTGCCACCCCTACCCCTTTCAGTTTCCAAGCCGCTTGGCTTACCTATGTCGATTTCACTCAACTAGTTGAGGACCATTGGCTTCCCCATGAAGTGCCGTTTGCCAAATCACTATCCACTTTTTCTAGTCGACTTGAGCGCTAGAACAAAACAGTTTTTGGGAATATTTTCCACCGCAAATGCCGATTGTAGGCGCGCTTAGTTAGCATACAACGAGCACTTCAATAGTCAGAGTCAGACCCTCTTTTAGATTTGGAATCTAAGCTCGGTGAGGAACTCAGCCAAGTATTGTGCGAGGAAGAAATATATTGGCATTAGCAAGCTAGGTGTGATTGGATTGCGCAGGGAGATCGCAACACTAGGTGTTATCATACGGTTACTAAGACCAAAAGGAAGAAGCTCTCGGTGGAGCGCCTTTTTGACGATCAGGATACAGAAATCACTGATGACATCAAGTTACATAATCTGGTCCATAATTATTTCGTGCAAATTTACACCATTGAGCCAAGGCCCACACAAACTTTAGACACTCTCAAGGCGCTCCCTTGGCTCACAGGGGAGCAGTGCACGGAACTAGCTCATCCATTCCACGATTCTGAAATTTGGGCAGCGATTTTTGGGCTGAACCCAAACAAAGCCCCAGGTTTTGATAGCTTCACGACGTTATTTTTCAGTCTCAGTGGGGTAAGGTAGGCCCTGAGGTCGTGTCCTTTGTGCAGAAAATATTCCAGTGAGACACCTGGGAACAAAATTTGAACCATACCATCCTAGTCCTCCTTCCAAAAGTTTCGTCCCCGAAGTACATAACCCAATTTCAACCCATTAGCATCTGTTCAGTGCTGTACAAGACCATTTTAAAGGTTATTGTTAACCAGCTCAAGCCTTATCTTCCTCATCTAGTTGCGTCTACCTAATGCAGCTTCATCCCGGGGCGACATATTATCTAGAATACCATCATCGCCCAGGAAATCATTCATTCCATGCATAAGAAGAAAGGTAAGACGGGGTACTTTGTGTTAAAGGTAGATTTGGAAAAGGCTTATGATTGTTTGCACTGGTCTTTTATTCATCAGATCTTACAGGCCATTGGGATTCCATCCGCGTTGCTCAATCTGATTCTGAAGTGTATTACTACAGTTTCCATGCAAGTAGCGTGGAATGGCCAGCTAACGGACCGCTTTATACCATCCAGAGGTCTCCGCCAAGGGGACCCACTATCTCCTTACATCTTTGTCCTTTACCTGGAAAGGTTGGGACACCTTATATTGCACGGGGTGAGATTCGGTCAGTTGAAACCTTTCAGATGGAATAGACAAGGGCCCGCCATCTCTCACCTCTTCTTTCCCGACTATCTTATTCTATTTGGAGAAGCTTCAGCGGCATAGGTAACCGCGGTCTCTACTATTCTGGTGAATTTTTGTGGTCAGGACAGAAGGTGAATCGGGCCAAAACCTACATTTACTTCTCCCCGAACGTGCCGTCCAACCTCGCACGCAGCATTAGCCATTCCTTGCAAATCCAATCAACTAATAACCTGGGGACATATCTCGGGGTTCCATTGCTTCATGGACGCACTTCGTGGAATACCTATCAGTATATCATCAACAAGGTGCAGCACCTATTAGTGAGATGGCGAGCCAAGGAACTTTCCCTGGCCGGGTGAGTCACCCTCACATAGTCTGTGGTTTCCGCTATTCCCGCCTACACTATGCAAACAATGCGGTTACCTCGACATCTTTGTGATGAACTGGAAAAAATCATGCGGTCTTTATTTGGGGGTCTCATTATGAGAAGCGGGCCACCCATCTAGTCAATTGGGAAGTGATTTGTCAACTCAAGAAAGCTGGGGGCCTAGGTATAAAACGCATTCGCACTACCAATGACGCCTATCTCATTAAATTGGGTTGGGAGTTGCTCACCCAACCCACAAAGTTATGGGATAGGTTCTCCAAGCTAAATATCGATTTCCCGATTCTCACATCCCTCCCACTCTGCCAACCACTGGGACGTCGACCCTTTGGCGGAGGATGGCAGCTACGTGAGATCATATCCAACAAGGTATTAACTGGTCCTTAGGTAATGGGCAACGGACAAAATTTTAGGTTGACCAATGGGTACCCGGATGGGGTCCTTTAGCATATGAGACAGGGCAACCCCTTCTAGCACAGCTATTGAATAGTTTCGTGGCCGAGTATGTCGCGGTGGATGGCAATTGGAAATGGGATTTGATCACTCCTTATCTTCCCGATCACTTATGCATGGTCATCGCTACAGTCCGACCCCCTTCATTTGAGGAGGAGGCTAATACTCTTGTTTGGGGACCCAGTTCAAAAGGAAATTTTACGGTGGAATCTGCTTATGCGTTACTTACGGCAGCTGATGCAGTGAACCCCAACTCATTCTGGAATATCATCTGGAAATGGCCAGGACCACAGTGGATCTGCGCCTTTCTGTGGCTGTTAGCAAATAACAAACTTCTGACTAATCACCAACGAGTTTTTCGGCACATCGCTTCCGACAATCACTGCCATCACTGCGGTCACGAAGAAACCGCACTGCATGCTATTCGGGATTGTCGCCGGGTCAAACGTTTTTGGCAAAAATAGTTCCCAGCATTGCAAGCGACGTTCTTTTGCCAGGGGACTATAGAGCAATGGCTCCAGTCTAATTTGACAATTCAAAACCATAGGTCGAGGGTCGACTGGACAGTCATTTTTGGGGTCTCATGTTGGTACCTCTGGCAATGGCGCAATAAAAGTATTTTTGAGGAGGGATTCTAGTGGCCCGACATGAGACATCATCTCGTTTTAGGGTATGTGTCTTAGATCATCCGGGCTCATGCAGTGACACGGTGTGTCACTCCCCCACGAGGATTGCCCGTAAGGACACCAATAAGCTGGACACCACCGCCAGAGGGATGGACTAAAGTTAACACCAATGGCTCAGTGCTTTCTGGATCCTCTGTCAGTACGGCTGGAGGGTTGCTTAAGGACTGTCATGGCCAATGGCGTGGGGGTTTTCTCCATAAGTTTGAAGCAAGCACGCCATTGGTTGTTGAATTACAGGGTGTTCACACAGGGCTCACAGTGGCATGGGACCTTGGATATCGAAAAATCATTTTAGAAGTCGACTCACTTCAAGTCATCAATATACTATCCCTTTCAGGTTATTTACTGACTATGAATTCTATTTTGGTGCAGGAGATACTTGCATTGATGGAGCGCGATTGGTAGGTACAGGTTCGCCATGTCTATTGGGAGGGGAATACATGCGCAGATAGTCTGGCAGCTGAAGCTACGCATGTTCACCCAGGGTTGCATGTTCTTATGGATCCTCCGACCTCCACATTGCCATTTTTAGCTTCTGATTGGAGCCGCACTTTGTATCGCCAAGGTTTGCTCGCCGACTGAACTAGTTTAGTCGCGTCTTTTCTGTTTATTTTCCCTTGTATTAAAAAAAAAATATCTGCATAGAGCTGGACATTGATTCGCACTTGATATTATTTAGCCTCACAAATTCTAATTTTTTTAGAATTTTTGATAAATTTAATTTATTAAATAATATAATTCATATGCATCATAAATATACTATGTAACAATCTCTTGATAAAAAATGTTGATATGATGTGATGCTTGGCATCAAATTAATTTTATTAAAAATTTACATTTTAAATATTTATTATCACTTTTTAAATTTGGACTATTATTATAAAATTAAGTAAATTTTAATTATTTTTATCTTTTAAATAGTTGATCCTATTTCAAATCCCATTAGAAATTTTAGACACTTTTTTAGTATATTTTTAGCCAAAATTTGTCGTCTTAAATAAATGTCTAAAAACTCCACTAATTATTAGATTATTTAAGACAATTATTATATTTGTCTAGATATAAGTGTCTAAAATCTTCTTATTTTGGTGTAGTGAGTGTGAGTGGGAATCTCACATTGAAAAGAGATAGAACTAGTGAAGGGCATATAAATGGAAAGGACCCATAAATCTAATGCCTTAAGGTTTTGAGTTGAAGTGTAGTATTAAGGTTAACGAGTATATTCTCTCACGAGGCCCATAATGAAGATCTCTTATGAAAGTGGGCTCCCCAAATCCAACAAGTGGTATCAGAGTTGATGGTTCGGCAAGGGGCGAGTATGAAGACTATAGTCGGATCCCGTGGTTGCCTCTCCACGTAGAAGAGCAAAGAGACTCCTGGTGGGCCTAGACTAGTAGAGTAGAAGGACTTTTGGTAACACCATATACTCAAGCTACTAAGAAAAAGGCTTTTGCTTGAGGGGGAGTCCAAGCCCAATGTGAAAGTTCACACTTGAGGGGGAGATTATTGAGATTTTAAGTGTGAGTAGGAATCTCACATTAGAAAGTAGTGGAACTAGTGAGAGGCATATAAGTGGAGCCATAAGCCTAATGCCTTAAGGTTGGTGTCAAAGCTCACGAGTATGTTCCCTCACTAGGCCCATAATGAAGATCTCTCATGAAAGTGGGCTCCCCAAATCCAACATACATATATAGGATTTCTTTTTTCATGCTCGTCAATTAATAGGTTTTTCTACTCCTCTAATGGTGTGGACTTATCTTCTCTAATGTTTGCCTTTTCTCTTTTTCCATGTTCTGATATTTTTCTTGTCTGAACTATATGCTTCATACTCATTTTGTCTTGTCTAGGCTCTTTTGTAATGCTTCTCTAGATTTTTGTATTATTTTTGTTTCTCTGAGATGTTTGGATTTGTTACTTGGTAAGCAATTGATAATTGGAGACAAAAAAAGATGATCTATGTCAAAACTTTTTGGTTAGGTCAAGTCGAATCAAGTCAAATTAGGGCTCAATAGTTTGAGTTCAAGCGAACTTTGAGCCATCTCAAATAGATTGAGTTCAAGCTAGAGTAATGTGAATTATGACTGATCGCGTTTCAAATCGAGTTTAGGCCACGTATTAAAAGGGTCAGATCAGACTGAGTCAGACCAATAATAGGTTCAACCCATCAAACAGGTCTTTCCCAACCCATTGTTGACAATTACATCTAGTTGTTCTTATGTATTTTTTTAACAAGATATAAAAAGGTTACTTCAAATTGAAGTCGAATATGTATTGAAAGATTAGGTGATAATAGATAATAATTTGTTATCAAGAGTACAACTTGAACGTAAAAATACATTTTTCTTAACACGTAGTTACCATTTAGTCAAATTTCAAAAAAGTTATCAAGTCAATTGATATAGTTTTTAGAATTTTAACAAAGGATCTAATCCATGAGTATTCTTGGTTAATTAGTAGCATTTGGGTAATAACCAGCCATTAGTTTCATGAAGATAATCCTAGTTCCTTGACCATGACAGTAAGCCCACATTAATTGAATGCTATCAATTTTTCAAAAAGACAACCTTATGTGATTAAAGTATGAATACATTGATAATAATAATAAACCTTTCTATTTTATTAGCAGGTAGCTTTAAGAATTCTTTGAAAAGTTCAAATAAAGTATAAATGATAAAATATTACTGTATTTTGTCTTATGATCTTTCTAATATATATTTTTAAAGTGTCTAATTTTAAATTATTAGTAGCTATGTCAACAAAAATCCTATAAAACTTTCCATCTTCAGAACAAAGAAACAAAGATTACAATATCCACAAGAGAAAAGCATCACAAACAAACTCCAACAGCCACTTAAATCAGAAAAAGATCAAGACACATTAAAATTTATCTTGAGGAAAGATGTGTATGAGTTGTTAAAAAGAGATACGAAAGACATATACTAACAAGATAAAATCTTTCAGCTAACATATAGATGTAGATAAGGGCTCTATATATTTGGCGGAGGAGGTAAGGATAGGAAAAAAGAAAATAGAGAAAGGAGAAAAATCTTACCTTAGAACCAAATCAATATTAGGATATGGTACATTTTTCTATCATAGTTCACTACATTCAATGTTGAGATTTTGTATATTTCCAATCAAAGTCGACATCTAGGTCATTAAGAAAATGAATAAAGGTAGTTGACTACAAACAAAATGGTGTATTACCTAAAACGGTTAGTAAATCACAAGTGACTGTAGTTCAACGATCCATTGCCAGAAAAGTCTGAAAATTTTTAAGTTTAAAATGATTTCCCATTTGAAAACATTAACTTGCTTTTATCTGGTTTTACTTTTTAGTTCCACCAACCCAACAAAGCGCCAAGCTTGAGAAATGAGAAATACGTACATGCAGCTGCCCTTGGTTATGTGTAATATCATATATAGGAATCTTAAGTCAATAAAGGTAGCTCAACTAATATTCGTTATTATTATGTTGAATATAGTAAAGAGTTTGACTTAAGTCATCCTTGTTTAGCCACCTGTTTTCTGTCTCTCTCGTGTCGATTAGATTGCATGTCTTCTTATGGTATTATCGCTTTCAATTTTAATTTTTGTAAAGCACATCTAGTTTATTAATCAATAAAATATTTCTTATTTTTTAATAAAATTATAATTATTTAAATAACTCTGTAAAGTACGAATAAATGTATATTTATAATAACTAAATACTTGATTAGTTATTAAACTACCGGGAGTTTCTTCATGAACTTGAAATTATGTGATTTCTCATTAAAGACAAATATATATACTGGCTTTCCGGATTTGAATTTGGGAGTTAATAATTGGGTTGGTTTTGTTTAGTTGAGATGAACACAAGGTTACTGATCACTAAAGCAAAAGAAGAAGAAGAAGAGGAAGAAGAAGAAGCAAAAGGACTCAAATTTAACAAACCAACCTCATGATTGAGGTTAAAGGAATCTTTGTGGATTGGGTAGTTCACCTAACAAAAAGTGGTCAAGCTATAAAGGAAGACAACCATTTTTTCAGTGTAAATTCTAACCAAACTTTTGAAGTCAAGTTTATAATTAAGCCTTATCCAAACGAAGATGGTTTGGTTCGGATGGCGTAATCTACAGTACAAAATCTATCATCATCATATTTAGGGTTGATGATTGATTCATACTTTTAATTTTTAAAGAAAATGATATATTTGTAGAAATAAAAAAGGAAAAAGATGATACATGTGTAAAATATGGGGTGATATATAAGATAAATATATCTTTCTTTTCCCAATATATATATATATATATAAGTATAAGAAAGCTGGCAATTGATCAATGAAGTTAGATTCATGCATCATTGTGGACAAACTCGTATAAAGAATTATGCATGCACTTGATTGCCTCCTCCTGATCAGGACGTAATAGACAAATGTTGGATATTAAACAAGTCGGAAAAAAATACATAACTGAATTTTGCTATTAACTTTTTTAATAGAATGGAAGTAAATTGTATAATTTTAGTATAGTTTTTTAATATTTTATAATTTTCAAATTAAAAATCGAATTAAATTAGATAGTAAAAACTGTATTTTATGTGTTATTACATAATTATATTAATATTATAAATTTAACTATACAAATTATAAATATTAAAATTTTGAATTTATTCACTTTATTTTTAACTTTTGAACTAAAGAAATAGATAATTTGTAAAACCTTTTAGAAATTTATTAAAATTTTTGAAAAACAGAAAATTAAGATTAAATAAAGAAACGATAAAAATAATTTTATTAGAAATTCGCCTCCTTATTATTTTAATTTATATTTTTATCTTCACTTTTAATTTATTGAGATCCAAAAGTATATTTCTATCTCTTCACTCTCCGAGTGCTGCTTATTATCGTTAATATTTTATTCCTATTTAAGCATGATATTATTTGATAATTTAATCGTTAATTTGAAGTATTTGTAATATCTGAATCTTTTATTTGATTTTGATTTTATATTGTAATTTTAAAATACAACATATTCTTACTTTTAATTTTTTTCTTTATCACTAATATTTATGATTAATTTTAATAGATACTAAACTAAGACTGACTAATTGTTTCAATTATTACAGTTGCCATAGGTTAATATTTTTTCAACTTTAAAAAAGCAATAAATGGGTTTGAATTAGGAGATTGTAATACCATTCTTGCAAGCATTTATCGTGTATAGTTATATTAATTTGAGCTGCTAACTCTTATAACAATTGTATGATTCATTTGTAATATCATTTACTTATTTCTGTAAAATAATATTGATTGGATAATAAGGTTGTTATGATAGTGAAAAATAATTATTTTATTTAAAATTTAATAATTCATATTTGAGTAAATTATATGATTTATTAGTTTAAATATTTTATTTTTTGTCCTGTCTCAAAAGAATTAAATTTCCTAATTATATTGCACTAAAATTTTAATATAAATTTTATTTTTATGGGACATGATAAACTACTACATTCAATGTTATGAATACCGTACTGAACTTGGTACTAGATTGATTTCTGGTACGGTACTATACTGGTACCGGTCAATACACGATACCGTTCTGGGTAATTTTTTAATTTTATGAAATAGTCCCTAAAATTTTTTAAAAATTGTAAAATAATCTATTTTTATATTGTATAGTTGTACTGTATATTTTTAATCATGTCTCTAAAAATAAAAATAAAAAATAATAATCACAATTAATATGAAATAATAATAATTTCAGATATTTCACATATAAATAATGATCACAATTTATATAAAAAGACAATCATTATCATATAAATATAAAATTAAGAACAATATAAAGTATTTAAAATATTACAATTTTAATTTTCATTATATAATAAATAATAATTATATCAAAATATCCAATAAAAAGAATAATAACTATCCTTAACTATCAAATTATTATAATTTACAACAAGAGTTCTGATAAGAAAACTACCACGTAGAATTAAAACATGAAACAAAAACATATATTATTTGATTTATTATCAATTAAATATATTATATATTTGATTAATTAAAAATAATCATTACTAAAATTATAAATATCTTAATTTAATTTAATTTATAAATATTAATAAATATAATTAAATTTAAAATATTTTTAAAAATATACATAAATAATAATATATATATTTAAAATTATATATTTTTTAAAAATATATATCATAATTTTAAATTTATAAATAATAATTTTTAAATTATTTATTTTTAAAATTAAATATTTTATTAATAATTTATTAATAAAAATCATAAAAATATTTAAAATTTTTAAATAAAAAATTTGTTTTAATTTTTATTTATTGTATAATTATTATTAGTAATAAAATATTTATTTTATTTTAAAAATATAAATTAAAAATATAATAAAAGTTTAACTAAATAACAAATTAAAAAACATTTGAAAAAAGAAGCGGAGGAAAAAAATTTTAAAAATTTAAAAATTTTGCAACTTATTTCTTATATTTTTTTAAATTTTCAGTACTGACTGGTATATAACCGATATTTATAATACCGATCGGTACCGACTAGTATTTAAATTTAGTACCAAAAATTAATATTTTATATCGTTCTCTGGCTAGTATTATACGTAATTCGGCCATTACAATACAGATTTCATAATACTGACTACATTAGTACATTGTTTTAGGTCAAACTGTTTGTTATCTCTTCGAGAAAAGAGGGGGGAAGAAATACTCCGTTTTTAGGCGTAAATATTTTTAAGCTTGAAATATTCTCCTATTGCCATGATTGCTTTAAAGCTGGAAATATTGTCCATCCATTGTCTTGATGGCGTTAATTAATAGCAAAGGTTACTCTTGACTGCCTTGTTGCTGCGTTGGGATAAGATGCACCTTAGGAACAGAATGTGTCTGTAATATCAAATTGTATGTTCTTTTATTCATAGAACACGTCCACGATCTAAATAAAACCAAAGCTGAATATATAAATAATGAGGAAAGAAAAGTAAAAGAGAAAATATTGAAGGGTACTTCAGAATTCAACTTGTGTATGCGATTCAACTTTTGTATGCTTCCCTTTTCAAAGTTCTGGTTCTACCAATTAATGTTACTCCTCTAATAAATTGATGTTGATGAGACTTAGAGTTCCGTCAGAGGTGGCCCAATAAGACCTTCTAGTTCCCTCCTTCGTGGACCTCATGTGATGAAATTTAATGAAACAGATGAGAACTGCTTTTTGCATCTAAATTTATATCTATGAGAACACAGAAATCAAAGGGAATGTGGTCAGGAGCACAAGTGCCTAGACACGTGCAGATTATTTTAAAAGTTAACAGAGAGCACGATCAATATAGCTACCAAAGCAAATTCACTCAAACTCTGTCACATATCCATAGATCTTGCAGGTCGCTCTGGTTGATAAATATAAAAAACAATAAACAACATAGTTAATCTTCTTAGTCATAGGTAAAGTGAGAATCAAATGTTGACGCAATTACTATTTGATAAGACAATTAACCTATATCCTTAATAGTTGGATACGAAAAAGTTTGGAATATTTGTGAACGATTAGGTATTTCTGACTTGACCTCAATATTAATGTGCATATTATTTTTCAAACTTGATAAAAGATATGTTAGAAAGGAGCTATATCACTAAGGGTGCTTGGTTGATGAGTACATGAAGGGGTTAACGGATAAGGAATAGAAAGCAAGTGGTTAGTTATTTATTATTATTATAGGGGCAATAGTTTGATATCTTACTTTTAGAGAATACTCTATTTTTTCTATTTGGTAGAGAAGTGAAACTTATTTCTTAGTAGTGGTTCTTTTTTTAAAAATATTTTTAATACTAATTAGTTAAATATAATTAATTAAAAAAACATTACTAATTAATTAATTTCATTATAATTAATTACAATATGATTATTTAATTAAAATATAATTAATCAAAATATAATTTATTTATTAATTAAAATATTGTAATTAATTAATTAATTAAAATATAATTAATTGAAATAATATAATTAATTATTTTATAATTAATTAATTAAAATGTAATTAATTACAATAGAATTAATTACAATATATTTAATTAAAATATAATTCATTCATTAATTAAAATATTTAAATTAATCAATAAATTGTGATTAATTAATTATAATATAACTAATTAAAATATAATTAATTAAAATATAATAAATTTTTATTTTTCAATAATTTTTTACAAACCAACCATTGTCAATGATAATCGTAATAATTCATTGCTCTTAACCAGCATCATAATTATGATAATAATATCCAATCTCATTCTTCACTATATTCATTCTCCTTCCAATTATCATTCTCCTATATGAATCAACTGCCTCTTAAAAT
>JANZXR010000008.1:22952917-22967892 GCA_027575705.1 Erythroxylum echinodendron
TTATGCCATTGGTAGATTAGGTTGATAGTCTCATAATACTAATATTACTCATTAGGATACACTAAAGAGAGTATGTTAATATTAGAAAGGGAGTATAAATTATGCTATCAAATACATTGGCTATCTTGATGTTCTAGAAGGTTATAGTGATGCAAATTGGGTCACTGATTTAGATAATACTAAATTAACCAGTGAGTATGTGTTTACTTTAACAAGTAGTGTAGTTTCTTAAAAGTTTTTTGAATGGTATTCCCTTATTGTCAAAGACAACACCTTCCATTTTTATACATTGTGATAGTCAAATTGGTATTGCTAAGCTAAGGGTGTGCTTGGTTAGAGGGTATAGGAATAAAGGAATGGGTAAGGAATGAAAAACTGATGCTTGGTAAGGAATTATAATGGAATGGACAGTAATCAGAATAGAGAAGATAGAGTGGGTTGGTTCCTTTAAAAAAGAAGAGACCCAATGTTTTTTTTTGTGGAGGTGAAATATGGAGTTGTGGACCTTTAGATCCTCTTTTATCTCGTCTTTGTTTCTTTTTTTTCATTCCTTTTTCTTGTAATTACCTTTAGATGATCAAACTGGATATGACTGCCTTTTTAAAACATATGTGTTTATTTTTTTTATCAACCCTTTTTGATGATTTCTCAACTCTGTCGTCAATATTCTTTGATGTTCTTGATCTTTTACGGAGGAATTTTTTGAATTTTTTTGTATTAAAAAGAGGGTTTCCTCTGTTTCATCCTATTTGCCTTGTTTTGTAATGGTAATTCAATTTTTGGTGATTTTTATAGGATCTTCAATTGGCTTTTATTATATATGATACTGTTTCATAAATCATGATTGCAACTTCAATTTGGTAGCAATATGATAATAATTTTCAAAAATGCAAGTCAATCATAAGTGAAGTTTGTAAATCGCTTTTCTAATGATAATCCTTAAGAATATGTGGCTGTTTTATCACATAGTTTCTATGGTTAAGCTAGATTGATAATTTAGATCATAGTTGTTTTCCTAGGATTCTTTCTTTCTTTTTTCTTACTGATACGTACTGTACGTATAAAACTAAGAAACCAAAATGTTAAAACTAAAATCAGTGGTAGTTCTATTAGATATATGTATGACATGCTCTCAACAATTGTTTGATGCTAAGGCTTCAGTATAGTTATTAGAGTTATGGATTTCTAACTTGTACTTATCTTTGCTACTAGTTGCTTTAAAAAGTTTCCATCATTAGTTGAGTCATGTGCTTGGCCAATTATAAAAATGGCTTCCAAGACATAGTTATTGACTAATTATGATTAAAATTATAGACATATTAATAGATATGTAATCCAAATTAGACAAATTAGGGTGTGATGCAATAAACATTGGCTCCTTTTTATTTAGGATTCTTTCTATCAATGGATAAAAATTTCTTTGATTATCTAATTTTTGTTTAAAGATGTCCTGTCGATTGTCTAATTTTTCAAAACTATATAGCTTGTTTGTTGTATATATATATGTAACATTTTGCTTTTTCTTCAATCAAGTCATCCATGTTGCAACTTTTGTTAAATAGATAATGTGATAAAATATCTGTTTACATTTTTATAGTCCAGCTTTCTTGAGGCCAATTCATGTACTTATAATTTGATATAAGTATGTTTTCAATGCCATGTTTCTTTAATATGAAATTTCAGTCCATCTTGCTCATCATGATCAACCTAGACTATAATTTTAGATTCTAGCAACAATTGTTTAATGGTATTGATTTCTTTAAATGTTATTATGTTTCTTTTGTAGAATCTAGGTGGTAGGGTTAGTTGGTGGATTTAATATAGGTGGTAGGGCTAGTTGGTGGATTTAATCTAGGTGGTAGGGCTATTTTGTGAGCTTAATGATGTCTAGAATAAGGAATATCTTGCACACCAAATGTATTTTAATCTCTATAAGAAAAAAAACATATTTTCTTTAGTGTTTCGTCAGGTTTATGAACTACGGGAGGCTATGGTGTTCTTGAAAGAACTTGTTTCGGCATTGGATTTGATTTTGTCACCTTTTTTCAAAAACCTTTCTTCTTCTTTTAAGTCAATTAAATGTTGTCATGTCTAAACCAAAAATACAGCATTTATAAAATGCTACGTCTTATACTAGGTTTTGAATTTGGGAATTTGATATTCATTCTCTATGACTATGATCTTAAGATTTTGTGTTCCCAAATCACATTCTATATGTTGGACAATTACTTTCTAATTTTTTAATGCAAATCAAAATGGCTTGCCCCCACTAGGAACACATTTATAGAAAAGGTTGTAGCACTGTTCATATACACCTTGGCTCACCATAAAAAAACTAGTTAAATTAACCTACTTTTTCTCTATACTAAGGAAATCGTGAGAAGACAATTCCATCAAGTTCTTTATGCAATTATAAGATCGCATCATATTTTGCTCAAAAAGCTGGAACCTATTACTCAGGATTGTTAAGATGAAAGATGGAAATGGTTTCAAGTAATTGAACATTACAATTAACCTATAACATTAATATGAAAGCTTTTATGTGCTAAATCATTTTTTTTTAATTTTTAGGGTTACCTAAGAGCCTTTGATGGGATACTAATTAAAGTTACACCTCTTAGTGAAGATAAGCCCTGATATCGCACAAGAAAAAGGATGTATTTCAACAAATGTTTTAGGTGTTTGTTGCCCAAACATGCAATTCATATATGCATTACTTGGTTGGGAGGGCTCTGCATATGATGGTTGTGTACTTCAAGATGCAATCTCAAGGATTCATGGTCTACGAGTCCTTCGAGGTAAATTTGTGTTACAATATCCAGTTTGGTTTCTCTTTAGGTTATGCTACTCAATCATAACTTATTGTTCAATTATGAAGGTTGTTATTACTTGGTTAACTCTGGATATTACAATGCAAATGATTTCTTGCTCGGTGTCCAGGTAAATGCTATCACCTTAAAGAATTTGATGGCCATCAACCAGAGATAGTTAAGGAATACTTTAATATGAAACATTCTAAAGCAAGGAATGTTATTGAGAGATGCTTTGGATTGTTGAAAGGAAGATGGAAGATCCTTGTATTCCCTTCAGTTTTCTCCATTCAAACCCATGTTGTCATTTAATGGCTTCTTCCCTTCTACATAATTTGATTCGCAAGTTCATGAGCTTTGATCCATAAGAGTCAATCACTAAATATGAAGAGGAGAGTGAGGAAGATGAGAGTGATGAAGATGATGAAATGGAATATATTACACAAATTAGTCCAACTAATGAGTGGTTAACATTCAGAAATAATATGGCAATCAACATAAATAATATATGGACAACTAAATCCAATAACGATGATATGAAATAGTAATTTAAGATATGTTTGTTTCATATGCTTATTAGAGCATTAGAATCTTTTGATTTTGATTAATGTACTTAAATAGTGAACATCTCTATTTGTTTAGTATTAGCAATATATAACTGAGTTATTGGATTACTTTTGAAATGCACCCATGTGAACATCTCTGTTTGGTTGACTCTATGTAAGTGAGTTATTGGATTATATTGTTGTATTCATAATTTTAGCAAAGTTATCTTTGTTATATGTTGTTTCCTTAATGACTCTTACGTTGTCATACTTTTATTAGGAATGGATATGGCTGCCTATAGGAGGGGAAAGAACAAACAATATTGGAAGGATGATGAGGTCAAAGCTTTGTTTGATGTGTTGCATGCAATAGCTTGTGATCATTTATGGAAAGTATATGGTGGATTTAAGAACAGTTACATAGTTTAAGTGCACAAGATGTTGCTAAGCAAGATTTCCAATTTTGATAAGGAAGTCGATCCCTACATTTATTCTAAGATTAAATGGTTAAGAAATAAGTAAAATCCAATTTCTAAAATATATATGCAAAGTGGCTCTTAGTGGGATGATGTTGAGCATAAGATCAATTGTGAGAAATAGTGGTTTGATGAATGGTACATAGTAAGGACATCTAACTTAAAAGTTTATTAGACTCTTATTTTAGTAGTTTCTTCTCTCATAGTCATAACGTTTTCTTATTATGAAGTTTTTTATCTTGTGCTTCCTATAATTATTTTTTATAGAATCACAAGAACATAATTGGAATGTGGAACTTCAAATTTCCATATTTGTACAAACTAGAGATGGTGTGAGGTAACGATAGTCATATGACTCAAAGCTGAGGATATAGATGAAGCAAGTGCTAAGGCTAACTATTGTGGTCTTTGATAGTGAAGATGAACCTATTGTGGTCTTTGATACACAAGGATCCCCATCTATTCCTTCAGGCTCCCATGTAACAAAAAAGCGAAAAAACCTCTCACCAAGAAAGGAAATTTTTTACAAGAAAAAAATCAGTAACACTTCAAGAAACTATTGACTCAAGGTTAGATAACTTCACTGTTATTTTTGAGTCAATTTGCAAACAAATGGTGTCACAATATGCTACTGTTACAAATGCTTTGATTTCAGAGTCTAAATCTAATTCCCTAACTAATGAGAAGATGCAAGAGCTCATCAATAAACTTCTTAATATTGGCATGTCTCAAATGGATATTGGTAAGGCTGCTATGTTATTCTATAATGATCCTACTAAAGTTCAAGTTTTGCCACTTTTCCAAGTCGTTTAAAAAGTTCCTTTGTGCTTGGGTTCCTCTTTCCATCTTCTAATCTATGAATCATATAAGGGACCATACTAATACTTTTGTAAGTATTATGAGCTTAGGATGCAATTGACGTTGCCTAACTAAGTTATTTTGTATTATTTAGGAATTTTGTAGTTGTGATGCAAACAAAGCTTGTAGTGTTAACCTGGTTATTTTGCATGATTTGAAGGCTTTTTCTTGAGGTATTGTGTATAGCTGTAATATTTTGTATCATTTTTATCTTTAGGGGGAATGTAATTTGTATTAAACTCTAGATTCTCTTATGGATATGATTGAGCAATGAATAAAATGTTATTTACCTTTGTTCATGTGCATTTTGAGAAAAGGAATACAATGTATGGGTTTAACTATGTTACTTGATTTTACTGTAGCAATGAAATGGTGGACATTATGGTTATGTTGATGACGTGTAGAATATTTTGGATGATTAAACTGTATTTAAAATTTGATGTAAATTTAAAATTGAAGTGTACAATATAATTAACTATAATATATTTAAAATTTGATCTAAAATAAAATTTAAACAAATTTTTATTTCTTAAGATTTTTAACAAACCAACCACTATCAATGGTAATGGTAATCATTCCTTCATCCTAGTCAACGATTATAATTATAATGATTATATCCATTCTGATTCCTCACTATATTCATTCTCATTCCTATTACCATTGCCCTATATGAATCAAGCGCCCCCTTAAGAGTAAAAATTACAATGAAAAAAGGAGGCACTAAACTTTGAGATATAAATATGTAAGGTACTTGATATCTCATTATATGATTTCGCTTAATTTTTCAGGTTAAAAAATAATATTATGTATTTGTTTATGATATGTTTGACACATCAGCAACTTATTAGAGATGCTAAAAAGGGCCCGACCCACTTTTGGCCAGTTATTACTTCCAAAATGTTTTTTTGTCAAAAACGACTTCGTTTTGGAAGGCCCGGTCAACGGGTCATGGGGCAACTCAGGCCTGACTCGGCCCATTGACATTCCTACAAGTTATAGTCATGAAGTGGAATTGGATTAGAGTTTATAAACTAGGTCACCACAATGGACATCCATCTTTAAAGGTAAAGTGATCCCATAAATGGAGTTTGACGGGTACAAAGAAAGCTACAAATAAAGGGTGACTTAGAAGAGTGTAAATTAATCACCACAAGTTTTCTAACAACAAGTTTCCAAGTTCAATTTATATGGTGATGGTGCTCTTCATATCATGTTTGAGGATGAGTTGATTTCATAATGAGCCCAAAAGCCAAATATTACAGGGAGGTTGATCACAAATCACTCTTGGAGGGTTCACCAAGATGGACGTGGTGGTGGGGGTATAGACTACTCCATAATGATGTTCACAATACAAGATTCTGTGTATGATTGCATGCACACCACTGATCAAACCATGATAGAAACCCAATCCATGTGTGTGGTGAATCAAAGTCTAGCTACAAGGACATAGCTTAAAACATTCATGTATCATTATTTCTTTAGATGAAGATTCATCTACACTAAATGTAGGTTCAAACTTGGAAGGTACTTTACACCCATTGCATGGTATTATATGCTCAAAGCTCCTCTTATAAAAATATGTCAAAAATAAAAAAAATTTAAATCATGTGGAGGGTTATTTGTAATTTATTTTTATTTAAATTTTTTACTCTCTTTTTGACTTCTTATGTGACATAATTTATGCTCCTAAAACCACATGCTTTTATCTTCCTATTTTCTATTGTCCATATTTATAGGTTAGCAGGCTGATTTTTTTAAAATTTGGTCTGAATTTTTGTTTGGCGTAATTTTCAGGCATCAAATATGTTTAGTTAGGGAAATAAATAGCGTTCTATGTTAGCTATTTTTCTACAGATTATGTTCACTGATATTAAAAAGTTTGTAACTAATATGGATTGTGTCCTAAGTTGCATCCACTTGAAATCCTAATTTTTTGTTATTTAATATTTAGGACATGTCTTTTTTCAACTAAAATTTTTTTAGACATCTGCATTATATATTACAACTTCTTTTACTTGTTCTGCATTGAACTTTAAATTTATCACAAAATTCTTTCTTTATAACATTCAAATACTTAATTAATTTGGTTTTGTTTTAACTTTCTTAAGTTTGATTTAAACTTATTTGTGGGTTTTCTAGGATATATTCTTAAGTGGATTCATGTCAATTGGTGTGAGATACTCTTTCTAAATTAGTTATGGAATATGTAATGTCATTTTAACTAGTTAAAATTTCATAAAGACAGCTGAGTGCTATGTTTCAATAAAGTAATTAAGAAAAAATGCCTAAAATATCTTCTTCATTGTGCATTCAACATCACGTACACTCTTCTTTAATGACTTCATTTTAACTTGTCATCTACTTTTTGTTAATTATATGGTTCTTAATTATATCAACTTTCGAAACTTGTTGTTGCTATTTAGACAAATATCATTTTTGCGTCTTATAATCTAAAAGGGCCGCCAAAAGTCCCAGGAGGACTACACCTCTGCAATCTTGATCTTTAGATTCCATTTTCAATTTTTTTCTTTCTCACTATCTGTATACTACTTACATCTCCTCTTGTGATGTATGTTAGGGTTTATGATGGTCATGGTGGGCCTGAAGCTTCTCGCTTCGTCCACAAGAACTTGTTTCCTTATATGCGTAGTATATGTTCGTTTCCATCTTTCTTGTTATATTGTTATTATTTATTTAGGATTTGCTTGTGGGGAATCGATTCATTAGATAAACAACGAAATTCACTCATCTTTTTGGGTATGTTTCTTGATTAAGCAGTCTCTTCTATTGTGGTGTTCCTGGGTTTTGTGTTTTCTGAAATTTATGTTCTTTATGCATTTTTGGGTTTTGATATTAACTTCTTTGTGTGATTTAAGGTTAAATGTGTTCTGGGTTTTATTATTTTGATCTCTTTGTATTTGTTATTGTTAGGATTATGTCAAGATTGAATTTTTATGCCTAATGATCTTATGGTTTCATTATGGGAGATCTTCTCGTGTTCTTTCATTTTAATAGATCCAATTTCTCTGCTCTATCGCCATGGCTTTGGTAAGGCTTAGATATGTACAATCTTCTGAATGGTTACTTGGTTTATTCTCATTGCACTTACTGTTGTTCTACTTGTTACAATGAACTATTGCAACGGTAGATTGGTGCATAGAACTGAATGCTTGATGATTTGGTGTTTTAAAAAACTCTTCACATTCGTATCTTGATAATTTTTGGTAAAGATTGTTATGTGAGAAAAGGCATATTTATTTTGAGAATGCTTATTTTGTTGTTCTTATCAAGATTTTTAGTAACCTTCTGAATTTTTTTTTCCTACATTGAGAACTTGTTAAATCTACGATTCCTTTTATTGGGAATATCACTTACATTATGCCCCTTACTCTTATGACAGTCGTTTACCTACTTGTATAATACTTCTAGTGTATTGTTTGGAGTTTGGTGTACCAAAATACCCTTCTCTTTGGAATAGAAACTCATTTCTTAGGGAATGAATAGACGTCTACCACTGAAGACAACATTGTCAT
This sequence comes from Erythroxylum echinodendron, assembly GCA_027575705.1. Classification (NCBI taxonomy): domain Eukaryota; kingdom Viridiplantae; phylum Streptophyta; class Magnoliopsida; order Malpighiales; family Erythroxylaceae; genus Erythroxylum; species Erythroxylum echinodendron. The sequence goes on from JANZXR010000008.1 coordinate 22,961,140, forward strand.
TTTTCCTGTCAGTGGCATATCATATTCTAGATCACGATAGTACACATTAATTAGCTCCACAAATATTTTTCGCTCTCCCTTTTATATTTCTTTTGATGCATAGACATTCCAACACAGTTCTATTGTCAAGTATTCCAAGTCCAAACCTACTCGTTTGTTTAATTTTGGCTAAGTGTTGTGAATCTCCTCTAAGGATTTTTTATTATTTTATTTCAATTATTATGATTACTTTATTATAAGTATTTATCATTATTATTATTATTATTATTATTATTATTATTATTATTATTACTATATTTATGTATTTAGTTATTTTATTACCTCTTTTATGTTTATTTAACCTATATATTTACTTATTTTATTTATCACATTTTTATGTTTATTTATTTATTTATTTATATGCATTACTTATTTGTATTTTTGTATTTACTTATGTTTATTACATTTATAGTGTTTATTTTCTATATTTATTTATTTATTTTAGCTTTATTATTTACTCTTTTAACCTGCACACTTATTTGTAGTTTTGTTGTATTATTAATATACTACGTTTTCATTGTCACATTTGCATATGGGTCTATCAGAAATAGCCTCTCTACTCTATAGGGGTAAGACTACGTACTATCAGACCTCCTCAGACTTTGCATTGGTGCGGGATTTGGACTGGGTGTGATGATGATGACAATGACGACGCTTTCTAAGCATTTAGGAAGACATAAGTTGAATGTTTATGAATTTAAACATTTTTAAATAAACTATTAAACATTCAGTTAATGTTAAAAAATGAGTATATAATATCAAGCTACTTGAAAGAAAAGAATTAAAATTATAAATTATTCAAGATTCATATGAAAAAAAGCATGTACGAAACCACCTACTTGAAAGAAAACAATTAAAACTATAAATTCTTCAAGATTCATAAGAAAAAAAGCATATGCAAAAACCAACTATAACTTTTAGGAAAGAAGGAATATGTGATGAAAATGTCAATCTTAGTTTCTAATGTCAAAAAATTCATGAAAATTGTAAAAGTTGTCTAGATAAAAGCACATTATAATATAAAAATTGCCATTCTTTTTATTTATGCCATACAATCAATTGATTGATTATATATTTATAACATATTTAAGTAAAATATTCTTTAATTGATGTATTTTTATTTAATTAACTAGTTTATAAAACAAAGTATTTGAAATAATTACAATTTACAAATGAAATAATAATAAGACCATTATTATAAGATTTATATTGTATTATTGTATAATGCTTATTCGTTAATATAATAATATTGAAAATTGATAAGGAGGAAGTACAAGAACATATTATCATTGTTGTTGTTATATATAACTCATACACATAGATATACAAATTTGGGGTTTTGGGAAGGCAAGGTTGTGGTATAGTACCTTTTCTTTTTTTGAAATTAGAGGTGAAGATAAAAGCATGTTGATGTGTTAGAAGTATTTTTAAGGAAGAGACATTCTAAGATATTAACATGTCATAGGTCGTGTCCAATTATGTACAGAAGTGAAGGGATCTATGATCTAGGACAAGGTATACTAGAGTTCGTGTTATATTTTAGAAGGTGATAGCGAAATCCACAACTTAGGACAAAATTGTGGCCTAGGCTATGTGACAAACAACCTTATTTGGAAACATATTTTTAGTATATCACAAAATCTAAGAGGATTTTAGGAATTGTTATAAATTATGGTTAAGTTCGGTTATGATCTAGGACAAGGTATTCTAGAGCTTGTGCTATATTCCATAAAGTAACAACGAAATCCATAACTTGGAACATAATTGTGGCCTAGGCTATGTGGCAAACAATCTTATTTGGAAACATATTTTTGGTGGATTACAAAATCTAGGAGGATTCTAAGTTAGGTTAAGTTTGATAAAGGGACAAGTTATGTTGAAATTGTACCAGCTATACTTTACAAATAACTATACTTAAGTAAATATAGTCTATATATGAGAACTATGTATTCCTTATAAATTGAATTATTGACCACTATAGCAAAATCAGTTGTTCTTGGCATCCAAGGATGTTGGCAAACTCAATTGACTGAACCTTATAAAAAATCTTCTCATCTATTTTTACTTCTTTTTTCATACAAATCTATCCTTACTAGATTCACCTTAGTTATTAATAAGAGATATTAGAGCATAGTTAAGGAAATAACAAATTTATTAGTAGGATTTGAAGTGGGTAAGCTCCAAAGAACTAGGAACTTAAAATTATGGAAATCGAGTGAAAATTTTGTTAGAAAAGCAAGATATACTGAAGGGATTACACGAGAATATATTGAAAGACAAAAACGCTCAACTAGGAAGAGTTTTAGGCAAAAGCAGCTAGAACTATTTTAGTATGTCTAGAAAATAAGGTCATATACTAAATCATGGATATTACATCCCCTGTGGAGATAGGAAAGTAGCTGGAGTGTCGATACATGTCAATATCTTCCAAATAAGTTGTATATGAATCAAAGACTATACAAGTTAAAGATGCAAGAGCGAAAAAATATTGATCATCATATCAATACATTCAACTAAATAATCAATGATTTATTGAGGCTTGAGGTGACTATTATAGATGCAAATAAAGTAATGATTATACTTTGTTCGTTAACTCTTTCTTATGAACATCTAAATGAACACATTCATATTGGGTAAGGAGATAAATTGGTATGGAAGATATTATTGATGATTTATCGTCTCATAATAAAAAAAGGCTTAGTAATGGTGAAAGTTTTCAAGTTAAGTAAATTTATAGAAGGGAAAATTAAGATCGTGTAAAAAAACAAGGAAAATGGATAATTTAAGTGGATTTCTAGGTCAAAGCATATGGTTAGAATGATAATCTAATGTTATAACTATAAACAAACTAGACATATTGAGCGAAACTATCTAAAGATGGAGCACAGAGATGAAAGGAAAATTGATGATTCGTTAAGGTTTGCTAATATAATGCATAACAGGGACTTAGATTACAACAATAGAGACATACTCTGTATTTTAACCAATCAACTTCAGGACTCATAAATTTTAGAAAGGGGATGCTTACGTCTTATGAAAATAAATAAGGTGTAGTTAGTTTTATACACGTTAAGCAATCTTAGGACTATTTGATTGGGGGATGATAAAGCTTACAAAATTATCAAAGCATAATAAGTCATGATTAATATGTTTGATGGCATTGTTAGGACATTAAGATTTGAGTTAATGGAATAAAAGCAATTTAAGAATATATGTTTACTACATTCTTGTTTTTGGTGGCATAAGCTGCATATGTTAATTTTGGAGATGCATTTAAACTTGTCCTAGGTTTGAAGACTTTCTTTAACTACTAGTCTAAGATGAAGGATACTTTGAGAATATAAACCCTATTTCAAACCAAATTTTTCTTAGAAACCTTAGGAATATACTCAATCTATGCGATCTCATCCTACTTAGTATTGATGGGTAAGTCTTAGAAATATTAAAATAAAAAATGAGATTTGTATATTATGTCTAAAAAAGGGGAGAATGAATATTTGCTTAAAATAATTTCCAAATAGGTGTTTTTCATCTTTGTGCATGCATTGGTCCTTTTATTATGTCACGATGAAAGTTCAATAGAAGAGGTCTTTATGTAGATCCCTAGTCATTTAGGAGTCATGGTCCCAATTCCACTTACAAGAGCCAATATATTATCACTAACTCCTCAGTAGCCAGATGACCTAGTGTAAGTGAATATAGCGCCTGATGAAACTTGAGAGCCTAATACTCCTTTTAGACAAATGAATTCCTAGATGGAGACAGAGTAGGAGCAAATAGATAACTAGATGTTAAACTTTTTGTCTAATATGGTTACTTAGATTGACCAAGATTCTCAAGAAAAATCACAGGATGCTTTTTTGTTTTTGTCTTTGATTTTTGTTTTTCATATCAACATTAAACTCATATTATTTTCTTTATTTTCCTTTTTCTTATAAATTGTTCATATGTCAAACCACATATTTTTCATAAATATAGTTATTTTGTGTTTCTTTTATGCTCTTACCATTGTTTGATGCTTTATTTTTTATTTTTTTCAAAGATGACTAATAATGGATGGAATTCATACCATGAATATCTAGATTATAAACTAGGGAAGTACCAGTTCACTTTACCTTCTCTTCATATTAATTATTTATCTATTCCTTTTATGCTTTATTGTGTATATTAGGGACAATATACATCTGTAAATGTGGGGAAGGGGTATTATGATTTTTATATGGATTTAATTATGATTTAATCACATTTTAATTTATATATATTAGTTTTTTATAAAGAACTCTAATTTATTGATTCTTATCTTAAAGCAATTTAAGTTGACGTGAATCATTAAATTAAGTTTGAAAGCATGATTAGAAGGATTTTTATATGTTAGATTATGAATGAATGTTTTGACTATCGATTTAGATGAAAGTTCTTAGAAATATTTGCACATGAGCCTAATTATAAGGTCTTGAGGCTATGAGCATTTATTATCATTCTATCATTCTATATTTTTCTTTATTCTGTGAATATCATGTATAGTCCGATGATTTTAAAACTTGCTTTTATTACGTACATTGACGTTACATTTTTATATAAAATGCATTAAGATGAAAAAAGGCACCTAGATTATAACTTTGTTAAGCCCTTTTCTTTGATTTTACCTTACTATGTTTTTATCCCTTATATGTAACCAAATTTGAGCATTAGCCTTTTCTTTGGAATAATTTAACTATGTTATAAGTCAATAAATTATTTTTATTGTTAGCTTGATATTTATGTTTACACTTTGAAGGATTATTTTTACTTGATTATATAATAATTTGATTAAATTAAGAAGCATCAAGGATGAGAAAAAAGGTATAAGGTTGTGCATTTAAGGCTATATCTTCTCAGTTATTAATTATTAACATTTTTTATATTCTCCTTGTAAGCTTATAGGAAATAAATTCAAAAATATTTCAAAAAGAACTTAGTTTAAAAAAAGAAAAAGTGAAACAATAAAAAATGAATGTTTTAAATTATTGTAGTTATGAGAAGGAGAAAGAGAATATATTTATGCTAATTAAGATTTGTTTTACACCTTATTTGCATTCCATTTGGAAATTTAAGTGACATTGAATTAGATTTTTGTATAATCTTTATTATACAATTTCTATCATATTGATTAACCCGAAATCTGTCTTTTTCCATACCTTACCTAAAACTTATACAAATTAATTTAAAGATCTTTTGATTTTTGCATCTAATTTATTTTATAGTGATAATAAAGATGTGATATATTAGTAAGTCTCTAGATAAGACTCCTACGTATCGATTTGAGATTTCTACTGATGTTTGCCCTAAACACTTTGAGTGAATTGTTTATGTGAGGGTGCTAAATCTTAAAGACATTTGATTTTAGAAAGGTTGTCAAAATATTATTTGCAGTATTAACTTATGAAGATATATTATATGATTACTTGATTCTAAACGTATTTTAGTTGGATTCATGAGGCATAATGTTTAAAGAATGAATAGATTGAATGAAATAGAAGAGAAATGGATATTTAGTAGAGTTGATAAATTCAAATTATTATTTTCTTAATGACAAGCAAATGTCTAAATATGGTGAAGTTGATAAGTATTGATTCAGTACAAGAAAAATGTCATTTTGCAAAAAAATTACCAATGGAAAACATAAACATTTCATCAATAAGTCAAGTTAACGACGAACTTTACCGACAGATAACGGCGTCGTTAAAATGGCCGTAGCTAATAATTCCCGATGAAAAACAAACAAAATCAATTTACCGTCAGTAAATTTACTGATGATTTATTTTGAAATTAATCGTCGGTATATTTACTGACGGACAATTTTATTCCTTTGGCAGATTTACCGACGGTTTATTTCTTTTTCGGTCAGTTTGTAAAAACATTACCAACGGTTAGGTTTTTTCTATCAGTGAGTGTACAAACTTACCGACGGTTACTTTTTTTCCGTCAGTGAGTGTACCAACAGTAACTTGATATCAGTAAATTTGGCGACAAAATTGGTTATTCTGTCTGTGATTATCGACAGTTAGTCATGTTCCGTCAGTAAATAGAATTGATTTTACTGATGGAAATATGTTGTTCTTTCGGTAAATCAACCAAAAAACTTTTTAAAAAATATACCATCAATAAATTTTATTTGCTGATGTTATGGTTGATGCATAATTTAAACAATTATGAATTTAATAGTATACATTTAATTTGTTTAAATAGAAATTTGATTGATAATATAAAGTTAAAAATATCTTAGTTGATAATAAAAACATTACATTGTACATAATAAGTATTTGTAATTCAAATGAAATGACCAAAAGTACATTATTGATCTGGTGATGGTGGATGCTTTGATTGGTGCGATGAGGTGTTACCCCTACCCTTCAACTCATCCACCTTATTACAGAACTGAGTTATATACTCTATCAATGTCTTCACTGTGCTCTAAAGCTCTTAGACTTAATTGGTTGTGGATCGCCTACTAGATGCTTCTGCACTGGACATGGAGGATTGCAAATAACATGTATTTGAAAATGAACCTAAGCCAAATATCCTTCCATGACAATCACTACCACCCATTGTATGAAGATAGGTTTCAGTCTCATCAACATCTTCAGACTGTAGAGAGTGTCGTTGAATGCTTTCTTGTATTTGGTCCTATCAGAAGGCAATGTTTATATTAGTAAGTGATAATTATTAAGCATT
>JANZXR010000008.1:22995628-23011134 GCA_027575705.1 Erythroxylum echinodendron
TTCGTAATTCGAATATTACAGTTTGTAATAATTTTGGAAAATTGTAAATGAATGATAATGTTTGTATTTTGTCATTTTCAATGGGCCAAATGGCTAATAAGAGTTTCGGTTGTCTACATTGCTTTGTATCAAATGGTTATTAAACAAAGTGAAACATTTTGGTTATTAATGTTTTGTAATTTATGTTTGTGGTTTTTTTAAAAAATATATATATATATATATATACCTACTTTTGAATGTTTAGTGATGTGGCATATCACCCACGTGGGACACGAACTCGGATATCACCATCGATATCGGGTTCAGGTCCAGCGGGAGTGGGGTGTTACAATCAGTGAACACCTGAAAAGTTTCTCCATACAGATAATGTCTCCAAGTTTTCAAAGCAAATACTACTGCAGCAAGTTCCAGATCATGAACTGGATAATTAAGCCTCAATTGTGTCGATGCATATGCTATTACTTTACTATGCTGCATCAGAACACAACCTAAACCCTGATGCGATGCATCACTGTACACAACATAGCCTCCAGAACCCGACGGGATAGCTAATACAGGTGTTGAAGTTAACCGATATTTTAGTTCTTCAAAACTCCTCTGACAATCATCACTCCATCTGAAAGCCACATTCTTTCTCAGAAGTTTTGTCAAAGGACCTAAAATCAGTGAAAACCCCTCGACAGACCTTCTGTAATACCCAGCTAATCCAAGGAAACTTCGAATCTTAGACACATTCTTCGAAGCCTCCCAACTCTATTGCTAAATCCATCTCATGCATATATTCATCTCTAACACTAACTCATAATCAAAATCATTTTACAAACTTAGCAAAGCTCAAGACATAGCTTACTTGAGTTTGTAACCAAAGTTCTGCAGTGAAACTGACAACTAGGATTTCCATGTGAGTGAAACAAGGGAGAAGCTTAATGAAGAATATTTTCGGTGAAGACCAAAGCCATTCCGAAGATGTTCTAACCTTCTTTTGTTTGTTTTTTTTTGTATTCTTATGCTAGTGACACATGGCCCCATGCATGTGAGCCATTTGTCACTCACATGAGACTGCCACATGTCACATTATAATTGGTCCAAAAATACCCTAAAATTTCAAAAATTTTCTAAATTCACCAAAAATTCTGAAATAATACTAATACTCTCCAAATAAAATTTTCAGCTTAAAATAATTTACCAAAAATATCTAAATATCCAAAACGTACAAAAATTGCCAAATCATTATTAATACACTCCAATTTAATCCAAAATTTTCACTTATAAATCAAATTTACCTGAAAATGCCAATGAATGCATGTACAATATGAATGTGCAAAATGAATGTGTATGTCACAATTAACTTATGCATGATGTTTTTTTTAATTCCACATAAATTTCTCATAATTTACTATTCTAGCCTTAACATAGGTATTGGGATGTTACAGTATACATGAAGGTACAGTTTGGTTCAAGTTAACCATTTAGTTAGGTTCTTAAAAGTATTGCTAAGAAGATTTAAGTTGTTTCTTTTAAGAAGTCTAATTTTATAAATCTTACTTAGTATGATATAATAATTTTTATCTACTTTTATATTTTAAATACCTATGGTTTCTGTTAAGTAACCTAATTTTGCATGTTTTTATCTATTATGTTATTTTTCTCTAATCACTTACTTGGGTTAAAATTATTACGTTAGGCCTTGAACATAAAATTGCGAATACCGTATCGAACTTGGTACCAGACTGGGTTCTGGTATCGTACTGTATCAGAACTGGTCTTGAATTTTTTTAAAATTTGCAAAATAGTCAATTGGTATATTTTACAATTGCACTGTATACTTTATAAGTTTACATCAACACTGTCTTCAAAAATCATAATAATAAATAATAATCACAATTAATATAAAATAATAATAATTTTTAAATATTTCATATATAAAAAATAACCACAATTAATATGAAAAAACACAATCATCATCATAAAAATATAAAATTAAGAATAATACAAAATATTTAAAATATTACAATAATACAATTTCATCATATAATAAATAATAATTACATCAAAACATCCAATAAAAAGAATAATAAATATCCTTAACTCTCAAACTATTACAATTTACAACAAGAGTTCATGATGAGGAAACAATCAAGTAGAAGTTAAACTTGAAACAAAAAAAATACAATTACATTACATATATAAAATTTAACATATACATCAAATATAAGTAATATTAAAAGAAGAGAAAAACAAAAACTTGGAATGAAATTCAATCATCTACGGGAGGTACCCGTTTTAACTGCACTGATCCCATTTATCATTTGGTACAAAATCCTAATTATTGAGAGGAGCTTCATCATCATTATCATTCAAATTTAATGCACCAAATGACATATCAATACTTTCCCATCCAAGATTATCTTCTAGGTCTTTGACATCTACCAAATTCGATTCTTCAGAAACTCAATCCGCCAAAAGATCAATCTTATCAATGGAAATTGGATCAGTTGAACTACTTGTACTATTAAGACTCCTAATAAATAATAAAATTTAATTATTAGAAAATTATATGAAATTATATCAAAATTAATATTGATAATAAGAAACCTTTCCTGAAGCTTTAAATTGTAATGAACAAAAACTAAGTCATTCAATCTCTTATACTCCATTCTATTCCTTTTCTTGGAGTGGATAAATTCAAATGTGCTCTAGTTTTGTTCACAGCCTGTTGTACTCACACATTGACTTAAAATCTGAGTTGGAAACCTTGACAGTTCTGGAACACCATTTTTGAATTAATCTCACTAAGAAACTGTAAGTCATAAGATAACAAAAATAGCGTTATAAACAAAAAAAATTGATAATTAATTTTCAACAACTAAAAAAAGGAAACAACTAATACTTGGAGAAAGTTTTCCTCTTTGTCGAATAACAATTGGTATTCCAAAATCCCCATAAGACAACTTATAAAGCTCTATTTGTGAGCTTAAGAGATCTTGCATTACGTCAATGCTAACAATTGTTGGAATAGTTAAAAGCATTCATCTATTAACTTCAGCTTGCTAAGTAAGACTTAGTTTAAAATAGACATTAGGAATCCAAAACGCCCCAACTACAAGCAACGGAGAAAAAAGTTGTCTTTCCCTTATATCATTAATGATTGAAAGATATAGTGTGTACAAAGAAGGCCTATGTTTCAGACTGGCCTTGATTGCTTCCATCGTTCTCTCCATGGCATAAAAAACGGTTGTTGACTTTTCTTTACTATCAGCCAAGTGAAACACCCTTACCAAAGGCTCACAAATTCAGATGACAAATTTGCATTGAGACCAAAAATCTCTATTTTTTAATATAATTTTACAAACCTCCACTCCAGTATTAGACCAACATGTTGAGATGCAATCTATTTATCACTTGTAAACATTTGTCTTAACCTTTTCTTCATCGTAACAAAAGACTAAAGTGATAGGAAATTTGTTTCAAATCTTGTCATGGTAAGACAACACAAATTCTTACCCTTGGTAAATTCCTTTCTCATTAAATTCAATATCTATGCACAATTATAGATGAACTTGGTCACCTTTTTAGCTTTTTGCATAGTCTCATCAATAACAGAAAAATTCCTAGGATCCCCTATATTCTCCAGCATTAGGTTAATGCAATCCACAACATAAAGAGTCCAAAAAAAAAGAATTATACTTATTCTGTAACCATTTACCTGTCGCTTTATAAGCATAATTATTTTCAGTAATAAATTGGACAATATTTTCTGGCCATACTTCATTCACAACTTCATCAAATTTCGCAAACAAAGTCTCAGTATTCCTAATAAGGCCAGATGCATCAATAGATTTCAAAAACATAAAGCTATTTGTAGAATAAACCAAAAAATTAATAATAGGCTCTTGTCTCTTATTTTTTCTAACCATCACACGTGATTGAACATCTATAAGTAGCCCAATTCACTTTTCTTTCTGCCAAATAACTTCTAATTTTAAAAACAAAACAACTCAAAAGTTTACCTCTTAAGTCATCAATTGAAGGACCTTTATATCCCAAACTATAAGAGGCTATTGCATCCATCATAGGGTGATAATAATGGGTGTCAGAAGCATTGAATGATAAACATGTATCATACCACCATCTAACTATTGCCATATCAACATTGTGAGTCATACGATCTCTTGATTACATTGCATTACAAATCGAAGGTTGAGCTCCAGGAGTTGTTCATAATGCAAAAAACTAGTCATCTGCTTTCTTCTCTTTCTCACATTAAGTTTAGGAACTTCTTCTTGGGCTTAAGATGGAACATTACCAGCACCAATACCACAACCACCTTCAAAATTTTCGCAATCATCACGGAAAATAGAAAATGAACTTCCACTATCAATTTCAAAATTCAACATTTCCCTCTTATCTCTCTCATGTTGATATTCTTCAAGCAATGTTTTTATTTGTCACTTCACATCATGACTTACTGTTTTACAGCATTCCACATCTCTTTTAACCTTAGCTAAATATTTCTTTAATCGAGTGATTCCTCCACCTTTCAAATGCTTGTTACAAAACAAGCAAATAGTATGGTTCTTCATACCGAGAACCAATACGGCATGAGCCCAAGCTGGATCATTGTATCTTCCTGAAGTGGTTTAATCCGGAGTACTTGAACTTCCATTTATTTGTAAAAATAAATGAATGCATATATCAAAATAAATAACAAATAATTTCATTACATAATATGCGTGTCTATCTTATATAGTATAACTTATTTTGTATGATTACACTATACACAATTCAATTTCATCGAACATAATTAGCTATAAGTCAAAAACTAATAATTCAATTACTCAACATACATGATTACATAAAACATACCTAAATAATTTCTATTTCCAACAATCACAAAATATACAAACAAAATTTCCATTTCTAACAATTTTCAACAATTTCCATTTCTAATAGTCACAAAACATGCATAAAACAATTTCCATTTCCAACTATTTTCATTTCCAATAATCAAAAAACATTCATAAAACAAATTTCATTTCCAACAGTCACAAAACATACATAAACAATTTCCATTTCTAACAATTTTCAACAATTTCCATTTCTAATAATCACAAAACATTCATAAAACAATTTCCATTTTCAACAATCACAAAACATATATGAACAATTTCTATTTCCAACAATTTCTATTTTCAATAATCACAAAACATTCATAAAAAATTTTTCATTTCTAACAATCACAAAACATACATAAACAGTTTCTGTTTCCAACAATTTCCGCTTTCAATAATTACAAAACATGCATAAAACAATTTCCATGTCCAACAATCACAAAAATACATATATCAAAATAAATAACACATAATTTAATAACACCATGTGCATGTCCATCTTATATAATATAACTCAGTTTGTATGATTATATTATACACAATTCAATTTCTTAACACAAGTCACTAAATAAGTCAAAAACTAACAATTCAGTTATTCAACATATATAATTACACAAAACATACATAAACAATTTTTATTTTCAACAATCATAAAACATACATAAATAATTTTCATTTCTAACAATTTCGAACAATTTCAATTTAAAGTTTCAAATATGAGGATTGAGTTGAAGGATATGATTTATATAATTGCCAAATAATGAATGACATATCTTATGCAATTGTTTATACACATTTATTCATAACATGATGATCAAGTTGAAAGATATATTCATAACATGAAGATCAAGTTGAAGGATATAACTTCTTTCGAAATGTTTTTTTTCTTATTTAAAGCTTTGAATCTTCTTTTAATTTTTAGCAAACCATAATATTATATACACCATTCTATATTTGGTTCTTAAATATATAAGTTTTTTATGATTTTTTAATTGACATTAATAAGTCTAAGTGGTTGGAGCCTACAACATGTTCAAAATTTGAAAAAAAGTTTCTTTTGGACATATTTTCGTCACTACTTTTACATATTATCTATTATAAATATTTATGATAGCCCACACAAATATATTATCAAATAATTCAACATAGTTTATACTCAATTAATTATTTACCTAAAGCTAATACCCAAATACTATCATTAACTACAACTGAATTATTATTAATTTATAATAGCATAATTTTATACTCAATTAATTATTTATCTGAACCCAATACCTAAATACTAAAAATGAAATACCATTTCACAAATTTTAAGAAAATGACTATTAATTATTTAAGTCTTTGCAAGTTTGCAACTTTAACATTCTCAGTTTAAAATGTTTGAATTTACAAACTTTCAATTGAATCAATTCAATTCATCAACATCATCACTTATTTATCAGGCCGTGCATTTCATTCATCAAAAAACATAACATAAATTTCTCTTAATCGATTAAATCAATCCAAAAAACCAAATCAAAAATCAACCAAATAAAACCGTGAATCATTCAACTCCAATATCCTATCCAACCCACGCAAATCACAAAACCAAGTTTTGACCAATTCACAAATCCAAGTTCCAACCGAATCACAAAATTTAATTCCAACTTTCAACATCCAAATTCTAACCATTTCACAATAAAAATGCAATTAAGCAGGAAAAAAACAAAAAATAAAAAAACACACCCAAAAACTAATTCACAGCTTCAGGTTTTTCGGTTGGGTGTCGAGTCGGGACTCGGGTTTAGATCTGGGGCAAACAGTAGCGTTTTCTCCTCCTTCAGACGTTCAGTGGTGGCTACGGCATGAGGCGGTGGTCTTCGTGGAGGAGGGTTGAAGATGGTGGTGTGTTTGGGACTTCGCGTGGAAGAGTCGAGGATCTCTAATGCTGGCGTGGATCGAGGAGGAAGATGATAGTCGTCAGGGAAGGAGCAGCACTGCCAGAGATGGAGAGGAGAACGAGATAGAGAGAACGACGGTGAGTGAAAGTGAGAGTCGGTGAGAGAGAGTGAAAAAAAATGAAAAAAAGTTTCGGGTGTGGGTTTGGGTGAGGGTGAGGTATGGAGAGAGGGGGTTGCTTTTAGGATTAAAATTTTTAAAATTTGCAAATTAGTCCCTACTATTTTTCAAATTTTTGGTACTGGCTGATACGTGCAGTACCGAGTGAGAATTAGTGGTACTGACAGGTATCTCCGGCTAGTATCAAAACAATCAATAACGTTCCGTTTTCTGGAAGATACGAAACAGTATTCATACCATTGCTTGAACATCTCAACTTATAATCCAGATAAGATAAAATGGGAAAGACATCTTAATGGAATAGGTAATTACCGGGGTATATGTGGACATGTCATTATTGCAACTTGCTCATTTGTTATATACTATAAGCTCACAGAAAGAAAGAAATAGAAAGGAATATTCAACCAAAAAGTGAATCAATATATGGGAGCCCAAAAATAGAATTGGGCATGTCTTCCGTGATTAAGTGGGATATTAAATGTATATACCTTAAAATAGGATCAAAAATCATAATTGGTTGATATTTAGTGTCGTACTAGGATACAACATTTATCTGTAAGATAGACTATTCTGTTTATCAAACATTCTCTACTTTAGGCTAAGAATCTGTTATCCTTAACTTAGAATAATTTTATTCATATGCCTAAACACCCCCTTTTTGATCTTAAAAAGAACACCTACAGTTTCTTCTTTCCATCAACGTCCCATGTCTTCTGCTTATAGACGCCTCATCACCAACCGCATATCTTTTCCAATGACGGCAACGCCGCTATGAAAATAACCCACCAGTGATGCAAAACCACAAACATCAAATGCGTTGACATAAACGTTGTTTTTCTTTAGTGGTTTAGGATTTCTGGTCTTTTTTTAATTTCATATTATATATTATGAACTATTTAAATTCAATAATTTAGTAACTTTAAACAATTATTGTTTTTATTTAAACAAATCTGACTTGTTTTTAAGGAATTAGGATTTGTGACTGTAATCCAAATAATTCAAATTTAATAAGAATACTTGATTAGATTCAAATATGATTTTGTGATTAGGGTTTAGATCTAATCTAAATTTAAGACTTGAGTTTTTCCTTTTTGGTTTGCAACTTTCACATTTTCAATTCCAAGTTTAAGATCAATGACAATTAAATATTTTTAATTAATTTATAAAATTAAATTTAATTCTTATACCATTATTGGGGAATTGTAGGGTGAGATTCGATCTTACTTGCAATAAAATAAATAAGAAAACTTTTCGTAAGATTTTTTAAAGCGAAAATCACTTAAAATTTATATCATAATTAACATATATAATATAATAAAGCATTAAAGGCAATTCATACCTTAATATCTTTTTTGTTTCATTTGAACTATTTTTGAAAGTAAATCATCTTAAACGTTATAGCCACCCAGGTAGTTAATCTTTAACGGTATCCACATAACATGTTAAGAGGATTTTAATTCTATTTATAGTATGTTTTTTGTTATTTTAGTAATTTAATTAAAATAAAATCGTAATTTCAGTCAAACTAGAAATATAATTAATTCTAATTAAATATTAATTATGCCTAATAATATCTTATATTGATTCTTATTTATTAAATATCTCATTTAACCTTAAACTTTCTGAAACTTTATAATCAAGTTTAGTTTGATTAAAATTCCTTTTCTCTCTTCAACCTATTCTTTGTATATGACCTATTTGGTTTTTAAATATATTGATAATGAATATAAATTATAATAATAAATCATATGTCGAATTAAACAAATCAAACATCTTTAATTCTCTAATATAATAATTTTTATATATAAATCAAGATTAGTGTCTAGTAATACATTATTACCACTAAAATATTTTGGAATATCAAAGTATTTTTGACTAATCTTTCTATGTATACTTTTTCACATAATTTAACCATTTCATCATACAATGTTTTAATTAGATATAAAACAAAATTATATCTACTATGTTTAAGTCCAATCATATGAGTTTTCCACTATTAGTAATTAATTCTATCAATGACATTTGTAAACTATTTTATAAAGTGTCATTCCACCTTGCCAGAAGATTTTACAAATTAATACTAATCGAGAATAACGGAATAATCTCCTTAATCACTTTAGGATAATGAATATTATATTGATCACTCAACTACTTTCATATAGTTTATGCTATATCAAATAACTACTATTTGAACTTGTTCTTTAATAATTACCAAATTTTTTATTTAAGTATCTTTATATTTTAGTTTATGAGAATAACTACTTCCTTTATAAGAAAAATATAACGTGTGCTAATCTTTTTACTTTCTATTAATGTCCAATCTTAATAGAACAATAACTAGTAATAATTTAAGAATAATACATAAATACAATATAAATATCATAATTACGAAATAATCTTAATTTTATTTGTAATGCACCACTTTTGCATATGCTGCCAGCGGTCCCTTTACGCAACAATTCAATAAACTAACTTAGTAGCTCATTCACGTTGTTAATACCATGAAACCTTCAAATACCACCATATCCCCACCTTCCCTACTAGCTCTACCTTCACCGTAATGCCCTCCAATTAATGTTGCGATCTAATATCTTTCCTCTTTTCTATAGAAGATCCTTTTTTTTCTTCTTCGCTCATAGAAAACATGAGATCTTATGTACTTTTCTCTTTATTTTTCTAGCAGTAAAAAAATAGATAAAGAGGGTAATTATAAAAGAATATTCCTTAAAGTTCATCTATCTCATGTTTGTAGACATATTATGATGATTTGAGAAGAAATCTATGAAAGTATCAACTATCATGAAGGACCTGGTTATGATGGATATCTAAGAGGCTATAGTGGGCACCTAGGAGGAGGTGGAGGTAGGTCTCTAAATGATATCCACATTATCTAATTTGATAAACATTGTTCTTAATTGGACTAATTTTTATAAATAGATTTGTAGATAGAAGATGAAGTCCTTTAACGAACATTATGGAGATGCCATGAAGATTCCAAAAAGATATGAGCTGAAGAAGAAGAAGAAAAAGATATACATATATGAAATTAAGCTTGATTACATGATACTCTAAGTCAGAGTTGTTAATATAGAATACATGACATATTATATTTACAACAAATTAAAATTTTAGGCATTTGATCGATATAATTTAAGGTAATTTATTAAAAAGATTTCAAAATTCATTCAATTTTTTATTCTAGTTTTAAAAGTTTCTAAAAAACTCGGCCTTTTATTTTTTTTTACAAAAATAACTAGCCGTTAAACCTTTTGTTAATCACGTCATTTAATATTTTTATCATTGGTGACACATATTTATAATTTTTTCATATGGTCAATTAATAATAAAAAATAAAAAATAAATTTTAGAATAAAATAACAAAATCCCTCAATCTAATCTTGAACTCGAAAGATCCAAAATTGGATGGGAAGCATATTGAATTGATTTTGCTTCACTGAAGATCTTTTAGCTCAATAAACTTCTTTTATGTAACCTTCATCTAACTATTCAACAATGCTCTATATGCTTTGTTTTTCTTTAGACTTTACTGTGGCTCCAATAATTTTGGTGGCTATGGAGAAGCCTACAAGTCAATTCCTATAATCCAATAATTTTGGTGACTATGAAGAAGCCTACAAGTCAATTATAGGAACCTGCTAAATTTCAATAAAAAAGTCTACAAATAGAAGGAGCCTATTAAAAATGAAAGGAGTTTGTTAACATTAAAACAAAAGGAGCTTGTCAAAATACGAAAGGAGCTTGTTACCATTAAAAACAAAAGAAAATGAAAGGACCCTATTAAAAAATAAAAAGAGCCTCTTAACGAAAGAAACCTCTTGAATATTAAAACAGAGTGAGCTTATTCTAAAAGTGAAGGAGTCTCTTGTAAATTAAAAAAACACACTGTAATGCAAAGAAATTTTAAAGTTAAGAGATAGAGAGAGAGAGTTACACAGTCAATTTACACTGGTTCGGCTTATAATAAAGCCTACGTCCAGTACTCAAGTATTCAACTTGAGTATTTCATTATAAAACTCCAAATAGTAAATTTTCACGAGCCTCTCTAAGCTCACAAGTACATATTTTTTAAGATTCTTCACCCTTTGATAGTCGTAGTGTTTAACAAGTCTCTACAAGCTCTCAATAAAAAATGTATAAAGGGTTTAACAGTCTCTCTCAATAGAGTGATTTCACTTTCTAAGGCACAAAGAGTTTGATATAGATATGACTTTCAAGAATATTGATGCTGCTAAAGTATTTCGCAAATCTGTGTGTGTTTTGCAATTGCAGTGACTCTTCCTTAAGTAGACATTTTCTTCTACTAGTTGTTGCTTCATTTAAACTCTGAGTTAACTTTGTATTTAATGAATCTTCGATACCATCTCTATTGTATTCTTCCAATGTTAATAGAAAAGTTTTGTCAAAAATTCCTAAGCGAATTGATTGAAATAATAAGATTCTTTCAGATATTATGGAATCATTTCTAATAAGGTAAGTTTACTAAGAAAATTCTTGTAAGAAAAGAAGCATTTATCCTATGATATTATTTCCTTTTAAGAATTATATCATTACCTATACAAGGAAATAAATCTAATTTGAATTTTGAAATATTATATAGTTATCATCAAAATCACTAATAATAAACCTTGAGCTAACAATCTCTCCCATTTTAGTGATGACAAGCAATAACAGATATATTTTCAAAATTTAAAAATAAAAGATTTCGAAAGATACCTATAAACTTTATATGTTCTTACTCACAGTCATGATCAGAAGAAGCCTTTCTTCTGACAGGAGCCTTTCTTACGATTAGAACCTATCGTTTATGCATATCATAAATTTAAACTTCACAAATATAGTTCAACAATATTTCAACATTTGGCAAAAAATAAGGCAAATATATCATCAAAAGCAAACCATTGATTCTTCCCCTTTGTCATTATTAAAAAGTAGACGGAAAATAACTAAAAGTTAAAAAAATCACAAGTATGTAAAAACAAACCAAGCAAAAATAGCGACAAAGTTATTTGGGAGATTTAGAAATTTTTCGAAGAAAATTCTACATGTCAAGAATTTGATTTTTCATGTTGTTACTTTTGCTATGCATTTGATCTTAATTGGAAAGAATTTCCTTCAATTGTTGAAGGATCAGATCATTTGTGCTCTGGAGTGTGGCAAGGGCTAATTTTTTTAGGGTAGGACCTAAAAGGTCTACTACTCTTTTTGTTTTCTTCTCCACCCACACACTGTCTTCAACTTGTATCTAAATTGGTAAGGAATGGAGGAATGGAACTTTTCAGGTTCATGCCAATCCAGATTGTCAAAAGACACTCCATAATAAGCAAAAATATTGGTTAGAAGCATCCTATACGACAGACTACCAGTTATATTCTTATGATTTCCTTTGTCGACCATAAATTTCAAGATCATTTCTGGGAGATTCATCTTAATGCTCTTCAGAAGATTGTACACCACATATGTATCTAGAAGACTGCATCTTTCAACTGAGCTACTCCTTGGAAAAATTGAAGTAGCAAATATTGATGCAAGACATCTTGGTAGAAGTCCAAATGTCTACACCATGGTCTCCCTTTATGGGCATTTTTGGTGTTTAAGTAGATAAAGTCCACAACATCTCCCAGATCAAGATCAGTAATGTCTCAATTATGACAGGAAGGTCATTTTTGCCTATAGGAATTATATTCAGAATGTTTTCCAAGAATTCTTAAGTAATAAAGATCTCACACTCACGTACCTAAGAGATTATTGCCAGCTTTCTATCAGTTTCTTCTTTTCTCACGTGTGTAAAAAATCTAACTATGTCATCACACACTGTCTCATTCCAATTTAAATAATTTTCCCAACCAATAGAAAAAAGATGAGAAGAGATTAGAATTCCAATTTCATCGAACATGAGAGGTGGCAAATTGCATCCTGCAACCACTTTAAGCTTCTTATAACGCTTTTTTTAATCTCGCTTTACCTACTGAAACAACTTAATCCTTTGTTTCTTTGGTTTTGACCTTTTTGATTTTCAGATTTCTTCAAACAGAGCTTTTTCATAAAGTGACTTATCCCTAATAATGTTCCTCAATCTTTTCTTTGATCATAGACACTTTGCCTTTTCTCATTTCTTCTATTTTTCTTTTTCAAGATTCTTCTTCTTCTTTCTTTTCAGAGTCAGGGGTTTCTTCTTGTTCATCAATTTTTCATCTTATTTTGCAACAATTGCTCTAGTCCGTTGTCTTCTTATTAACCGAGTCAATTCTTCATTTAAACTATAATCATTTACAATCCAGTGCACTTTAGGCACTTTCTTATCCTTGGAACTAGGTTAATGATTAGTGGAAGGAGTTGCAAAAAATTTAGAGGAGAGAGTATGAGTAGGCAGAGTGGGAGAAGGTAGTGGGAGTGAGGGAGAAATGAAACCTTACTTTTCTCGCTGGCTCCCACTCATTAGAGGATTCTTCTTCTTCTTTTTCTTTGATATTTTCTTATTTGTTTTCTTCTTCTTTTTCTTCTTCTCCTTTACTAGAGTGAGCGACATATTGCTGTTTGACTGTTGGTTCATTGTGCTTAGAGGATGACTCAGATTCTGGTTTTAGAAATAGCATAGCCAAAATCTATCTTTTTCTCTCCTCTGGAGTACCTCTTGAATGGGTGCTTCTAAAACTTGGGGCTTAGAGGTAATAAAAACAGGTTCAGTAGCAGTGTTTAACGATCTTACCATTGTTGACAAAAACGAAGACTCAAAAACCAGAGTTTGTTTATGGCAGAGAGTTTCGCCAGATATTTGAGTGCAAAGATCTTTGTCTCACAACTATGATGGAAGAGATGAACTCTCCAAAGAAGAACGATACATATGAGCTTGTGAAGCTTCCAAAAGGTAAAAGAAAAACTTAAGAATAAATGGGTGTTTAAGATGAAGAAAGATGGTAATAAGCTAGTGAAGCACAATGTAGGGCTACTGGGGAAAGGGTTCAGTAAAAAAAAGGGTATAGATTTTCCTGAAGTCTTCTCACCAATTGTCAAGATGACTGTTTTGAGTTTGAATGCTTACTTAGATCTTGGACTTGAATAGTTAGATGTTAAAACAACCTACTTACATAGAGATTTGGAAGAGGAGATATATATATGGAGCATCCGGAAGGTTTCAAAGCTAAAGGTAAGGAGAATCAGGTCTACAAGTTGAAGAAAAGTTTATATGGGTTAAAACAAGCTCTAAGCATGCTATCAGAAGTTCGATTCTTTTATGAAAAAAAATTATAGTTACAAGTGACTATATAGTAATGCGTGTTTGTATTTCAAGAAGATCATAGGTGAAAACTTCATCATTCTTCTTCTATATATCAATTATATGCTTATTATGGATGTTGGCAGAATCTAAAAGTTGAACGTGGATTTGTCTAAATCTTTTGATATGAAAGATATAGGACTTATAAAGAAAATTTTACGCATGGAGATAACCAGTGATAATAAGAGTAGTAAATTGTGGTTATCAGAGAAAAGGTATATTGATCAGGGGTTACAAAGGTTCAATATGAAGTATGCCAAGCTAGTTAGCATGCTACTGGCACCTCACTTCAAGTTGAGCAAGCGTGTATGTCCCTCAATAAAAAAGGAAAAAGATGGTATGTCTTTCGTTTCATGCTCATTTGCAATAGGGTCTCTAATATATGTTATCGTATATACTACCAAATATAGCACAAGTTGTTGGGTTAGTGAGTAAATTCTTATCTAACCTATGAAAAGTTCACTGGGAAGTAGTGAAATGAATTTTGAGATGCTTGAGTGGTACTTCAAAATCGAGTTTGTGTTTTGGTGATAGGGAATTAGTTCTAGAAAGTTATACGGATGTAGATATGGTTGGAGATCTAGATGGAAGAAAATCTACTTCAATTTTGGAGGGAAAGCCAAGTAATGACAATCAAAGCTACAAAAGTGTGAAACTTTTTCTACAACTGAGTAGAGTATATAGCTGTAGTGGAGGCTAGTAACACTACAAGAAAATTGTGAGTTAGCGATGGAAAATACCGACGGAAAAGATAAATATTCCGTCGATATTAAACATTACCGATGGAATTTATTGACAGAAAAAAAAATCGTAGATTCGGCTGTAGCTAATCTTACCGATGGTAAAGAAATTTTTCGTCGGTAAGTTTACCGATGGAACAACATTACCGTCGGTAATTTCAACAAAAAAGTTACTGACTCTCACACTTTTTCCGTCCGTTAAGTTACCGATGGGCTATAATTTTCCAACGCTAAATTTACCAACGGTAAATTCCTAAACCGTATGTAAATTTAGCATCTGAATGTTTTAATTCTGTCGATAAATTTACCGACGGTATGATTGTTTCCGTCGGTGAAGTGTTGGCCATTACCGATGGAAATTGTGGGTTTTTCCGTCAGTAAATTATTTAATTTAATTTTTTTTTAAAAATATTTTCATTATATATAAATTATAACCGTCAGAAAATTTTAATAATTAAATATTTTTAATATATATTTAATTTGATAGAAATAATTAAATAGAAATTTTGATTAATGATTAAA
>JANZXR010000008.1:23014461-23027017 GCA_027575705.1 Erythroxylum echinodendron
GGCTCCTAGCTCCAGAGGGATTTTTCAGAGACTGTGTGGACCAGATTGGCGAGACAGGTCATGGCACACAGGTGGGTTAGCTGGGACTTCAGATTTTGGGATGACCTAGTTGGGAGTATATTTCTTCCTCTTTCATAGTATTTGTATTAGGGTTGTCTGTATATACAGACTGTACATTTGTTGTAGACACTGTTGATTTTGAGTAATGAAAGAGGAAGATTCTGATTTTAAAAATCTTGTAATTTACAGTTATTGGTTTTATTATTTAAATATATGTGATGCCATGTGGAGTTCTATAGTGATTGCATGTAGCACTCCCTTATCTTAGGATATGTGTCGGAATGACCTACGATGCGTACCCTAGGGTAATGGGGTGTTACATATATTGAGCAAAAGTATCATCTCATAAGGGAGATAATACAACGTGGTGAGGTGAATGTGGTAAAGATTCCCACAAAGCAAAACCTTATTGATCCATTTACTAAGATGCTGTCTCAAAAGAGTTTTGAGGGTCACCTAACAAGGATGGGACTAAGGGATATGTCAAACTTGATTCAGGGAAAGTGGGAGACTATTGGAGTTATGTAAATATAATGCCCTAGAAAGCAAGTGTATTTACTTATAACTTAATTTTCTTCTAGTTACTTTTTGTAATGAAAATATTTATTATCAATAAAACAAAAGAGTTTGGTTTTACATGTATGAGCATAATAAAACTAGTCATAAGGTACATAAATTCTTTTGCAAGTAATATACATATTTATAGAGATGTATGAGAAACATGTATATTATTAGAATCTAAAATAATTGATTCACAGTTGAATAATCAAGTTGGTCACTTGATTATAGTTTAAACTGTAGTGTTGCGATATATCTCTATATAAGTAAAAGAGTTTACTTTAAGGAAATGATGAGTTTCATATCATGATAGTAGTTGACTATTGATAAATGAATCTGGAATCACGTATGTTTTAAAGAATAAAGTAGGTCGTTACTTTAATCTTAAAACATAAATTTAATCATTCATTTATTATGGACGACAATCTTGATGAGTGTTGAACTCATATGTGTTTCATTATAATTCTTGATATGATCGAAATGGATTTTTATAAAGTATCAATCTAGTGTTTGCATGTTGGAATTATTAATTGAAACATGTATAAGGGAACGTTCACTCAAATAAAGAGTTTATAGTGATATCATCACTTCTAGATGTTTTATGGAGATTGGTGATTAAACTGGCGCCAGTAGTTTGATGGACTAGCTATCCATCAAATCTTAACAACAAGATGAGATCTTTTGTGTTAATCACTATATAGAGTAAAACAGGAGATCTAGAAGGAAAAATCAACATAAGGGCAAAACGGTAACTTTACACTTTATTGTGCGGATGGCTATAATGTGGTTCATATTAGAGTTTGCATTGGACATCTTATTTGAAACATATGTTCTCATAATATTTAAAAATTCAAGAGTTCAACTAATTGTCTTTAGTAGAATGACATTTAGTTAATAAGCTGGAATCAATTCTAATGAGATTAAATTAATTCCGGGCTTATTAGAGCTTGAATTATATAAGTTTAATTAGATTCCCCATTTGGCTTCTAGGAAGGTTATCAAGTAAAGTAAGAAATACAAATAGATATTTTAAAGCTTATGATTCAATGTTGCGCTTACTTTAATTAGAAACCTAAATGAATATTTAGAGATAGGCTAGACTTTGATTTAATTTGATTAATTAAATTAAATCAAAGTTATTAAAGATAAAAGGAGGTGGATTTTCGATTTTAATGGGCTAAATGTGCAGCAGCACATTTAGTAGTGGTTTGCTACATTTAAGATGGTTTCTAACATCCTTTATCATAATTAAATGGAGTTATAAGCTTATCATTAATTGGTTTAATGGTTGTCTTTTAATGATAGCTTGTAACCATTTACCATTCATTGGATTAAAGAAGAAAGAGGTTCATTTGATGGACCCTCTTCCTTCTTTCATCACAAAACCAAAAATGAGATGAATCAATTTAGGTTGTTGGTCTTTTCATATAGCCATCTTAAAACAAATGAGAAGAGTCTCATTTATTGGCTTCTTTATGATTGATTAAGGATGTGATGCATTGGATGCACTTCACTTCTTTCTTACAGGCTTAATAGAAATTGAGAGAAAGAATACAAGGAGTTGTTGAATTCTTATCTCTATCTCTGCTATCTTGCATGAGATAGCCGAAATTTGCATGAGAGATGTCTCATCTTTAGCTTCCTTTTCTAAGGAAAAATCTCTTTAAGTTCTCTTCTCCTTTCCCACCAAAGGATTTTGTTAACCAAGTTATCCAAGGAGAATAAGTGATAGATCGGATTGGTCAAGGATACATCACCTAGGAGAGGATACATTGCCGAGGATAGGATAGCACAATGAGGAGTTAAAGTTGTAGCAAAGGAGTCGGTATATTTCTACCATCTTATTATTATGTTAAATATTTTCCTTATACTGTATCATGTATGACTTGGCATGTTGATTTGGTTATATTGGTTTCACTAAATTTTGATTTCTAAAAGAAAATTTTTGAAATCTACCGTTTTAGCCAAATCTTGCATGTTTAAGTTTTCGATCCAACAACTAATACGTCAAGGCTATTTCTTCCATAAAAAACTTAGCATGATGTTTTTCTAGAGAAATGAATTTTTTAGCAAATTTTTCTTTTTCAAGTTCTAGAATAGTAAATTTTTCTTTTAATTGTTTTACCTTAATATAATCATTTTCAAGCAATGTTACTTTTGTTCCAAGAATTCCTTTTCAGAGACTTTTTGCTTATTATTATTTTCAAGAGAAATAATTTTAGACAATAAATTCTTATTATTAGATTCTAATTATTTAATCATATTCATTAAGGAAACATCACTATCTTTGGACTTCTCAATCTTTTTGAAATACTGCATAGTTAAGTTTTTTATACTGATCATATAGGTCATGTTATACGTCTCTTAATTCATCAATTTTAATATCATAATTAGAATAATATACCTCCTTGTCTCCTGATTCAACCATAAAGCAAACATTGTTGACCTCTTCAAGTTCTTCTTCTTTAAAGTTCTCAAAATCTTCATCTGACAAGGCTACAGTCAGAGCTTGTTTTCTGAGTTTTTTATTCTTTGTTTTATCCTTTTGAAGGATAGGACATTCTGGTCTGTGTATCTAGGCTATTTGTAGTGATAACTTATGATTTGATTGTTTTGTGTATTGCCACTACTTTTCAACCTATTATTTCCAGTTTTCTTATTTCCTTCTCTTTTCTTCATTAGCTTCTTTTTGTAGAAGCATGCATATTTTCTGACCATGAAATTGAATTCATCATCTCCATCTATTTGTAACTAGGTGTCGCTTTTATCACCATTTGATGGATTTGATTCATTAGCTACTTTTGATGTCATTCCTCTTCTGTATGAAGATCCTTCATCTCACCTAAGCTCAACTTCACGGATCATCAAGTTTCGTCTTAACCATTCGAGTGAAATAGTGTTGAGATCCTTTAGAGTTTCTAGAGATGTCACCTTAGGTCTCCACTCTTTTGGCAGTGATCTTAGAATCTTTGTTACAAGCTTATCATTAGGATATATCTTGCTTAAGTTCTTCAAAGTTGTGATGATGTTGTTGAATTTTCCAATGAATTTGTTTATTTTTCTCTCTGTTTCATGCAAATAGTTTCGTATTGATGCACTAAAAAACTTATTCTATATTTCTTTACCTGATTCGTTCCTTCAAAAGTAACTTGAAGTTTTTCCTACATTTCCTTTGCTGTAAAACAGTAGGATATCTTTTCATATTCTTCTGGAGATAGTGCATATATTAGATAATGTCTTGCTTTGGCATTTAGCTATGTATTTCTTTTATAAACATTAGTCCACACTTCTATGTCGTCAGTAGCGGGAGGTATGGCTCCAACTTTGATAGCTTGCCAGATCTTGGTATCTACAAATTGAAGATAAATAGTTATTCACTTTTTCTAATGTGAATAGTTGTTTCCATTAAAATAAGGAGGCTTTGAGATGGATTGTCCTTCAAGGTTTCTTAAATTGTTTGCCATGATCTATCACGTGCTGAAAAACACATTAAATGTGAAATTCGCTCTAATACCAAATGATAAAGCAAACATACGTAAGATGGGGTGAATTGTGTGTGACTTAAAAATTTTTTCCAGTTACTATCAATTTTTGTAAATGCTAAGAACCTACTAACTTTCAACATAATAGTCAGTAAATAGAAGGAGCTTGTTAAAGTTAAAAAACAAAAGGAGCCTATTAAAGTTAAAAAACAAAAGGAGTCTGTTAATGTTTAAAAATGAAATGAGCTTGTTAACATTAAAAAAACGAAAGGAGCTTGATAAATTTGTAATTTTCATTCTTTTGACATAATATCTTTCCCATTTTAAATTAATTTTTTACTTAATTTTAGGGTATTAATTTCTTTTAGGTGCAAAATCAAGGATTTGGTGAAGATTGAATTAAAATGAAGGAAATTGAAGATTAAGGATTAGCTAGTTATTAATCTTTAGATTTACACCAAGCCAAATCCCACTTTGAAAATACTCATCTCCACTTTAACAAATCAGCTCCTCGCAATGATATCTCCACTTCAACGAATTAGCTCCTCACGACAATCTTCATATGGATAGCATGAAACTCCAAAAATATACACAAAATGAGAAGATATATTTCTACGATTCTGAATTTTATAAGATCTTTCTTTGTATTTAAATTTATGGGATTTGTTTCCCATTTTAGCCCAGGGTTTTACCCTCCTCCTTTCTTGTAAATAGGAGAACCTTTCATTAGTTCAGCTATCTTTTAGTTTTAAGTAATTTTCATCTTTTCTTTATTTTGTTGTTTTTGTTTCAAGTCATGAGTGGCTAAAATGTTTGTTCTAGTCAAGATTATCAAAGTTTGATTCAATAAAATTGCGAGAATTGTTCTTCAATTATTTTTCTCTTTTTGAATTTTTGAATATTTTTTGTATTCTTGATATTTATTTGGTTTAAATGTTAACATCTTATTTATATTACATAAATACTTCTATTTGTATCTTTAAACCCATTCGTGTTTATTAGATCCAATAAAGTAGAAATCCAATGCATTCGATGAAATTAAATCGTTGGAATTGCATTGTTGAAAATATTCAATTCACCTTAAATAATTAAATTCGAGTATTATTGAGTGAAAATGGTGTCTTTTCTAATTTTTAAAGTTGTTTATAGTCTAAATCCTAAAAGCTAATTTAGGAATGAGTGATAAAGATTTATTTGTGGATCAATTCCCAACTAAATTGCAAGAAAGGAAAAGCAGAGTATTAGAACTTATTAATACTCATTGCCATTTGATTTGAGAAGGAAATTTATATTTCTATTCAGTGATCAATTAAATGGAATTAATACTGAGATATATCTTGGTTGAAATTTTTCTTATCATTTTCTTCATATTCTAATTTTTAATGTTATCTTATTTTCAATTATTAATTCATTCAACCATAAAACTCCCCTTTTTAGTTACTGTTCTAAAATTTCAGATTATGTAACCAGTCTTTGTGGATTTCGACCTTACTCGCTGTTTCTACAAAATAAAAGGTTTCGAGAGTAGGAAATTATTTTTGTTGGTTTCGACACCTAACAGAGCCTGTTAACATTTCAAGAAAAAATGAAAGGTGCCTAATAACGTTTAAAAACGAAAAGAGCTTGTTAATGAAAGAAACCTCTTAAATATTAAAACAGAAGGAGCCTATTCTAAAAGTGAAGGAGGCTTTTGTAAATTAAACACATATACGCACTGTAATGTAAAAATTTTAAAGTTAAGAGAGAGAGAGAGTGACACAGTCGATTTATACTGACTCGGCTTATAACGAAGCCTACGTTTAGTCTCAAAGTATTCAACTTGAGTATTTTATTGTACAACTCCAAGTAGTAAATTTTAACGAGCCTCTCCAATCTTACAATTACATATTTTTCAACCTTCCACACTCGTAGTGTTTAACAAGTCTCTATAAGCTCTCAACAAAAATGTATATAGGGTTTACTTAATGTAAGCTTCAAGGAATAACAATATCTGTCAATAGAGGATTTTCACTTTCTAAGGCATAAGGAGTTTGAGATAGATATAACTTTTAAGAATATTAATGCTGTTGAAGAATTTCGAAAATCTATATGTTGTTCATAAATGCAGGGGCTCTTCCTTAAGTAGACATTTCCTTCAACTAGGCATTGCTTCATTTTAATTATGAGTTAACTTTGTATCTAACAAATCTTTGATATCATCTTTGCTAGAATCTTCCAATATTCAGACGTTAAGAGAAAAGTTTTATCAAAAATTTTCGGAGTTAGTTGTTTGAATTAGTAAGATCCTTTTGGACATTTTGGAATCATTTCTAATAAGGTAAGTTTATTAAGAAGGTTCTTGCAAGAAAGGAAACATTTATCCTATGATTTTATATCCTTTTACAAGTTATATCTTTACCTATGAAAGGAAATAATTCCATTTTGAATGTTGAAATATTATATGGTTATAATCAAAATCATTAATACAAAACCATGAGCCAACATAATTTATGAGAAGATGCAAGAAGATTGTACTTAGGAACGTAAGAGAAAAAGAGAAAGGCCAAAGAAGAACTGGGGAGATGATCAGAAACGATAAAGCTCTACTAGAACTTATCGAAGAGTTGACCCTCAATAGGAAACTTTGAGATCTCACATAGAGAGGTCCTTCTCTTTATCATAGATATTTAGCCTAAACTCTTATTATATAATACTTCCCCCATAATTATTTAGCTTAATTATTTCTTTACCTAACCTAATCATTCTCTTAAAATAAATTATTTGTTTTATTAATTTATTTATTGTTTTCTTTGGACATATATTTGCTTATTTTATCTTTTATTTTTATTCTTTACTTTGTTCTATAAGTATTGTAATATTTATTTTATTACTTATTTTTATCCTTACATCTATTTGTACTTAATTATTTTATTTATTATTATTATCATGCTCAAATTTTTATTTTATCTTTATTATTATTATTATTATTATTATTATTATTATTATTATTATTTCTATTTTTATTTTATGTTATATTTTTAGTCTTTACCTTGTTCTATCTATATTATATTTTTCTGTTATTATTTTATATTTTTATTTATAAGTATTTGATTATATTTAATTATATTATTATGTTATCATTACTATTATCCTTTATTTTATTTATATAATTACTTTTATTAATTTAATATGTATTTTTATTTTTATTCTTTATTTCTATTTCTACTTTCTATTTTCTATTGTATATTGTATGTATTTTTATTTTTTTATTGTAGTTTTGATTTTTTTCTACCAATAGTTCTCAAAAACTTATTTCATTTTGTCTTTTTTCTTTTCTCTGTAGGTCTATCGAAAATAACTTCTCAATCAGTTAGGAATAAGACTGCATACTTTGGAGTTCCCAAAATCCTGCATCTCAATAAGACTTTTACTGGAATATTGTCATTGTTATTATTAATTTGTATAAATCAAATACTTAACAATTACCTAAAAATCTTGAATAAATAAATTTAATTATAATAACATATAAATAACTAACTAAATAAGATATGGTGTAGAAAAATATATTTTATCTCAACAATAAGAATTCTACCACTTTTACCCTATCAAAACAACATATATATTGTATACTATTACAATAACTTGATATAAACATAATAAAATATATTTTTAATTATAATATTATAAAATGTTTTAAAGAAAATTTGATTAATTGCACGTTTGCTAGTACAGAGATGTGAAAGCTAATGAAGACATGATTTTTATGTTCCCTTATTATTTAACTATGTTTTGTTGTGTGATAAATACCTTTATATAATTGATGATTTAAAATAGTTACACTAATTAAATTCTTTATTCGTTTTCATGCATCAAGATTTTACCTATCTATTGTTTTTAAGGCATGTCAAAAGTGGCCTGGCCCACTTTTGGTCTGCGTCGACCAAGCCACGGGACGGGCCACGACGAGCTGCGAGCCAGCCCGGCCTAGCCTGTGGCACATCGGTTATTTTCACATTTTGAACATTTTTTAAAAAAAATACATGACGGGCCGGATGAACTCAATTTTACATGTTTTAATTAACTTACAATTAACTCTTATCCCTTTTAAAAAAACTATAGACTTTTCAAATTATTTCATAATGCAAATAAGAAATTTCAATTTTATCTTTTATATTCTTTCTCGAATAATTTTATCTTTTATATTCTTTCTCGAATAAGATGAAATCATGGTTACTTTCTATTGCTAATAAACATATTTCTTAATAATTATATATTCCTTTATAATATGATAAATTTAGGCCTAACTCCACCTCAAAAGGCACCTTGTAAGGGGAGGTTTGCCATACATTTACAAACTATTTTAACATTCTTTACTTATTGAATGTGGGATTCCTAACACACTTCCCTCAGCCTAGAGTAGGTTGGACATCTGATGGGTATATTGGGCAAAGGGCTACAGTAGTGCGAGAACTACCCCAAACCATTGAGACAAGTTTAAGCTCTAATATCGTGATAAATTAAGGCCTAATTACACCCCAAAGGCACCCCGTAAGGGGAGGTTTACTATACATTTATAAACCATTTTAAAATTCTTTAGTTATTCAATATGGGATTCCTGAAATAGTGTCTGCAAATAAGTACATTCGTGTATAGTTATTTCAATTTAACATGTATCAATCTTTTGAAGGAAATAACATAATAGCTGTGGATAACAAGTTTAGTGCATTATTAAGCCAAATTGATCAAGTTTATCAAATAATTATCCTTGCTTATTGATGGATCTTGTAACTATTTAATCTTTCTTTTACATGTGTTGATCTTTTTTACTTGTTTGTAAAATTAAGATTAGCTTCTTTTAGAAATAAATATATATGAATTTTTAATAAAATTTCACTTATGTTCTCTTTATCTTGTCATACAAAGTTAAAAATAAAGGTGGTCATTGATGATGATAATCTATTATTTAAACCATAAGTGCACTGTTTATTTATAGCTATCATTAGCGAGTATGAGTCGATCCTATAAGGACTAGAATTACTAGTACTTATTGCCTTTCTATTATCTAGTCTAATAAATTATTGTGATGATAATTAATCAAATGTAAAATAAAAACAGCAAACTTAAATATATCAACAATTGATTAACTAGTACGAAGATTAGATTAAGAACCAATCAAAGAAAACAGTGGTAATTGGACTTCGAATCCCACTAGGACTTCTAGGACATCTTACGCAATCATAATTTCATTACTTATGTTAACCTATAGTTTATTGAACTATGGAAATTCCTTTCTTCTATTAATATCTTTGGTTTATAATATTAACACTTAACCTACTGTTAACTAACTAAAACCTCTTTCTAGTTAAAAACCTTTAAGATTGCATTAATCAATTCATGAATTTCATTATTAGGTTTAACCCCAATTAGGAGGATTTATGTCAACCAATCTCTAAGTTTGCATGCAATTCCTTTCAATTATGGTATATCTATTCATACAAAAGGATTTCTCAATCTCAATTGCATGAACTCATATATGAAATAATACACTAGTAATATTAATTCAAGAATAATTAAGAACATATAACTGAATCTCAATAAAACTCAAGAATGAATTAAATTAAAATAAAGGTGTATCTTAGGGTTCATCTAATCCAAGTACCAATAAAAGTTTGATTCAAAATCATAAAAGACATAATGTCAAAACTAAAGAAAAACCAGAAAATCAAAAGAAATATGATGAAATCCTTTTTAGTCTTTATACAATCCACTTAGATTTATGGTAATCCACTATAAATATGTTTTCTTGCATGTTCTTTATTTTTTATCATCCTAGGTTGTTAGTTCATGTTTTTCGAGCATAACTTTAGCCTCCTGCAATTAAAAAACATAAAGAAATAAGATCCTAAAAATCTACACAATTAAGGACACGACCATGTCCATTTTTAAAAGGCCATGTCCCTCAAGGACAACTTTAATCTTCACTTTTTGTCCTCAATTATGTCCAATTTCTAATTCTTTCGACTTATGAAGGCAATTAAGACCAAAAAATATAATATAATGAATTAAATACCAATAAAAATAATAAAAAACTCTCAAATAAACAAGAAAAATGCATTAAACAAGAGATTGGAAATATTTTCTATTAAGAATTTATCAAACTACCCCCACTTGAAAATTAACTTGTCCTCAAGCAAATCAATTTCATTAATCTTAACGTAATAAGAAACAACATCGACATTAGACAAATCAAAGACATTCATCAAGATTCATCCAAGAAAAAGACATTCATTAAGATTCTTTATTATTCATTCAATTTCAAAGTTCATTAAATTGTCAAGCACTTAATTACTTGCAACATATTATAAGCCAACACAATTCATTTCACAATTCTTCAAATTTTAACTTAATTGACATAATTCCATTTAATCTATAGTGAACATACATGAGAAAAGAATGCTAAAACCTTTACATTTCTTACCTTTATTTCAAACAAAACACTAAATTAAATATAAGAGCGATTAGAAGCATGTTTGAAAAGTCACCTAGCCTTTTCGCACGAGAGTAAACACCCTATCATGAATACATTAGGCTACTTAACTAGGTCACTATCTTAGATGGCTACTATTATTGCTCTTTAATTTCAACCTTTTTATTGTTACAATGTCAACGAAGTGAAATTATTTATGCTCGTTTACTCACATACTACTATTTTTTCTTTTTATGTGTGGGTAATTAAATGCTTAAAAAGAATTCACATTTAATGCAATACATATACAAATTATACATAAAGTATTATAAAGTAAATCAAGTATCCGTTCTCAAAATTAATAAAACAAATCAAATTAATCATCTAAACTCATAACTCTTTGCCTAAACAAATGAAATCACAACCATAATCAGACTCATAATAAATCATCTTGATTGATATGCTCTTTCAAAAAAATTGCCTAAATTATTCATTGTTAAGTTAATTACAATAAAGTTAATAAGGTTGATTGCCAACTCCCTCCCCCTTACTTCAATTATACATTGTCCTTAATGTAGAAAACATGTACAACAATGAAAAATATAAAAAATAAAAGAGGTGTGAGGATAATTAGTACCCACCTAATAGACAAAGATTTTTAGCTTTGTCCAATGTCATCAGCAACCATGCAGTGCTAGTGAAATCTCCCTTACGCTAAAGCAAGAGGTGAAGTTTGCTTCATAACTTGTGAAACTACATCAAATCTCAAGTAACAAAATTATGGCCATCAAATTGAGATTATGAAAATAATTAAACTAATATTAAAAATCTTACAAACTACTCCATCAAAACAAAAACACCTAATTGTTGGATTGCCTCCCAACTAGTGTTTCTTTTTTAGTCTTGTAGCTGGACCTTTCAATAAATTTTTCTTTGATTTGGATTTATAATTAGCAGCTTGCTTTCATTTCTCACATAAAGGTTCATTATCCTGTAAATAGGCCATATAATGCAAGAAAACAAGGACATAAGATATCAAATTAAGAATACTAAGTGCATCTACTAGTGCCAATTTTAATAACAAATTGTCAATATGATAAAGAATAATAAAACCCTTAGATATTTAATTAACTTTGACATTTCATTTTATGTGAAGTAGGAACCTTCCGTACTTAAGATAATTATTAGTAATTCCTCGGTAGCCTCCTTATTTGGCTCTTCCTCTTTATTTTTCTTTATCCATTCCTCCTCTTCTTCTTTCTCTTTTTTAACAACATTTGCCTATTTTTCTTCAGCTTATAGCTCCTCTCCACTAGGGAATTCAATGGGGCCCAAGCTTGACTCGAAGCCTGATAGAGTTCGAGACACACAGCCTAAGCCTAAGATTGGTCGAGCTTAGGTGAATCGAAGCTTGTTTGATCCCAACTTTGTCTGAACTTTTTCTTCTTTAATTTAAAATTCATAAATGACATAATTTTAAAAATAAAAGTTCTGGGCTTTGGGTTAGGTCAAGCTGGGAAGCCTAATACCGAGCTTGGCACAAAGTCTGAAAATTAAAAGAAAGCTCAAGCCCTGTTGATATTCTTTACCAAGTCCAGTCTCCAATCTATCAAATTACTATATCTACATAATCCCTCAAATTTGGCTTAATTTATCTGGATAAAACACTAAGCTCTTTGTTACATACAAGGCAACCTTATTTGAAGCATTCAAAAGGATATCAAGATGTTGACACTCCTCTTAATTTTCTTGTTATAGAAATCCATATGAAGTGTGATCATTCCATGTGAAGTCATAATAGTCTCTTCACTATATGTAACACCCCACTCCCGCTAGACCCGAACCCGATATCGATGGTGATATCCAAATCCGTACCCCGCGAGGGTGGTGTGCCACATCACTTAACAATTAAAAGTCGGTATGTATTTTTTTTTAAAAACCATAAGCATAAGGAACAGAAATTCGTTAACCAAAATATGTCACTTTAATTAATTAACACTTGATACAAACA
>JANZXR010000008.1:23031270-23049689 GCA_027575705.1 Erythroxylum echinodendron
CCCCCCCCCCCCCCCCCCCCCCCCCCCCCTTACAGCTATGGCGACAAGTTAAACACAGGAGATGTCCACGACAGAGGGCACAACGCTTATTGGATGGTGGACAAAGAGGAATGTTGACGACTAACACAAAAATGAAGAGAGGTTTGTTTTTTAGTTAATAACCTAGTAGAAAACAACATCGTTTTCTAGAAAACAAAACAACGTTGGCTTATATTATGCAAGGAATAAATTTACCATTTGGCGTCAATGTCCATAACCGTCACAAAGTGGTAATGCCATGAAGATAACATTATATTAATTACCATATATAATTATATGTATTTCCATTTAATTAGTTAAAAGATAATTACAATATTGTAAACAATGGAATTCAATAAATTTTGGTTATTTTAAAAATTTATATGACAAACAATGCAAAATTAAATTGTATTACATAAATAAATTTTGGAGTTTAATGTCT
Source organism: Erythroxylum echinodendron (assembly GCA_027575705.1). Taxonomy (NCBI): domain Eukaryota; kingdom Viridiplantae; phylum Streptophyta; class Magnoliopsida; order Malpighiales; family Erythroxylaceae; genus Erythroxylum; species Erythroxylum echinodendron. The sequence goes on from JANZXR010000008.1 coordinate 23,031,731, forward strand.
TTTAAAATATATGATTTCACAATTTTATGTGGTGTGACAAAATTCCAATTACTATATATAAATTGGGTAACAATTTATAGAAAATTTATATTATAAAGGGAAAATTCTATAAATATAAAATCCAAAATAAATTAAATTCTCTTATTAATATCTTTTAAAATATATGAACTGGTGTCACAAAACTCTATTTACTATATATAAATTGTAAACTATTTTATATTATTGATAAATTACAGGAATATAGAAAATGTACAAAAATCTCGATTTGGCAACTATTTTAGACAATCGTAGCCAAAAATTACATTTACCGAAGAATTTAAGAAAGAATCATAAAAAAATTAATTCTGTAATAACACATGGCGACATTTGTAAGAATTGTCTCCAAATGTATCGATTTTTTTTTTTTAAATTAGACGATGTCGTTTGTGTTTGTTAGTCATCTTCCCTCCATCCCCTCATTTTTCCCACTCTTTTCCTTCTCCCACTCGTTTGTTTTGTATTTTTTTCTCTCCCAGTACTGATAGCCTTCCATCTTCTTTGGACTACCCCCTCTTTATGGTGTGATTCTGTCTTCTTTGGTATGTTTTTGTCTTCTCTCCTTTGTGTAGGTGCGTGGTCAGGTGTTTAATTTTGGTTTTATTTGTGCCTGGTTAGACCACCGTGGGATGTTAGGTGTATTAAGGGTTAATATATTGAGTTTTATTCATTGGTTTGGGTTGTTAGTAATTGGAAAACAAATTGAATGTGTTAATGTTTGTGATAGAAAGGAAAAGACGAGATTTTGGTTATGATTTAAGGATGAATTTTTGATACATGTAAGGTGTTTGATGAATTGATTGTTACCTTGAGGAATAATTGATGGGAGTGTTATGCCATTATAGGTGCTTCAGTTTGCTCATTTTGATCATTTGATGACTTTGTTCTTCCTAGGCCTGGCAAAATTTCATTCGAACTGATAACACGACCTTGTCTGATCTAGAAAAAATCAGATACTGGTTAGAATTTTTTTGACCGAACTTAAACCAGGTTGATCGATTTTTGTCTCAATTAAAATCAAATCTAAATTCGGGTTGACCTAATAAGATAAAATGTCTGAATTTTTAAAATTAGTCAGCAGTAAACATTTAAAACTGATTAAAATTGTCCGATCCGAATTTAAAAAAGATAAAAATCATTGTTACAAAATTTGGTGAAGAAAAAATTTGCATAATTTTGAATTTTGATTTGAAGTGTGCTTTTTTTCCCTTTTTTCTTGCATGTTTTATTTGGTTTGAATTTGTAGTATGAACAATGTGGTTTACTAGTTTTGGATTTGGTGTACTGTTTGTGCCTTTGTGGCTTCTTGCTATAATATTGTTGAAGACTTCGAATTTGGTGTTTGCATTTTTGTTTTTTTGAATTTCGTTGTACACTTACTATTTATTTGGTTTGATCTTCAACTAGTCCACCCTATTTTAACTTTCTTTGCTATATTTTTTTTATTGGTTTTACAGAGAAAAAGAGATGGGATGAAGATGGTATAATTTAATGACCTTTTGTTATTAGTTAAAATCGGACAAACCAGTTCCGAACCAAATTGCATGCTTTCCAATCCGGTTCAGTTCTAGGTCAACTTGGTAAAAGAAAATTTGGTTTCAAACCAATTTAGGGTCATGAAATTTGTATCTTTGTCCGAATTATTTGGAACCAGTTTTGTTTGAAATCAATGTCTTACCAACCTTAGTTCTTTCATTGACTTGATTTATGACCTTTTACGTGGAATCTTTAATAAATTAACTTATTAATATCATTTTTGAAGCACATTAAATGGTTAAGAAAAGTGAAAATTTATTCAAAAGCAAAAATGATGTAATCTTACAAACTATGTGACTTTGACATTTGCATTTGTTTAGTAGCTACTATAGGTGGTAAACATTATACTTTTTAGTAGGTACACTTAAGTGATTTTTGTTACTTGTAAATACAAGTAACTTAATGCTTTTTTAGAGAATGTTAAAATAATTCAAAATGAAAAGGGAATTAACCATATTGAAGGTGATTATAACAAGAGATTTAAAAATGAGAAACTTGAAAGACGTTGTGAAGGTAAGGGAATAGTCCATAAATTTTCTACATCTAAGACACCATAACAAAATGGAAAAAAAAAGGCACTTCAAAATATGTAAATAACCATATTAAATAGATACGATTAATAAGTATTTTTATAATGAAGTTGTAGTAATTGCATGTTGTATTTTGTTTGAAGAATTTCTTTTTCTTCAATCCTCTTTCATTTTATAGTAATAAATGTGATTGTTTTAATATATGTATTAAGTACAAGTTGGGTTTTTGTGTTAAAGCCTATCAATAATTGTCCAACATCATCTTTTGTCTTTGTATTTTGTAGTTGTCTCCGAATAGGTAACTTTTCTAAGTAATTAATGTCTACCATATTTTTTGTGTTTAATAGTATGTGTATTTGTATTTGGGTTTTGCATGAATGCAAAGGAGGTGTTGGTTTTGTGTAAGATACTTATACTCTAATTCGTAGTAACTTTTATTGTCACGTAAAATTGATATGAATTTAATGCATAATAAAACCATAGGATGGTATATAGGTTGAAAATTAGTAATGAGGATCTGATGAGACTTATCAATGAAAAATTTCACGAGCTGAGGAGCTAAAGTGAGAAGACCCTTTCTCGATTCATAGGTGTAAACAATGCCACATAACTTAGTGTTTCTTTGCTTTCGATCTTCGTGAACGAACTTCAATCATAAATACTCTAATAGTAGAAACTTTTATTGTGACGTAAAATTGATATGAATTTAATGCATAATAAACCCATAGGATAGTATATAGGATGGAAACCGGTAATGTAGCTCTGATGAGGCTTGTCGGTGAAAAATTCCACAAGCTTAACAGCTGAAGTGAGAAAACCCTTTCTCGATTCACATGTGTAAACGACGCTATGTACCTTAGTGTTTCTTTGCTTTTGATCTTTGTGAATGAAATTTAATGAAAAATACTCTAATTAGTAATAATTTTTATTGCACATCAAACTGATACGAATTTAATGCATAATAAACCTATAGGATAGTACATAGATTAAAAATAGGTGATGCAGCTCCAATGAGGCTTATCGATGAAAAATTCCATGAGCCTAGGTGTGATAGCAAGAAGACCCTTTCTCGATTCACAGATGTAAACAACGCCACATACCTTAATGTTTCTTTATTTTTGATATTTGTGATCTAAGTTCAATAAAAAATACTCTAATTAGTAGTAACTTTTATTGTCATATAAATTGATATGAATTTAATGTATAATAAACTTGTAGGATGGTATATAGGTTGAAAATAGGTGATGCAGCTCCAAGAGGCTTATCGATGAAAAATTCCATGAGCCTAGGAGCGACAGCAAGAAGATGGTGTAAAGAATGCCACGTACCTAGGAGTAATAGCAAGAAGACCCTTTCTAATTAGTAGTAACTTTAATTTTCACTTAAAATTGAATGACGATTGCATTTAATAATTTAGTGACTTACTTTTTATTATATAGCTACATGGATAAAAGTTGGTTGTCTCATCGAAAATGGTCCACTAAATATGTAGGAGTTAATAGTTTCATGCAATTTGTATAACATCAAATAGGTAATGAATGTCGTATTCGTTGTCCTTGCATCAATTGCTTAAATGTTGATTTCAAAGTCAAGATATCATATATAATCACTTGCTAATTCGAGGCATAGATAAATTCTATACTCTATGACTTTGTCACGACAAACATAAGGATGCAAGTTTTAGTAGAAGTTTTGGTACAAGTTATGATGATAGTAACAATAATGATGTAGATGATTATGATGTTAATAATGATGGGATTAATGAGAAGTTAGATGATTATGGGAATTATGTGGAGACTATGAATGAAATAGGTATGCTTAACATAATTGGTAGTATTACAGAAGATAATTTTGGGAAATTATTGAAAGTTGCTTAAGAAGAATTATATCCAGGATGCTTAAGTTTCTCACAGCTATCTTTTGAAGGTCTATATAAATGGAGTAATAAGTCATTTGACATGTTAATTGAATTGCTCAATGATACATTACCTGTTGGACACAAATTGCCTAACTCTTACTATAATGCAAAGAAATTGTTAAGGGACCTTGGATTAGGATATATATCAATACATGCTTATAAGTATGATTATGCTCTATTTTAGATGCACAGTAAAGATCTTGAGGAGTTTTGATTTATACATTAAGGTGGCAAGTGGATGATGGGAGAGGGAAAAAGATGCAAAAGAAAATCCTGTGATATTTTCCTATTAAACCACGACTATAAAGACTTTTAATGTTAATAAAAACAGTCATATATATGAGGTGCCATAAAGACAAACACATTGATGATAACATTATGCGTCATCCAGTAGACTTAATGGCATGGAAATAATTTGATAGAAAGTTTCCATAGATTACACAGAATTGTTGTAATGTTTAACTTGGATTGGCCTCAGATGGATTTAATCATTTCGATAATATGAGTACTTTATATAGCATGGGGCTGATAATTCTAGTGGAGCCTTTTATGTTATGTATTTACTTATTCTAGGACCTGCTGCTCCTGGTAAGGATATTGATGTATACATGCAACCATTAATTAATGTCTTAAACGATCTATAAGAAGTTGGATTACAAACTTTTGATGTTGTTCAAAGTGAAAAATTTATAATGCGTGCCGTTGTTTTGTGAACTATAAATAATTTCTTATCTTATGGGAATTTGTCTGGGTGAGGCACTAAAGGGTATATGGTTTGTCCTACGTCTAACCATCAAACTTATTCAATGAGGTTGTAAAGTAAAATATGTTATACGGGTCATCGTCTTTATGTAGAACATGGGAATTTGTTTGTGATGAGAATTGATGGGAAATCGAAAGAGACAATTAAGGTTAGACCTGACTGAGAAGACATGAATATAAGAAAAGAATTGCACTTGAAAAGAAGAGATGATTTGTTATATATTATTCCTCCTACTTATTACAACGTGTTAAAAAGGGAGAAGTAATGTTTTTGTTAATTTCTTAAATCAGTTAAGTTTCTTGATGTGTATGCATCAAATATAGGTCATTGTGTGAATGTTAAAGAGAGAAAAGTATCAAGGTTGAAAAGCCATCATTGTCATGTACTTTTGCAGCAATCAATTCCTATCGGAATACGTGGGCGTTTGTTGAAGAATTTGTCTATAACTTTGGGTCAACTGGGTGATTTTTTAAGTAATATGTTGCAAGACATTTAAAGTTGAAGAGCTTGACAAAAAGGAAAAAGACATAGCTTTGATTCTATGTAAACTTGAACTAGTATCCCCCCTGCCTTTCATTTTTGATGTTATGGTTCATTTGGCAATTCACTCACTATACGAAAGAAAACTATGTGGACCAATTCAATTTCAATGGATGTTTCCGATTGAAAGGTAATTCATATTAACCTTTAATTTTAAAAGTTATTTGTTAGTAATAGTTGCCAATATTTTATATTTTATTTAGGTTTTTATACTTTCTTAGGCGTTATGTACATAATAAAGCTCGACTTGAAGAGTATATTGTAGAGGCTTATATAACACATGAATGCTTGATATTTTGTCCAATGTACTTAAATGATGTGGAGACAAGATTTAATAGACCAGAATGTAACTTTGATTTTGATAAAGATGGTGGCTTGCTAATTTTCTACCAAATAGTAAGGCCATTTAGTATGGCTAAATATGTGGAGTTAACTAAAGACAAATTTGAAATCATCCATTGATATATTTTGAACAATTGTGAGAAATTAGATATATATATATATATATATATATATATATGTTATGTGTATTACTAAACAATTATATTAGAATTTTGTGATTGAATCTCATTTCCTTACCTCTATTTTCCTTTTTAAATAGAGAGCTCAAAGAGTCCACTCGAAGCAAAGGGATTATTAATATTGAAGAAAGACATAAGCTTAAGTTTGTATCATAGTTTAAAAATTGAGTAAGTTATATATTGATGGAATATTATGAACTTATGACAATTTGTATGTTAAATTAACTTCTAAATTCATTTTGTCATATAGATGATACAGGCACATAATCATAATGTGCAAGAGGTGATAACAACATTATATGTTTTAGTATATAGACCTCATATTTATGGGAAAAATATACAGGTTCTATTGTTAATAGGGTGAGATTTTATATACAAGATCAAGGCAGTCGACTTAGAAGCCAAAATTATGGAGTTATTATTGAGGGATGTCATGACGCTAAGTTTATTAACTTCTATGGTATCATCTTTGAAATAATGGAGTTGCACTACATCAAGGATAAGAAGGTCATTCTATTTAAGTACAAATGGTTTAATCTTACTAACATGAAAGAGAACAGGAATATTACTAGCATCAATGTTAGTAAGACATAGAATGATAATGACCATTTTATCCTTTAAGTCAATTGAAGTAAGTTTCCTACCTCAACAATACTATATTTGGTAGCAATTGGAAGGTTGTTCAAAGGTTTCAATACTGAAATCTCTTCGATTTTTGTGAAATGGATAATGGTCTAATGACTGAGGATGAAGATGAAGTATATCAATAGATTGAATTAGAGTTGAATATTGAAGTCATTCAAATAGAAGATGCAGATATGTCATCATTCTATAGGAGATATTTTGACCCCAATATAGTGCAAGTAGATGAAGTACCAAAGAGATGAAGATTATATTGATGGTGAATTATATAACAATGATGATACTTTGGACGAATATATTAGTGATGAAGAGTCCAATCATAATGTAATTCATGATGATTATTTGCAAGATCTTTATCATAATGGTTAAATGTAAATATATTGTTCATATTGTTTCAAATGTATTGTTCATATTAAAGTTATGTTAATGCGTATTATTGATATTTCACTTATATTAATGCATATTATTGACTTATTTTAATACGAATGTTTTTGTTTAAGTGTTAATGTTGTTGTTTAAGTTATGTTTATGTGGAATGTTCATATTTGACTTGTGTTAATGCACAATATTGATGTTTGACTTATGTTAAAGTGGAATGTTGCTGTTTTAGTTATGTTTATGCGAAATTTTCATGTTTGAGGTACATTTATGCAAATGCTCATCTTTGAGTTATGTTTATGCGAAATGTTCATCTTTCAGTTATGTTTTTACAGAATGTTAATATTTATGTTAATTAATGCTAAATATTGATATTTGAGTTATAGATATTCAATATTAATGATACCTGGTAAAAATTGTTCCTCACTCACAACAACCAGATCAGTTTGACCTTATCTAATAACAACTACCAACTTCATCCAGCAATGAAGTTAGTCAGTAACAACCTCTATCTACATCAACTAGTGTTGAGGGATCTTCAAGTTTGTTAATCTTTACCACCTATAATTAGACTTTTATTGAAATATATATTACATGTTTAATGTGTTTTATTTTATCATTTTTTGTTATTGTCATGTTCTAATACTAGTATCAGAAAAAAATGTAGGGGTATCACTAAAGGTTCTGAGTTTTAACGCAAGAATATTGTAATGAACAACAAGTTGTCTATTCATATTGACACCTCACAAGGTCGTCCTATTGATAAGATTCAATCGACAAAATTATCTAGTGAGTTAGGGGTCATTGTGAGGACTGAATTGACTTGCCTTTAACATGCGAAGCAGTTAAAATAAGACAACTTTATAGAGAATTCTTTGGACAATGTTTCTGTAATTTTTCAATTCAATTAATTATATGCAATTTTGTTTTACTTATTTAAGTATTATTTTAACTTTTACTTGTTTTTCATATATGAAACTAAATACAGTCGATACAGATAAGCCTGAAGTATTAAGCTGTGTGACCTCACTATTGAAACAAAGGGTCAAGGACCATCGTTATTAGCTATATAAATTCTACAAATCTTTTCCTTCTAATGAAGAGGCAAGGAGACATGTTCCTGAACATGTCTCAAGAAAATTGGAGTCAAATATGTGATTATTGCGCATCTACCAGTGTTAAGGTTTGTCTCCTTTCTCTTCACATTTGCTTCGACTAATATTGTTGCAAAATTTAATTAATTTTTCTTCTTTTTAGAAAAAGTGTGAGAAAGACAAGGTTAATAGGTCAAAAATGAAGACTCCTCACAACATTGGCTCCAAATCATTTGTTGTCGTATGAACTGAATATGTAAGTTCTTTAGTTATAAGTCATAATTATAACAACAAATACTTTTTAATTCTTTTTTCATAACACAAAGTGAAAAGGAACTACATGGATAAGAGTGTGATGGGATCACACTCTATAAACTAACCTACTATAAGGAAGGTGAAGGTTGAACATCTAAAGAAGTGTAGAATAATTATGTAAGTATAAAATTTTGCTTCATTTTTAAGTTTATTTATTTATGTTATACTTATAATTATATTTGAATCAAATATTAATTTTGTTTTGTAAAGATCATTGTCTGATGGAAATGGGCCAAATATAGATGACATTTGCAAAAATGTTCTTAGTATAAGATCAAGCTACATTAAAGGTTTTGGATAACTTTAAGCTAATTAGTTCTTCCTCATCACGACCAGCATATGTAACGACACTTTAAGAAGAGAACTAACCACGTCAGGCTAAATTACAACATAATGAAGAAAAGTTAGATCAAACTGAAGAAAATTAGAACGTAATGAAAAAAATTTGAACGTACTGAATGACAGTTGACCAAGCTTAAAATGATGGTCAAACAATTACTTGGGTCAAAGTATGTCAGTAGTAGTGACGATGAGGAGGAGTCTTAGTTTATAGATAATTTTTGGTTAACTTTTGTAATTAACATTTTATTACATTTTATTTTTTGTATAAATTCCTTGTACTTTTTATTTAGTTGTATTTTATTTCCATTTACTTAATTGTAATTCAAACAATGTTACCAATAATAATTCAAACAATGTTAATTATAATTCAAACAATGCTACGAACAATAAGATGTATTTAAAATGCTAGTAATTATTATAATTAAATTAAAATTTTAAAGTAAAAATAAAAATTCATCACTAAAACTTTTAGTACAATTGCAAAATCGCCACCAAATCATTTTAGCTACATTTTAGAAAATGTGTCCAATAAACTTTATTTGCGTTCACGAAATGTAGCTAAATATATTTTGCTACGAAAACTAAATCATCTCTAAAATTTATTATCTACGCATACATTAATGAAGCTAATAATGTTTAGCCATGAAATAGCAATGTCACAACGTAACACTCGTGACAATTTCCTTTATCCTTAGGTATACCTTTTCGCGACAAATTTCTAATCAAAGCAAAAAAATTTAGAAAATATTTTTCGACTAGGCTTCTGCTACTATGTATGTGATGATAGTTTATCCTTCAACAACGAATATTTGCGTCGCCAAAACCCTAGTCTGTGGTAGTGTGAATAAATGATTGTCAGCTAACATTTGGGATTGTAGGTTCCTATATGATAAGTTTTAATATTTTTAAACCTCAATAATACTGCAAGCGTATAAGTTGTTCGCGTAGTACCAAAGGTGTCGATCTCACAAAGAGGGTTAATCTAATCCTAAAATCTAAGGTCGGAGACTATTAAACAAATCTTTAACAGACATTGAAATTAAACACGAGAACTAAATAAATCAACTAAACCAAATCAAATAACAAAACAATAATTGTCAACTAACACTTAACGAAAACAATCATGAACAATGATTAAGAATTTCAATTTAAAACTGAATAACAAATAATGGAAATTGACTGAATTGTGGAACAATAATAGCACACCCTAGAGTTTAACCTAGTAAGTTAAGCAAAAGAGAGAAAGGGAAATTTATCTATCTTTAATGATAACCTGACCAAAGACGACTTATCAAATTAATAGTTCTAGATGATCCTAGGGTCAATTATACTCTTTCAAGTTATAATTGAACCCTAAAGCATAAAACCTAATAAGATTATGGGAAGTTGTAGTCTCTCAATTAACAACCGATCCAAAACTTAATCAGTTCTTATGTTCTCTAATAAACAATTGGAAACCTATGCGTGATCTCTCTACACAAATTTACCAACCTGATTTAATTCTGAATCTATTAAATTACCTAACTCTCGTTAGCCCAATTTAATCATTTTTTCTCGATTCTCCCTCTCATTTTATTATCGAGATATGAAGTGTAGAGTTAAACCACAGTTAATTCAATAAACACATAAAACAATCAGATTTCATTAAATAAAAAATAATATTCCAAAGGTGAGTACAGAACATCAATCACAATTCAATTTTATCATCAAACTAAGTATCCCAACTCTATAATCAAATAAAATTGAAATACATAGGAAATAGAACTTGAATGGATAATGGGAGACTACGACTTCAGAAAGTTTCTTATTATAGGATGCACGTCTAGTCTGCGTCATCTTCCTCTTTTCTCGATCTCTCAAAGTTTTCTCCCTTAGGGTTTTGCCGTGGTGGCTAATCAAAAGCTCTTTTCTCTGCATTCATTATGTTCTTTAAATACCTTGGCAGCCCAAGGGTTTGATAGGGATCGAAACGGTCCGAAATGTTCCTCAAAACTTGACGATTTCACCCAATACAGGCCACGATTGTGGCCAGCATCTACCCCTTTCTGTCACGAGTGTGGCCTAAGTGCTATGATCATGGCCAGGATCAGACCCCTCTGTCACGATCGTGGCATAATAGCCTAGGGCATTGTGGCTCATATGTCTTTCTTACGATCGTGGCCTATTGTGCCATGATCGTGGGTTATGGTTTTTGCCCAAAAGTCTCTAAAACTTCTCCGTTCTTTCAGTGTTGGCCCTGAAACACTAACAAACACATCAAGGTACCTCAAAAACATAACATTTAAGCTAAAAGACTTATACTAACCCATAAAAACACTTAAACACATAAACTAACACAATTCTATCCTAAACATACACTAATCACTCAAATTGACACTTAATACACAACAAATTAAACCTTAAAACATGATGCAGATCATAACTATCAACATCTCCACACTTAAACATTTGCTTATACTCAAGCAAACAAAACAACAACCACATAAGAACACATAACACATAATGCAAAAATGAGGTAATGGCTTCAACTTCATGAAATAGATTTAATCTCAAACACAATCATACAAGTTATATCAAATCAATAACATGCAAAATCTGTGTCTAGGGACTTTGAAATAAATATACAAATTAGTCAAAATCCAAATGTTAATTTATTTATCCTTTTTAATTACTCACACACATTAATAATTCTTTAGTCCTTCAGACTTTGTAACTGTTCCTAAGTATATCTTCATGAAAAGTCAAGTTTATTGCAAGTCCGGTAGGTTTTTATTAAGAACATTTTTCTTCTTTTATTTATTTCGTGAACATGGACTTAGTCTTTTTACGTAGAGGCAAAAATTGGTGATAAATGTCGATCCAATTACTTGACTAAGTCATTTTTATTAAACAGCTTGGTTTAAATGTCATTATAGCTTTTTGACGCAAATGCACACATTTGTGATGCGTGTCGATCTGGTTACTCAGCTATATCACGTTTTTAACTAGCTACTAACTCTATTCATTACTCGAAGGCCAGCAAAATAGTTATTTAATTAACAAAACATACACATTTTTTCATTTTATTTTATTGCTTACCTTATTATTTTAGCTACTCGTTTCTATGCAAAATACTAGTCAAGCTACTTAAGTTAAAAGGCCTTAAAATATGAATGAATGTGGCAATTTAGAGGGGTGCTAAAATTACACTTAATCCTAATTAAACTGTATATTTATCCAAAGACTCCAATTTACTAATTTTGCGAGCCAATGATTATTCACAACTTAATGGACTAAGTTCAAAATTAAATCAATTTCAGTCCATCTAAGCCATTGACACATTCATATAATTCACAAAATGCAACCTAACACTATCATACCATATAAAAATCACATACAAAGAAAAACACATAACCCTCCTCACATTTGAACAACACATTGTCTTCAATGTCATAAGGGGACAAACAAACACATAAAAGACAAGAAGAAATATAAAATTAAGGTAAACAGAAACTAAATAAAAATAGAAAATAGAACTGAAGGCTAATTTGAAAAAGAAAATTGGGTTAGACAAAGTCTCGTGGAGATGGAGGTAGTGATGGTGTCGGAGGCAACAATTAAACGCCTTGAGCCTCGAAATATCTATGAATCCGACAGATATCCCAGCTCTAGCATCGTTGTGTTCGAGCCATCTTCTTCATCATTCTGGTGTTCCCCGCAAGTGTCTTGTTAGTTTCAAAGATTGCATTCATGACCTTCTTCCAGCCTTAATCTTCTTCGTTCTCTTCCTCGGACTCTTCACTGGTTGAGTCCTCTTGCTGAACTCGAGCTCACTTTACTGGCCCTAATTTTAACATGTGTCTTTTTACTGATATTCCTTTATTCCATGTTATGGGAATGAAGGATTTTAGCTTGCCATAAATGATGATGGTTTAGGAATTTAGGAAGATGAATAGTTAACCCACTATGGTCCATGCCATAATATTCAGAAATGGCAGACACTATGTACCCCATTCCTAAATTATTACTCCTCTTATGCAGAGCCGTAAAAATAGCATTAAACACATATGTGGATGTGCATACTGGGATACTGTGGTCCATGCACTATAACATAAAGAGTTCCTTTGTGGAACACTTGTTGGTTTCTATTTTACCAAAAACCAGCTGACATATGAATTTGTTCAGCAATAAGCATTCATGGGACCTTATTATGTTGTTATGAGCATTCTTGGCATGAAATTGTTCCATGTCAATAAGTTCATTCCAATATCGAGAGGGATAAAAGTCATCATGATGATCAACGATGGAGGATTTGGGGAATCCACACATATCGCACATGATTTCTAAGTTTAATTCATAAGCTTTTCCTCTCAACCTAAACCACAATTCCTTGGGGTTCCTAGGTTCATAATCAGTGAAGTGAAAAATTCCAACGTGAGCTTCTGATAAACAAGAAATTTTGACCGTATAAATTGGGCCCACTAGATTCTTTCAGATAGGTTTTCTACCCTCTCACGCAATTCTAGCCTATGGGGCATTTCAAAATCAAAATATTTGGGAACTACTATTTGTCTAGAATTTTAAGACTGAAAATGAATACATTCCTCCTCTGTGTAGATTAGAAAGGGCACGCCAAAGTCTGTTACTCTGTTTCTTCTTCCACATCCCGCAACTTGATTTCATCTTGACTGGTCCCGTCTGACTGATTGTTTAATGCTTGACATAATTCTTGAGAATTAGGTAGAATTCAAAAGAATTTTGAAAGTTTGAAATTTTTAGAGAGATTTAAGAGCATTTGTAGGCTTGAAGTATAGAGAGATAAAGTGGACAATGAAAGTGAATGAAAAAGTGAAGTTAGAATTGAATATAAAGGTGGTTGGAGGGTAAAATGGTAAATATCTTTCTTTTGAAAACATGTCCTCCCTTTCCTGCCCAGTCACAGGCCACAATCATGGCTTGCAGTTTTCCACTAACTTTATTATCCGTCTTTTGCTCTTTTCACAGTCTGTTCAAATTCGCTCCTTAATTCTTTTATGGCCCCTTTGCCTTTCTTTTACTTGCTTGCTCAATCATCCACTTTGTCTCGAAATTCCTATTCGTTCTTGATTTTATTCGAAAACAACTAATCCTAACTATAAAATTCAAATTTTAACACAATTAATTAAAGAAAATAACTTTTCATGGGTTGCCTGCCATGTAGTACTTCTTTTAATGTTAGTAGCTAGACGCCCTTTTAAGCTCAGTATGGTTCGAATGAATGTAGCACTAGTAGTGTAGTCATTAATTTGAAAGTTTGTACTTGAGCTACCATGCTATGGTTTTCACCTTCCTTACAATTCTCTTTTCCTAGCCTTATTTTTCACGAGCACTACTTCTTGAATGCCTTCCCAGGATCCTCGATATCTTCCCATTTTCTTAGAAGTTTAGGTTCCTTCCCGTCCATTGGAGGTAAAGGAGATCCGTAGCCTTTCTTTGACACCTTGAAGATTAAGTGCTCTTTTCCTATTCACAATGTTAATTCGCCCCCGTCAATGCCAATGATTGAATGAGTAGTGGCCAAGAACGATTGTCCAAGAATTATCGAGGTTTCCACATCTTCTCCAATGTCCAATATATAAAAGTCTATAGGAAAGGAAGCACATCCTTTATAATCCCCTTCAGTTGATGCACTGTTCTGTTGTCCATCTTTACTAGCATTTTAGTGGGTACTAACTCTCTTAACCCTAACTTCTAACTAAAGGTGTAGGGCATCATGTTTATATTTGCTCCTAAGTCCACGAATGCCCTTTTTATGATGATTATATTGATACAACAGGGGATAAAAAAGTCCCCTGGGTCTTCTTTCTTCTATGTGATGATGGGTTTCTCCTCCGATGTTTGTACCTTAACCTTCTTCTTGATGGATTCCTTTAATGTGAGCTTCTTCTACAGTTGTTTTGTCACTTCCTTGACCTTGTTTGCTTTAATCTCCTTTAAGTTCCTTGTGACCCTCTTTGCAAATAACTCCCGCTGAGAAGAATTAGGGAATGGAAGTACAGGTTGAATTGCCTTAATTAGCTCCATTATGGGCTCACTTGGAAAGGATTCTTTAACTACTTGACCTCCTCTTTTATCCCCTTCTTCCTTCATTTCTTCAGGTTCTCTATCCTAGGTTTGACTAATAGCCATGATCCATTCTTTCATATTAGACTCGGTAGTGTTTAGGAGAGTTCCTACATTTTGAGTAGACATTGCTTTTACTAGTTGGCCTATTTAGACTTCCAGATTATGTATGGACGAGGCATGGTTCTTCATTACTTGCTCAAATTTGCTCTTGATCCTCCTATGTGCATCATCCATGCCTCCAATCTTATATAAAATCTTATCAAACTTCAAATCCATCAAGCTTACTTTATCTTGTTGGAAGCCTGATTGTCCTTAAGGCCTGAACTGTCTTCCAGCATTATTCGACCAGGAGAAGTTAGGGTGATTCTTCCACCTAGGGTTATAGGTGTTGGAGTAAGGATTATTTCCCCCTTCTCGTCCATGTTGTGCCCCATATAATTTTCTTACTCATGATTATCTTCCTTAATCAAATGACAGTCCACGGTTTCATGGCTTACTTGTCTACAGAGCTCACACTTCAATTATACGGCCTTCACTGAAGTTGAGGACGACACCTTCATATTGTTGAGCTGTCACGTCAAATTGTCGATCTTTGCTTGCATCTCTATCATCTGATCGGCCGTGACGATTCCTTTTTGCTCTCTAAAGGTAGTAGATTGCCTACCTCGCTTGTTTGTCTACAAACGGCTGTTGTTTGCCATATCCTTAATCAACTCCTCTGCTTCATCAAGGATCGTCCTGAAGCTGCATTAATTGTGCCTCTTATCGGTAGGTTGACTCCATTGTGGAAAGTTTGCAACAGGAATTCCTCGGTAGGTTGTGGTGTGGGAACTTTTGTTGCAAGTTCTTATATCAATCCCACGCTTCGTAGATTGATTCCCCATCACTTTGTTAGAAATTAGTAATTTTCCTAATGATCTTTATGGTTTTATTCAACATGAAATACTTATCCAAGAAGGCACGAACTAGTTGGTCCCACGTCGTAATGTTAGTTGGGCTAAGTGAATGGTACCAAACATTTGCTTTGTCTCTAAGAGTAAAGGGGAACAGTCTGATTCGGACCACATCTTCCTACATCAGATGATACCAAAAGGTATCACAGATTTTAAGAAAATTCACTATGTGTGCATTAGGGTCCTCGTTCCCTAAATCTATAAAATTGTACATTTTGCTGAAGCATATTAGGAAGTGCTAGTTTAATCTCGAACGAGGCTGCTTGAACAGATAGCCTAGCCACTCCTTGATTAGTTGCGTTGAACCCTGGCCTCATGAAGTCCATCAGGGTCCTCTGTTGTCGACCTTAGTTTGCTCCTTGGTCTATGTTTAGTTAAAACTCCTCGGCCATTGTTGATTTTTCGGTCTCTTCTTCTTATTCTCGCCGAGATTTCCTAAGGGTTGGTTCTAGTCGATTGATATCTAAATCTAATGTTTTACCTGCACAACTCGAACCTCTAGTGACTCTTGTGTTCATGCAAAAGCATGAATTCTAAAATAACATGAAAGAATGAAAAGAAAAATTAAGAACTAATATAACGCTTTAAACTATATAATTAAATTATCGTTTCCTTAGCAATGGCATCAAAAACTTAATCGCAGGTTCCCATATGATAAGTTTAAAAATATTCATATATAATAAGTTTTAATATTTTTAGACCTCGATAATACCATAAGTGCATAAGTCATTCACGTAGTACCTAAGGTGTTGAAATAGTATGAAAAGTTCCTCGAAACATGACGTTTTCACCCAATGCAAGTCACGATCATCGGCTGCTTATCACGATCCTGGCCAGTATCTACCCCTTTTTATCACAAGCGTGGCCCAAGTGCCATGATCATGGCCAGGATCAGACCTCTCTGTCACGATTGTGGCCCAAGTGCCATGATTATGGCCTGGGGTATACTGCTCATATGTCTCTACAATGATTACGCCATTATTATGGACCGTGGTTTTAGCCCGAAAGTCTCCAGAACTCCACTATTCTTCATTGTTGGACCTGAAACACTGACATACACATCAAGGAACCTCAAAAATATAATATTTAAGCACAAAGACTTATACTAACCCATAAAAACATTTAAACACATAAAATAACACAATTCTATCCTAAACATACACTAAACACTCAAATTGACACTTAATACATAACAAATTAAACCCTAAAATATGATGCAGATCATAACTATCAATTTGTTCAAAACACACAACAGAAATACTTTCACATCCAAAAAGCTCTTAAAGCTCTACATCACATCATATTGCCATTACATTCAGTGGATCTTAGAGGAATACATATAGAATTAGAGAAAGTTAATTTTTAATCCACTTTCCTTTCTTGTTATATCATCCTATTAGGCAACTATAAGCAACAACCGATCAATAAGCATCAATATCAGGAGTGAAAAGTAGGTAATAGGCAAAAATTAAAATTGTCAAAAATAAAATACAAAGAAACAGACAATGAGAAAAGAAATATAATAAGAATTTGTCTAACAAAAGAGTGCCTATACCAAGATTGTTTTTATTGTAGTAAATAATTGAAGATAAGGGAAGATTAGATCTCTTTATCTTAGCCTTTTGGCTCTATTAAAGAAGATAGTGCATTTTACATTAACTAGAATGATAAATGATAGAGAATAGATGCAAGTTTCAATCTATAAGATAAATTGACTAGGAAATTTGAAAGTTTTATGGAGTTTAGGTTGAACCCTCAACTAATTGAATTAAAGACCTTCTTAAAGTCAAATTATGTGATAACTATTTAGAATCTTTTTACTTTGGTAACTTTAAAGAGA
Organism: Erythroxylum echinodendron; assembly: GCA_027575705.1. Taxonomy (NCBI): domain Eukaryota; kingdom Viridiplantae; phylum Streptophyta; class Magnoliopsida; order Malpighiales; family Erythroxylaceae; genus Erythroxylum; species Erythroxylum echinodendron. Next base: position 23,049,223 of record JANZXR010000008.1, read on the forward strand.
TCTTGGGCTACTACCGAGTTATTCGTATTTTTTCCTCTAATAAAGGTACCTTAACTAGTGTTGATGAAACAACTAAGAACTTTTTCAAGTCTAACTGTTAGCATCTATAAGATGACCTTATAAATGACATTACAATATGAAAAAGGCATATGGTCATTTAAGGAGTTACGATTTCTCTTTTTAGGAATGAGAATCAAAAAATTTATGTTTAATTCTTTTAGCAACTTGCCACTATTGAAAAAATTTAACACTAATTTGGAGATGAAATCTCGTATCATATTCTTGGAACTTTAGAAGAAACAAGCATTCAATCCATCTAATGGAGATTTGTTATGTCAGCCCCTGAAAATTTTTCCCGTTAACTTAAGCATGATAGCTTATGAAATAGATGCATGAGAAGAAATTGAGGGCATTTTCGGAATATAGCTTAAGAACTAAGGGTAAAGTGGACTTTTGGGAAAGGCATG
>JANZXR010000008.1:23049789-23061770 GCA_027575705.1 Erythroxylum echinodendron
TCACAACACAGAGGCAAGGAGGATTTAAGAGTATAAGTATCCTCTGTGATGACGTCATAACACAGAGGCAAGGAGGACTTAAGCGTATAAGTATCCTCTGTGCTGACGTCACAACACAGAGGCAAGGAGGATTCAGAAGTATAAGTATCCTCTGTGATGAAGTCAGAACACAGAGGGAAGGATGGATGAAGAATGGGAAGAACGAATAGAGGAAAACATAGACGATAGAGCATAGAGGATATAATCGTCTGTGTTACTGTACACAAACGAATGGACTTCGTCTGTGTGAATGATAGCGCTATTGTCTGTGTTACTGTACACAGACGAATGAAAACAATGAGGACACGTATCGTCTGTGTTAGTTGACACAAACGAATGAAAACAAAGAGGACACGTATCATCTATTTTACTATTCATAGATAAAGTAAAACACAGAGAACACGTATCGTTTGTGTTACTGTTCACAGACGGATGGACTTCGTCTGTGTTTTTGATAGCGCTATCGTCTGTGTCACTGTTCACAGACTTCAGATGATAGATTCTCAGACGATAGAGGGTCAACCTAGAAGATAAAAGTAAACCCCAGAGGATAGAACACAGAGGATAGATTAAGGACTAAGGATTTTAAGAAGGAGTTAAGAAGTGCTGGAGTGAAGCGCATCTTCTGTGTTACTGTTCACGCGCATCTTCTGTCCCAATGTTGAGCCCTCAAGAGATAGAATTGACCTTCGAGGTCTTCATGGAAGTTATGGAGCTTGAAAACATCTTTCCAACCATATAAAGGATACCCCAAACCGATTACCCTAGAGAAAGTTATGAAGATCGTAAGATATCGTCTGTGTTACTATTCACAGACTATCGTCTGTGTTGCTATTCACAAATTTCGAAATAGACAGAAATGAGACGATAGAAATAAGACGAAGGGAAGCCGAAAATAAGACGCAAGCAATGAGACGATAAAAATAATAGACCCTTCAGAAGATAAAGTCGACCTCCGAGGTCCTCATGGAAGTTGTAGAGATTGAAGAGCTGAGACTAATAAAGAGGAGTTTTGAGAAGATAATTCGAAAGTGACGAAGGTGTTATCTCTGGAAGATAAATTTAGCAGTAAGATATTCTGCATGCATGAAAGTGACAAAATATGGTATCAAAGAATGAAAGCAAGTCTGAGTCCGACTCTGATAATGGGGTCCGACAGAGTTGATATCAGAGCAAGCATGAATAGGTAAGCAAGTAAGAGTTGGACTCCGAATTCGAGGTCTGACATGTTAAGTATTAAGTTGAAGAGAGAAATTTTCACATCAATGGCATTGAGTGGCTTAGATAGAGTCCTTTTTGCTTAGAGCTAAGATAATTTTTCAAGTGTTTGAAAATCTCTTCCTTGAGTTCTATTTGTTTCTTGCTATGATATAAGGTGATAGCAAAAGTAGGATCAAGATCAAGATGAGCGAGAAGTAAAATAAATTTAGGTTAGCGTAGTATTAAATATGAGACATAAAGATTTACGTGGTTCAACCAAGTTAGGCTACTTCCACGAATGACGATGAGCAAAAAATTCACTATAATGAAGAATAGTACAAATTAAATCCTCTAAGCACAGAGAGGATATAAATTTTATGTATAATATCAAAAAATAAAACTCTCCTAAAATAAAAATGAATACAAATTTGAGCTAATATGGTGAAGATAAACTCTCAAATTTTTGTAAGTTTTTTAGTGCTACATATATGAAAAATGGAGGGCTTAAGATGTATTTATAATGCTCAACCTCTCACCGCCTTTGCCTTGCACCATAATCCAATTTATCTTCAAAGTTAATAAGAAATGGTTGAGTTTTCACTTAAAAAAGATTGCGGTGATTGGAGCATTAAATGTTTGGCTTGAAAATTTTGACCTTAGATTCCTTAGTAATTAAGCTTACATTTATTGTTGAAGAAGAAGAGTTTGAGTCATATACTGAACAATCATTTAATGTTGATGAAGCAGATTTTGAGTCATAGACTCAACATTCTCAACCTTGACTCAAATTTGATGAGTTACTCATTAATATAAAACCCCGAAGGGTAATCAGATACTGCGAAAGCTGTCTAAGTCCAATCAATTCTCGAACTTAGCAATAGATAGTGGCTTGTCAAAATATCTACAAGATTGTCAGATGTATGAACTTTCCTTACAACAATTTTTCTATTGGTAACAATGTCTCTATTGTAGTGGTTATTTACACTAATATGCTTAGTTTTGGAGTGATAGGCATCATTCTTGGTAAGATGAAGAGCACTCTGGCTTTTTGAGAACTTCCTGCATGACACCAAGCTTGATAATAAGACCACGCAATGTACTTTACCTTTTGTACACCAAGCTTGATAATTAGACCACGCAATGTCCTCTACTTTTTGTAGGTACAATGTACTCTACCTCCATAGTAGACAAAGTAATTATAGATTGCAGTGATGCTTTCCAACTAATAGCATCAGAACATAAAGTGAAAATGTAACCAAAGAGAGATCTCTATCTATTGAAGTCACTACCATAATCAGAGTCTATAAAATCGATAACGTTATTGGATGTTGCCTTGTTCATATTAAACATCAAGCCAAGATAAGAAGAACCTTTCAAACATCGAAGGATCCATTTGACAGCATCCCAGTGAACCTTGCCAGGATTGTGCATAAAATAACTCACCATGCTAACTGCATATTCCAGATCAGATCTATTGCAAACCATGACATACATAAGATTACCAATAACACTAGAATATAGAACATTAGACATTCATTCTATTTCTTCCTCTATCTTTGTACAAAGATTAGATGACAATTTGAAATGAGCAGCGAAAGGTGTCGAGACGAGCTTACAAGAGCCTATGTTAAATCTAGCAACAATTTTCTATATATAGCTCTTTTGAGATAGAAACAACTTCCTAATTCATCGATCCCTTTATTGAGTTAAGATTTCAAATTCTCGATCAAAGACTTGTCACGAGAAGCAATTAGCATATCATTGATATATAACAACAAGTACATATAAGACCAATCTACATACTATTAAAAATGTATGCAATTTTCATGTTGGCATCTAATAAAGGATTGCCCGATCATAAAGGTATTAAACCTTTTGTACCACTTTCTTAGAGCTTGCTTAAGTCTATAAAGAGATTTCTTCAAGCGACAAACATAATGCTCCTTATCAGGAGTAAAAAAACTCTCGGGGTGCTTCATTTAGATTTCTTCCTCACGTTCTCCATGTAGAAAAGCATTTTTCACGTCAAGTTGATACAAATCCAAATTAAACAGAGCAATAAAAGAAGAAGGCACATGAATGGAGGTATGACAAACAACAGGAGAGAAAATTTAATTAAAGTCAATACCTTCCTTTTGTTCGAAACCACGAACAACCAAACATGCTTTCCACCTTGCTTCTTTAACCTCAAGGATGTCATCTTTCTTCTTGTAAAATTTTTTTTCAACTAAATGGTCACGTACCTTTAGGAAGCTCAAATAAATCCTAAGTATCATTCTTATGGAGACTTTCAATTTCTTTATTCATTGCCACTAGCCACTTATATGAATCAACATAAGAAATAACTTTAAAATAAGAGGAAGGTTCAATACCTTCAAGAATTTCTTGTGCAACTGAGAGTGCTTAAGCAACAAAATGGTTATCATTATTAGTTTATCTAGCAAGCTTTTGGATAATTCTCCTTGGATGATCTCAGGCAATAAAATGCTCCTATTGAGGCAGAACAACAGTGGTGGTATTAGAGAGATCATGAATGTTGTAACGGCCTTAGATCATCCGGTTACAGATATTGTCCACTTTTGGGCCTTGGCCCAACCAAGCCCTCATGGTTTTGCCCTTCCCACAACTTGGGAAGACACGTCTATGAGGGAGAGGTATCCTTAGCCTTATAAGGCCTACTTCATTCCCCTCTCCAATCGATACGGGAATCTAACATTCCACCCCCTTGGCGGCCCAACATCCTTGCTGGCACATCAGTCCAGGTACTGGCTCCGATACTATTTATAATAGCCTTAGATCACCCACCCACAAAGGATGTGACATTTACATATGCATGTCCGTGAAAATTTTCTTTTATTTATTTCTTTCTTTATTTTTACTCTCACAGGAAATTTAATTCTTTTTATCTTGATGTTAATTATATATATATACCTTTATTTTTAAAGTCCCCAATTTTTGAGGCCTTGTTATCACGAAATTAGAACCGAGACCCAGGGCCAATGGGTATGCTCATGAAAAACCTTGGGTGATAAACCTTTAGTTAACAGAAATGTAATTATAGAGTTTGTCCCAATTTGTTCTATAAACATCTTATTACTCTGAATTCTTTCTTTAACAACTAAGATCTTAATATTAATATGCTTCGACTTTGATGAGCTCTTGTTATTGTTAGAATATAACACTCTTAACTTATTGTCGTAAAATAACTTTAATGGTCTTTTAATGTCTTCTATAGGTCATAACCTAGTGATAAAGTTTTGAAGCCATATCTTATGATTAGATGCCTCAAAATATGTTATAAACTCGCATCCATGATAGAAAAAGCTAGGATTGTCTGCTTAGCACTCTTCCAAGATATAGCTCCTATAGTAAATAGGTAGATACAGTCTGAAGTGGATCTATAATTATCTTGGCATCTGAAAAAATTAGAGTTAGAATAACCAATGGTCTCTAAGTGATTCAATCTCCTATTTTTTCTTGTAAGATACCATATAATCCTTTTGACTTCTTTCCAATGACCTATTCTTGAATTGATCAAATATATGTCTAACATTCCAATAATGTACTCAACATCTAAATGTGTACATAAAGTATACATTATACTTCTTATAAATGAAGCATAAGGAATCTTTTGCATTTCCTTTATATCTAAATCATTCTTGAGGCATTAATTGATACTAAATTTGTCTCCTTTAGTAATAGGGATATCAAAGGGTGGTGAAAGTTTGGCATTGATTGAAGCTTCATTTAAAGTTTCAATGGTGGTAGATTTGCGAATAGAAAAAGATTGGGAGATATCAAACTCCCTGGTAGCAGACTCCTTGGCACCAAAAGATCATACTTTTTAATCATTCTACTTAACACCTAGTTTACTATCTTGCATGACAAATCTTTTAAGTACCTTATTGGTATAGCTATTTTGTGATAACCTAAGAATACCTCGAGAACAATCTCAATGCACTAAATCCCTAATACAAAAGGGCATCATCAAGATATTTTATCCTAAAATTTTTTATAGAAATTTCTTAATTTTATGAAATAAGCCTATATTGTTGCTGGTAAGCAATATGTCATCAAAGAGGCACCATTAAGATTTTTATCCCAAATTTCTCTAATATTTTTTTTATTTTTGTGCAATAAGCCTTTACCATTGCTACCAAGTAGCATTCCATCAATATATAAAATAAACAATACCAACTCTCATAGAGCTTGTGGTATATACGGTCATCAACCAAATTCATCTCGAAACCAAAAGAGACGAGAACTTGATGAAACTTGTAATACTATTGACGAGAAACGTGATTAAGTCCATAGATGGATTTCTTTAGTTTGTAAACTATCATTTATATCTTCATAAACACATTTTTCAAGATGTTTTTATCTAAATTGTTTCATTAATTCCACTATTAAAGAGCATGTCTTAATATTCGTATGATGTAACTCAAGATCAAAGTGTGTTATAAGTTCCATTATAATCCTAAAAGAATCTTTTGAATAAATTAGTGAGAAAGTTTCTTTATAATTAATGAATTCTTTTCAAGTAAAATCCTTTGCAATAAGACAATTATTATATCATTTTACATTTCCTTTTGAATCCCTTTCAATTTTAAATATCCATTTTACACCTTCAGGAAATGGGATAAGATTCCAAAAATCATTCTCTTTTATGGACTTAATTTCCTCTTTTATAGCATCAATCCATTTTTGAGAATTAGAAATTTTAAAGGCCTTGTGAAATTTTATTGGATCATCTTCCACTATGCCAATGCCCATTTCATATTCTTAAAGAAAGACAATATAATCATTTGTAATTGCACTTCTCATCTATCTAATGGATCTTCTTAAGGAATTAATTCTTGATGTTGTTAAGTTTGTCCTTCAGATATACTCAATTGATCTTGATTAAAGATATTTTTAACATTTTCTTATTACTATAGAGTTACTTCTTGACCAATGAAAAGAATGATAACTTAATCGTGGTTAATAAAAACTGTAGGAAGAGAAATAAATTTCTCTTTAAAGATAAAGTCTCTAATCTTATCTCCCCCTTCAAACTCAACATCCTCAAGGAATATAGCATTTCATGGCTCAAAAATAGATTTACTTGCAGAAAAAAAAATTGTATCCCTATAACCGTTCAAAGTACTTTTCACTATTATGTTTTTAGTAAATAACATAATAGCTATTAATTACTTTTTAGTATACTTTTCACTTAGCTTACAATGCCTTACCTCAACTAGACAATACCAAATATGGAAAATGTTTTATACTAGGCTTTTTGCATATCTATAATTCAAAAGGTAGATTAGTCATTGCCTTAGTTCGAACTCTATTAAAAAAGTAAGTTGTGATCTTTAATGCCTATCCCAAGAGTGAATTTGGTAAGATGGTATTAGTAATCATACTCCTTACTATGTTCTTTAATGCTCTATTTCATCTCTTATCATCATTGTTCATGCTAAGGCTCCCTAGCATAGGGTATTGTGGAATTATATCATGTTCTTTTAGGAATTTGGAAAATGGTCCTAGATGTTGTTTGCTTGAACTATCATACATACCTTAATATTCACAATCTTGATCATAATTAATACTTTCAATCCTTTTTCCAGGTTGATTCTCAACCATATCTTTGAAAACTTTGAAATGTCTAGTGCATATTACTTCACATGAATGAGATAAGGTACCCATAATGAGAGTAATCATTTATAAATGTAGTAAAATATTTTTGTACCATTCTAAAGAGGTGTAAGAGATGGCCCACAAATATAAGTTTGGATTAGTTCTAAGACAACTAAAGATCTTTTAACACGTTTTCTCCTTATGTTTATTTGATTCCTGTTAATACATTTAATATAAACTTCAAAGTTTGATAGATTAAGTAAATCAAAATTCTATCTAACATAAGCCTTTTAATTCTTTATTTAGAGATATGCCCTAACTGCTTATGCCAAAATAAAATAGAACTATCATTTGTTAATTTTGTTTTAGTATCATATGAATTAAAATGCAAATATTTGTTAGATGAGGCAACTGTATAAAATAATTATAGGTTATCATATTTTGATAAAGAATCAGAGCCGATAAGTTTTGTATAATAAAAAGGAATAAATTGTCCATTTCTAGAAGAACAATAATAACCATCATTACCCAATAGAGAAAGAAAAACTAAATTCTATCTAAAAGATGGTACAAGATAAGTCTCTTTCAAATCCAAATAATATCCAATCCTAGATTACAACCTAAAATTCCTTATTACCTCAACGTCATATATTGTTCTATAACCTACATAGATATATCTTTCACCATTACTAGGTTTTCATTAGCTAAGGTAACCCTATACTGACATATTTATATGAGTAATAGCACCAAAATTTAACAACTAAATATGCATAGGTACTAAAATCAAATTAACTTTAAATCAAACCAAAGAATGAAGTGTAACTTTCTTGACATGCCAATAATGATATTTGTTACACTCCTTTTTCTTTTGAGAGTTCTTTTTTTTTTTAAAAGTAGCAAGCAGATTCCTTAGTTTGTTATTTTTTAACTTATACTACTTCTTTTATAGTACAGTATATGTAAATTCTTTATTTTTTCTTATTATTGCCTGTAGAGGTGGAATAATATGAAATGAGCTCGTTAAAAATCCATTTCTCCTTATGATAGTAGTAACTGACTTTAAATTGACTAAAGTAAATAGAAAGAATGATCAAAACTAAATGCACAAGTCTTTAGAAAATTCTAACTTTATTACCTTTAATTTTGAAGCAAGATGAGACATTTATATATGCACTTCCTAATGTTCCCATTATCCTTATACCTCATGAAACAAGACTTGTTATAAGAGTACTTATTTTCGCCTTTTCACTTTTAACAAAATGTTGTTTAAATTCTTTAAGGAACAATGTTGATGTCCTTCTCTTTGGACATTATGTCGTTGAATGTTTCTAGAATTTCATTTTTCATTATTTTCAGACTTATATAATTTAAGAGTTCCCACTTCTCCCATTCCTTCTTATCGTTAGAGGAACTTACATTTGTGAATAGTAGGATGTTGCTCAATTTGAAGATAATGAAGTTCTCTTTATAAAAACTAAACAAAGCAACAAACTCCTAATTAAAATCTAAACACAACATAATTAATAAATTCAAATAATGGCAATCCTATCACGAGATATCTAACACAATATTAAAATTTAGTCATTAGACAAAAATATCAATTTGTAAATGGTATTCTTGTTGTAATGTTTAAATATTGATAATAAACTTTTTTCAAATCATAATCCTTTCTTTATAATGACTTATAATTTACATAGAAAGATGAATAATGGCCACATATTTATTGCCATAAATATGCCAGTTCCATCTAAATAATAATATTCCTTTAGGCCACTTATTATCCGCTTAAAATTCGATAACACATGGCCATCTTGACATTTAGAATTAATTAATCTCCACAAAAGAGGTTAATTTGGTAACATATTATTTTAATTAATTAATTTAAAATATAAATTATTGAAAATTAAAATTTTAAATGCAAAAATTTAATTTTATTGACTAATTATGGATAATTTCATATCATTTTAGTCAACAAATTAAAACCATAGATAATTATTAATCTTCACCAAAACTGTTAAAACTATAAAAATTATAAACCTTTAGGATCTAGTAAGTTAGGAAGAATGGAGTTTAGGGTGTTGAAAAGAAGTTAGGTTTCTCTCTACCCTTGAAATTCTCCATTGGACGACCTATCAAACGTGAACATGCTCTTTCTCACACATACATGCATAAAGACCTCACTTTCTCTCTCTCTTTTAGAAAAACTCTCTCTTAAATCCATTGTTTTGTTGTGTGAGTTATAAGCTAACCACTTTGGAAAGAAACTCATAATAATATATTACATTCTAATAAGAATATGGCAAGTATAGCCATCTACCACCATGAACCAATCATTTTATAATTTTTATCTAAAAATTAAAAAAAGAGCAAATATTAAGGAGGTAAAGCCATAAATATGAAAGCAAACTTAATCTCAAATATACATGATATAATACAAGATGACAATGAAATCAAAACAATTCATATATCTTAATAATCTAATACGATATAGGTTGTTACTGTTTATTAAATTTTAAACATAAAACTTACATATGAACTTAGACCAATCATATCATATTATCAGGAATAAACTTGATTTTGAAAATGTACTTAAATCTATTAGAATAGACGTGATTGAGTTGGATCCTTTTGGCTTTTGGCCTTCTAAGAGATGCATATAAGTTATTTGTCATTTTCCAATGATAAAGAATATCAGAAAACGGAACAATAATGATCTCTTGGAGATTATAGCTACATATTCATATATAGAGTACCTATTATTAATTTGTCCATCCTAAGTTAATAATATAACACTAAAGTTTCTACACAAATAACAACTGATACTTAATTAGATGATTTAGGTCCATTAACCTGAGACCTTACTATATTACTTTTAATCTCAGGCCAATCTTTATAACAACTCATAATAATAAATACTATCATAAAAATTAGTATGAGGGTAAACTTTAGAGCAACTGGTAAAGTTACTCCTTTGTGACCTTAAGGTCATAGATTAAGTCATGAAAATAACCTTTTTGTAAAAATATAAAAGGAAGGCTACATATATTATACTCCCAAGACTACCGCAAAGCGTGAAGTCTTATATACTGGATACGTTGACTTTTGTTGACATTATATAATTATTAATATATATATATAAGTCCATTAAAAATTTCAACAAAAATATATCCAAACTTTTAAATTTAGTATTCATTTGGATCAGTCACTTTCGAAGAATATTCTATTTCTCTAAATATTTTTTAAAATTTTTTCAAATAAATTAAAAATGAATATGCTCATCTTTAGTTTAAGGTGATACATCTCAATTTTACCTTACACACTAAACAATTTTATCTACAACTATTTCAAAAATTGAGACTCGATACAATAATTTATTTGTTTTAATATTATAAATTATATGTAATGAAAAATCTTTGAACAAAAGGACATAGTTGGAATTTTGTTGTTAAATTAGATACAATTTACCAATAAGTTGAACTATATCTAATATTACTTAATTAGAGAGAATCACATGAAATATTAAGATAGTGTTCTTACTATTTCTAATAATATTGTTATTTTAAATAGTTAAATTCATGAGGCGAGCTTTGATTTAGTACAGTAATAATAGTAAAATGCAAAAAGTGGATTTGGTGTGGGTGTAGGCCATGGCCATGATATATAAGTTTGATCCATCTACACAATATGCTCATATTCTGTTAAAATAAAAGAGATATGTTTCTTATAATAGTGAAAGTTCTAGTTTTGTGTGTAGTAGATGCTAATTATTTTGTTTTTAGCATAATTTTGACAGTATTTATCTTATTTTTTATAATTTTTAATGGTTTGGTACTTAACATAGAAAAAGTAATAGTTTTGTTTATGATATAGTACGTAAAAGTTTTAGGTTTGTTTGTGATAGTTGCTAATTATTTTATATTGTTTTAGCGTGATTTTGAGAGTATTTATCTTACATTTTGATGATTTTTAGAGGGTTTTGTACTTAATAGCTTATATTGCATTTGTAGATTTTATTTCAGTTTTGCAACAAAGAAGGATATCATTTGGGCGAAATTAAGTCAAATTGAAGCATGGATAAAATCTAAGTGACACCACAATCATGTTGGTGTTAGGCATAGGTTCTGCTTTTCTAATCCTTCCAAATAGGCATCGATATGTTGCTATTCAAATAAGCTTAAGAAGCATAAGCAAATCAACGTTAGGATATTACTTATGACTGGTACATCCTCATTAGTGTTTTCATGCTTAATCAAACCAAATCAGGGTCGGACCTGAGGTTTTGTAGGCCCGGGGTGAAAGAGAAGATGTGGACCCCCTGATTTTAATTAAAAAAATTGAAAAAATAATTCAATATTTATTACGTTGTAGAAAATATTATACTCATCAGTATACAAAAAACAATCAAACAATATGTCTTCTACGAGCATTTCTCGATGCAAAATCACTAATAACGGAGTCTAAATCAAGAGATTCAAGTACATGTTTCTCAATACATAGAGTTGCAAGACCATTCAACCGTTCTTGTGACGTCAACGATCTCAAGTAGTTTTTTAATATCTTCAGTTTCAAAAAACTTCTCTCAGCTGATGCAGCCGTGACAAGAACAGTTAATAAGATTCGACAAGCAATGGAAACATTGGGATAACATTCTGCTGCTTCAACAAACTCCAAAATATTAATGGCAGACATTAGCCCATCTGGCAAAGTCTTTTGCAACACTCTTAACTCAGAAAATAGATCATCGATGTCAACATCCGACACATTGTTGTGAGAAAACGTCTTGCTAAACTTAACACAACATTCTTTTAATTCATTACTATTCAGTGACTTCAATTTATCTGAATCACACAAGAATCTAAAAATAATTTGAAAGATAGTTAATTGCTCAAATCTTTCACTAAGCGAAGCGATGGCCATATCAATAACAACTAAAAAATAGTTGACTCTAAATGATTCCTCTGGTGATTGTACCACTTCTTCATGATCACATTCATTAAATTGCTTTTTCTGAAGAATACGGTGTTTGGTTGGAAGTACAGGCTCAACACTCATTTTAGAAGCAATAGTTTTGGCAATGTTCAAACTAGAAACAAACCCTTCATCTCTATACTTCTCAAAATATT
>JANZXR010000008.1:23061870-23072550 GCA_027575705.1 Erythroxylum echinodendron
TCCTTTAACATCTTCCAGTTGCTTTTGGTCTTTTATCTCACCATGCTATGTTGCTTTGTGGTCTTTTTATTTCAGCTAGCTTTTAATGCCTTGGGCTGCCATTTTTGTATCTTTGAATTTTAATTTCTTCTAAGTACCCTACAATAAAAGTTACAAATGATGTAGCATCAATTGTCCTAAAATCAATTAATCACATTTAAATCAAAATATGACAATTTTGTCCCTATAAACACAAATTAAATGTAAGGCACAATAATTCAAATAATAAACAAATAATAAAATAAAGACCAATTATAGTGACAAAACCCATTTAAATGATATAAAAATATATATGAATAAATGAGCTTGTCAGTTAACAAACTTTTAATTCGTGTGACTAGGAAATATACGAGTGAAGCATTATGCATCTTATGGAATTACACTTCAAACACATAAAAAGATAAGCATACCAGTGGAATCATTTGGGAACTGTGTAGTGGAATCATACGAAACGGTGTGTTATGCTTATACCACAAGATGAAGTGGAATATATTTTGGATAAGCTCCTGCTAGTGCACAAAACTGTAACCAGAACGATCCATTTACGCCATCTTAAAGTTGGATTCTTGTTTACAAATATGTATAAAATTTATGCGCCTCCTTATGACTGGAATGGTTAACGTCCCAAAATGCCAGGGGACAAAGAAATTGAAGAAGGTCGACCGTTTAAATAGATGCACTATCACTAATATTACATTTTTTAAAGGAATGAAACGTATCTTGACTGCCTAGTCAACCTCTTTTTCCGCGTAAAGCTCTGCATCTCAGAAAGCAACGGTGGCCAACTTTACATTGTTTCTTTGTCCTTTTTATTTTAAAGTTATCATCCAAAGTGCTTTTTGCTCCTTCCCTTATTTTCGACTTTCTTACGAATTATCTAATCAACAAAATTCGAGTTGCTTAGCATTAAAAATCTTTATTCATATTCTAAACATGTAAGAAATTAAAATTAATTAGATCTAATTCCGATATATTAATAGAATTGAAATGACTATTTTAGTTTTAATTTTAATTTTAAATTGCAATTCTAATATTACTAACGATGCCTATGCCTTTCTCTCCTTAAATAATATTGGTTTGACTAGTTCAACTACCGCTAATTACTCTAGGTAAGTATCAAAATGGCAGACAACGAGCATTTACTATTATATATGGATTGGGGAGTGGCTTTTATTTGATCAAAGTGCCTTATCATTCACATCAAGATGTCTAAATAAATTAATGTTGTGGTGGTAATTGTAACTTTCCATTTCGTATAAATGTACAAAAATGACTGTACCTATGGTCTGAAGACTTTGGGAAGAGATTGTGGTGCTCTTTCATAATATTCAACTTTCCATCAATACTTGGTGATCTTCACCCACTGTGCGTCTCCTTCCTGTCTTACATATATAATATCTTAATTCCCGCATAAGCGTTTCCAATTCGCCCGTTCAAATTGTGAATTAGTTCATCTATTTTTCTTTCTCAAAAGGTTTCGATATTAAGCGTTAATCAATTCACCAACTTAAGAATTAAATAATCTTTAATGGCCTGCTTGGTTGAGTGGGATGGTTATTATATTACTGAAATATTCATGATAAATAATTATTCCTTTGTTTAGTAAAAAATAACATGTAGAATAATTAATCTAAGTCTTCTTCCACTTTTCACGAAATAGGTAAAGATGTAGGAGAGGTATCTTTATCTATTCCTCAAAGTGAACACGGAATAGATAAAGACAACATTTTTTTCTTTTATTATTATCATTGTTGTTGTTGTTATTGTCCTTATTAATAATTTTCTTCTTGTTCTTATTGTTATTATTAATTTTTTTCTTATTGTTGTTGTTGTTATTGTTGTTATTATTATTATTATTATTATTATTATTATTATTATTATTATTATTATTATTATTATTATTATTATTATTATTTTCTTATTATTATTATTAATTTTATTATTATTATTAATTTTATTAATCTTCTTCTTCTTCTTCTTCTTCTTCTTCTTATTATTATTATTATTTTCATCTTATTATTATTAATTTTATTATTATTAATAATTATTATTAATCTTCTTCTTCTTCTTTTTATTATAGAAGAAGAAGAAAATTATTAATAATAATAATAAGAAAATTAATAATAATAATAATAATAATAATAATATAGTTAGTGGAGATTATAATAGATATTTAAGTCTTTTTGTTTGTTATTCTTTTGTCATTCCAAATTTATATTTTCAAACTAAACATTGGCATACATTATCATTAGAAATTCTTATGAATATATCAAACTAATTAATACTTATTCCATTCTATTCCTCATATATTCTCTTCCTAAGAATATTCATTCCATTATTTATCTATTCTGTCAGGTGAACCAAACACCTTGTACGTATGTGGGTGTGTGTGACTGATGTTTTAAATATTGGTGAATAATAAAATTACATAAATTAACTAGTATTGGATAGAGAAATGGGATCGACATTGTACTTTAAATTAAAAAGTCGGAAATAAAGCTACATAGGTGTCAAGAATAGGTCGGGAGTTAAGACTCGTGACACAAATTTAAGGATGAGGGAAAATAGAATTTCATTGACTTTAAATTTTTTTGAAAATAGAATTTCATTAATTTTAAACTTATGTGAAAATAGAATTACACTTGCTTTAAGTGTCTTATACGAAACTCTAATATGTAAACGCCTTAATAAAGGTGACATTATTTTGCCTCCTAAAAGGTGGTTGAGTTGGCGAAGTAGGAGGCATTGGGTCAAAAGATCCTGTGTTCAAATCCTCCTACCTACACTCTCTTGATCGAATCTGTCGTACAAGCTTTGTCGAGTGCGGAATATCCGGTTGGCATGATTTATCGACTATTGCGTCAATCCAGAAATTTACCCAGTGCGCATCCAAAAGATAACGATTGTGGATTCCTCCATTTCAAAAAAAAGAGTTTATTGGGGTGTGGTTAAGGTTGTTTTCAAATTATTGCCCTTATATACCTTTTGCACATTAATAAAGGAATTATATCTCTTTACTTGTGGATGTAAGTCACATGTCAACCGAATTATGTAAATCATGTGTCTGCTTCATTATTTTTCTCCTTATATAACTTTCATTCGTGAAACAAATGGTATCAAAGCAATTAATGTCTCAATAATTGGTATCATAGCTAACAATTGATATCATAGCTAGAGTTTGTTGTCAAAATGTCTTTTCACAAATTTGATATTAAAAAATTCAATAGATTTTCGTCACTAAAAGTCAAAAATTTGTTACCAATACTTTTTATGGATGAAAAAAATTGTTACACAAATTGTCGCAAAATCTCGGTAGCAAAATATTATTGTCGACGTTTTTACAATAACATTGCAAATCATATCTTGCTCCGATCACAGATACGTCACGAAAAGTGTTAGGGAAAGAAAAGGAAAATCTTCACGAAATATAATTTGGGATGCTCTCTTTTCGTGGCTAAAAGTTAATAGTTGCGTTACCTCATTTGTAGGTAATAATAAGTTGCAACTTTTTTTATTTCATAGAAAATTTGATTTGGCAACAATTTTCTGAACATAGGTAAAAGTTATTTGTAACGTTTCTAGAATATAGCTAAAAAGTTTTGGTGACAATTTTAGAATCGTAGCAAAATCATTTTACCTACATTTTTATTTAATTTTTAATTTAAAATAAATTTTGAAATTATTGTTGACATTTTTGGGAACAAAGGTAAAAAGTTTTAGTGACTATTTTTATTTTTGACTAAACAATCCTATTAATAATTTTCATTTAATTATAATAAATGGTAAGATTTTTAATCCATCATATTGTTTGTAATATTTAGAATTTTTATTTATAATTAATTAAAAGAAAATAAAAAATAAAAAATAAAAATTAAAAGCATTTTTATATAAAAATTAAATGTTATTTACAAATTTTAATAAAAAATTATGTATAAACTAAGAGTCGTGCTCATCGTCACTACTACTTACATAATTTAGGCCAAGTATTTGTTTAACCATCTTTTTAAGCTTGGCTAACTTTCATTTAGTACGGTCTAACTTTTGTTCAGTACGTTCTAGTTTCTCTTTAATACATTATAAATGAGCCTCAAGCGACTGGTTTCTCCTCTTGAATCGTGGTTACATAAGCTAGTCGTGATGATGATGAAGCAATTTGCTTAGAGTCATACCCAAAACCTTTGATGTACCCTAATCTTGTACCAAAGATGTTGTTGCAAATCTCATTTACGTTTGGCTCATTTCTATCAGACAATGATCTTTGCAACAACTCTTGCATCTTATTCCAAAATTTAAAAAACAAAATAAATATTTCATTCAAATATTATTATTTAGTACTACATAAACAAATAAGTATAAAATTAAACAACTTTTTATACTTACATAATTATACTACGCTTCTTTAGAAGTTCAGCCTTCACCTCCTTGTAGTGTGTGATCCTATCACATTCTTTTCCATGTAGTTCCTTCTGACTCTATTTTATGGAAAAAGGATTGAAACATAATAAATAATATTGTATTTATTAATATAATTATAACTTCTAAACAAAGAACTTACAAATTTATATTGTATGACAACAAATGATTTGGAGCCTTGGTTGTGAGGAGTTTTCATTTTTCCTCTATTAACCTTGGCTATCTAAATTTCCTAAATAAAGAAAAGAAATAGTTATTAAATTGTGAAACAAGATTAATTTAAGTAAATTGAAGAGAAAGAAGACAAACTTTAACGTTGACAAAGGACTAATAATCACACATTTGGCACTAATAATCACACATTTGGCTAAAATTTTTTGAAGTCACCCAATCGAAAACATGTTTGCTTGCCTCCTCATCTGAAGGAAAAGATTTGTAATATTTATGTAGTCGGTAATGATGATCCTTGGCCATTTGTTTTAACAGTGAACTTACACAACTTGACACTTCAAGGTTCTCGATATCAACGATATTGAGCTTCATCTGTAAACAAGTAAAAGTGAAATTAATCATTAAATAATTTAAAAATGCATATAATTAAATAAAATGGAAATTACTAAAACTTTGTCAAGAGCATTATGTAACAAGTTATCTTCCTTCAACTGCTTGACATGTTGAAGGCAAGGTAATTAAGTCCTAATATCGACCTTTAACTCACTGGATAATTTTGTCGATTGGATCTTATCAACAGGACAACCTTGCGAGGTGTCAATATGAACAGACAATGTGTTGTTTACTACAACATTCATGTGTTGCAACTCAAAACCTTTAATGATACCTCTACTCTTTTTCTTCTATCAATATTGGAACCTAACAAAAAAATAATTATAACAAAAAACACATTAAATATGCAAATATATATTTGAGGATAAGTGTAATTATAGGTGTAAATATTCACAAATCTGAAGATCCCTCAGCACTAGTTGAGGTAGATAGAGGTTGTTGCATTGGTGGATAAAATCTGATGTTGTTGTTAAATAGGGTTAGATTGATCTGGTTATTGTAGGGGAGGAACATCTTCGCTAGTTGTTACTTCCGTTTCTATGTTTCATCTAGGTGTCATAAATATCTATAATGATTTCTCAATGATCGTCCAATATAAAATATTATTAAATTATTTCTCTATGATTTTCCAATATAAAATAAGACTAATTAGAATAAATATAAAATAAGGCTAATTACAATAACAACATACAGAACTTGTCAATTTTTCCTTGAATCATTTCGAAGCATTTGACAAAACATTAACAAGTCATAATCAAATATGATTGGAACCAATGGCAACTTTAAGCATTTTTTTTTCTTTTAGTTGCTTTTTGTTCCTATTACTTGTTTCTTCTTGTACTATTCTTTTGTAGTGAACCCTAAAGGCTTGTAGGTTGGGAACTTACTACTATTTTGTATTAACTCCTGCTATAGAAATATATTATTCAATTTTCAAAAAAAAAAAAAGATGATTGGATCTTTGGCCCCACAGTTTGAATCACATTATAAACATTTTTTACATGTTTCGTTCATTACAAAGTTCATTATTTATTAAAAGAAACAATGTATAACTTCAAAACTTTACAAATCTTAACTTTTCTTTATCTATAAATAACACATCTAACAAATATAAAGAAAATTTGAATTGTATTTTAGAAATTAGCATTAATATGGTTGTAATTTCTTTCAATAAGGAATTAGTTACATGTATTGGTATTATTGTTACCAACTCTTTACAAATTGTATTACGTACTTATAAAATGAAAGTAAGCTTTTAATTATTTAGTGATGTGCATTTCATATAAGGGAGGCATTTTTGCTTCAATCAATATAGTAATAAGAAGTGGTTAAACCTACATAGTTATAAGAAGTGCTTCAATGATCTTAACTTATCAACAAAGTTATACATACTTCACAACATTTGAAAGATAAATGAATTAAGCATAATAAAACACATTGCTTTTACAAAATGAAGCATAGTAAAATACATTACTTTTATAAAATTAAGCATATTGAAATATAAAAGGAAGCATAATAAAAGACATTACTTTTACAAAATGAAGCATAATGATATACAAAAAGAAACCTAATAAAATACATTATTTTTACAAAATGAAGTATAATGAAATACATAACTCTTACAAAATGAAGCATAATGAAATACATTACTATTACAAAATGAAGCATAATGAAATACATTGCTTTTACGAAATAGCTAATCATAAGTTAATTAAAATGGTGGCCTGTCTATTTTCAAACAATATAAACAACTTTTTTTTTTACCTTTAATCATTATGATCAACATCTTGAAAATCATCATCATTAATTACATTACGATTCGACTCTTTATCACTATTGTATTTGGCCAAAGTATCATCATTGTCATAAAATTCATCCTCAATATAGTCTCCATCTCTTTCTACAATAAGATTGGTTTATACTTCATCCACTTGTACTATATTGGAATCAACATCTCTCCTATGGAATGATAATAAATCTGCATTTCGAATGGCTTTATTATTCAACTCCAATTAAATCTCTTGATATACTGCATCACCATCCTCACTGATTAGACCATTATCCTTTCACAAAAATCAAAGAGATTTTAGTGTTGAAACTTTTGAATAACCTTCCAAATTCTACCCAATACAGTATCGTTGAGTTAGAAAACTTGCTTCACTTGACTTGCAAGGACAAAAAGGTCATTATCATACCATGTCTTACTAACATTAATGCTAGTAATATTCCCATTCGCCTACATGTTATCAAGATTAAACTATTTGCACTTAAATAAAACAACCTTTTTATCCTTGATGTAATGTAGCTCTATTATCTCATGGATGACACCGTAGAAGTTAATAAAATAATCATCATGACATTTCTCAAAAACAACCCCACGATTTTGGATTTTAAGTTACTGTCTCAATCTTCTATGTGAAATCTAACCCCGTTAACAATGCAACCTAAATATTTTTCCCCACATATATAAGGCCCACATGTTAAAAAATATAATGCAGTTATTACCTCTTGCATCTTACGGTTATGTGACTTTATCATTTATATGACAAAATGAAATTAGAAGTTCATCTGATAAACAAATTGTTGTAAGTTCATAATATTCCATCAATATATAACTTATTCGAGTCCTAAACCATGATAGGAACTTAAGCTTATGTCTTTCTTCAATATTAAAAATCCCTTTGCTTAGAATCGATTCTTTTTACTCTCTATTTTAAAAAGTAAATTGAGATCAGAAATATAGATTAAATGAAAACATTGAAATTTGAAAATTTAATTCAAAAGTAATATACATACTGCATATATATGTCGGCTTCCTCGTAATTACTCAAAATATAACAATGGGTAATTTCGAATTCATCTTTAGTTAACTCGATATATTTTCTGACACTAAATGACTTAACTTTTTTGTAGAAAACTGACAAGTCACCATCTTAATCAAAATCAAAGTTACATTTTGGTCTATTAAATCTTGTCTTTACATCATTTAAGTACATCAAACAAATTTTCAAACATTTATTCGCTATATAAGCCTTTACAATAGACCTTTCAAGTTGAGCTCTATTATGTGTATAATGCTTAAGAGAGCATAACAACCTAAACAAAATATAAAACATTAACAATTGTTACTAACTAGTAACTTTATAAAAAGTAGAAGTTATATAAATTACTTTTTAATGCGGTACATCCATCAAAATTGAACCGATTCACAAAGTTTTCCTTAATATGGTAAGTGAATTGCCAAATGTAACATAACATCACAAAAAACAATAGGGGGAATACTATTTCAAACTTACATAACATTAAAGCTATGCCTTTTTTCATTTGGGCAAGCTCTTCAATTTCAAGTGTTTTGCAACATAATTACTTAAAAAACTCATCTAATTGACCTAAAGTTACGAACACACCTATCGACAAACATCCAAATATTCCAATAAGCAGTAATCGTTGCAGAAGTACATGACAATCATGACTTTTCAACCCTAATACTTTTCCCTCTTTAACATCAACACAATGGGCTATATTCGATGCATACCTACAAAGAAAATTGACTAATTTAAGAAATTGAAAAAATGCTTGCTTCTCCTTTTTTGATATAGTGTAACTAGTAGATGAAATAATGTATGACCCATCATCTCTTTTTTTCAATTGCAAAATCTTTTTCTATATTCATGTTTAGCCTTAATTGTGTCTTTTGGTTTGCTATCAATTCCCATCACAATTCCTAAAATATTCTTATAAATATTTTTTAAAAACAAGCATCACATCAATATTATAACTCAATAACAATTCTTTCCAATATGACAAATTGAAAAATATGCTTTTTTTATTCCGATTGCTGGCAACAACATTTCATTTTTGCTTTCTATTACTTAGGTGTTTGCCAGTGTAATGTCACTTATGTGTGATAACTGCATAACGATGTCATCATCAACAATTTTACTTTTCCATTAAACCATTTATTTATTCGCCATCTATGCCCATGTTCTAAGTAACAACGATGTCCCGTATAACATAATTTGCTTTATAGCCTTATTAAATAAGTTTGATAGTTACATACAAGACATATCATATACCCTTTAGTGCTCCATCCAGACAAATTCCCATAAGTTGAAAAATCATTTATAGTCCACAAAATAGCTATATGCATTACAAATGTTTTACCTTGAACAACATCAAAAGTTTCTAATCCCAACCTCCTATAGATCATTTAAGTCATCAATTGATGGTTACATGTATACATCGATATCCTTACTAAGAGTAGTAGGTTTTGGAATATGCAAAGACAATAACATAAAAGGCTTCTTTATACACTTCTATGAAGATAAATTGTAGGCACTAATATTACCAGCCACGTGTTGTAAAGAGTACCCAAATTATCGAAAGGATTAAATCTATCTAAGGTTAAACCAAGTCAAGCATTACGACAATCTTGTTTACACCTTGAAAACTTTCCATCAAAGTATTTCTATGCTACTGAATCTATTGGAAGACGCATAATGTTATCATCAATGTGTTTCTCTTTATGCCACCTCATATCTATAGATGTTTTTGTTGACATAAAAAGCCTTTGTAGTAATGGTTTAATAGAAAATTATTAAGATTTTATGTAATATCTTCTTCCTTCTCCCATTATCCAAATCACCACCTTAATGTACCACAAATGGGACACTCTTCAAGATCTTTACTGTCCTTCCAAAATATGGCACAATCAGAACTCCTCAAGATCTTTAATGTGCATCCAAAATAGAGCACAATCATACTTACAAGCATGTATTGATATATATCTTAATCCAAGGTCTCTTAGCAATTTCTTTGCATCATAGTAAGATTTGGACATTTTGTGTCCAAAAGGTAAAGCATCATTAAGCAAGTCAATTAAAATGTCAAAAGACTTGTTACTCCATTTATTATAGACCTTCAAATGCAATAACTTAATAACAAAAGATAGCTATGAAAAATTTGAGCAGCCTAGATATAATTCTTCTTTAGCAACTTTCAATAACTTCCCGAAATTATCATTCGTAATACTACCAATTATGTTAGGAAAATTGGTATCATTCATTGTCTCCATATAATTCCCATAATCCTCTAACACCTCTCCAATCTCGTCATCATCATCACCATCATCACCATCATTATTGTTACTATCATCAACACTTGTACCAACACTTCTTCTAAAACTTACTTCCTTACGATTGCCATGATAAAGCCATGAAGTAGCTGGATCTCTCGTTCGTACACATCTTCTCTTTGTTTCCCTTTCCCAAGCCTATAGTGAGTTACAGATAGAGTTTGAAAAGGTCAAACCTTTGATGATTTCATCATACATGATGGAGTTGCGAAAACTTCTAGATAGGTATCTACATCTAAACTAAAGGGATAGTATTGTCTATAATGATAGACAAATGAAAGGCTTCTAAAAGCCTTTTTATTCATCCCCTTTATATTTTGAAAATGAGATCATTGAACTTGAAAATTCACCCCTTGAAAAAAAATGAATTGAAAAGAAAAAGTAAGTAAACAATATAATTGACAACTTGAAGTTTCAAATTATCCTTTTCCTATAATAATATTTATATATACTTAGATAGAATATTTATATATACTTAGATAGGATATACTTAGAGAGAATTAGATGTTTATTATATATTTAGATCTAAT
>JANZXR010000008.1:23072650-23093615 GCA_027575705.1 Erythroxylum echinodendron
TTTAATATTAATAATATTCTTCATCATTATCACTTACTAATATATAACATTGCTTTTTGATAGGACCAAATATAGCAAACTATTGAGCGTCGATCTCAGCAATTTAAAAATATTGATGAGACTGACACTTACTTGGAAGCAGTTGGTAGTAGGGATCGTCTTGGGAGGATATTTGGACTAGGGTCATTTGCGAATACTTGTTATTCGCAATCCTCCACGTTGAGTACAACAGCATTTACTAGGCGGTTCAACAAAGTGGAGGCGCTTGAGAGCACGGTGCAGATATTGTTCACTCAGTTGCAACAGACATTGGAAGAGGTGCGTTAATTGCAAGAGTTGATGGTTGCGCAACAACAGACGATAGCAACGCAACAACAGTCGTTGGATCTATACGCTCAGCTGAGTCGAGAGATCGATGAATTGAAGGGCAAGGACAGCAGGTCATCGCACCTACCAGACGATCCACCAACTCTTGATTAGTAGTATAGTATTGGTCATTTACTTTGTATTACATATATTATTATTTACAATGTAACGTTTTTATTATTAATTAAGATATTTTAATTTAATCATTAATCAAAATTTTTATTTAATTATTTATATCTAATTAAATATATATTATGAATAAAACTTTTTGACGGATATAATTTAAATATAATGAAAATATATATTTTAAAAAATTTTAATAAAAAATTTTTCTGATGGAAATATTCATAATTTCCGTCCGTAATTGTCTATATACTATTCTGACGGACAATATGCTCCGTCGGTAATAGGTCAGCTTATTTACCGACGGACAAAACGTTACCGTCAGTAACTTTATCGACAGTATTAAAAACATTCCGATGCTAAATTTACATACGGTTAACAAGTTACCGTCGATAAAGAAACTTTCCGTCAGTAAGTTTAGCTATGGTCGAATCTTCGACGTTTTTGACTGTCGGTTTATTCCGTCAGTAATGTTAAATACCAACGGAATATTTGTCATTTCTAATATTATGTGAATTTCTAATATTAATACTAAGTTTGAATTAATCACATTGAAGTTCAAAAATTGAGTTTAAATTTAAACAAAATTCAAACATAAATACTTAGACTATTAAACCCTAACTTAAAAACTCAAGAAAATTGTAAAGAACAACACAAAACCTAATCACATTGTAGACATTAATTAGTTGGATGACTTACCTTGATAGATGGACAATCATAGACTACAAAGAAGACAGATGAGGTTGGACGATTATCGACGCTCTTCAACATAAAACATGACCTATAAAAAAGACAAATTTGTATTTAATATAATACACTTATTTATATAATTGTGTCATATGACATAAAATATAGAAAATGCTTGTAACTAAATTTTTTTGACACATTTCTATGGAGATTATCGTTACTAAAGTTTTAATGACTTAGTGGCAGTGATGGGCTCACGATAGTTTATGAGCGATGAATACTTTGATGCTTGAGGAAAATAGTTTAAGATTAGAGATTCAAAGGGTACATATGTCAAACAGCTTATAGGCAATAGTAAAACAAAGTTCCTAACATATATTCTCATTCAGTCAACCTATTTAACACCTATAACCCATATCTTAATTTCCAAACCTTAAGTCCAAGAATAATTCATAATCTTAAGCATTCATTTATAAAACATTACGAAAATCTTAATATATGTCCAAGTCAAAGTCAACCCAATAAAACCTAGGCACATGTATATTAATCTTTAAGTTATGATCCTTAGAATTAATAACAAATTAAAAGTCAATCTAATTAATTAAGCATCATCTCTTTAAACCTTTATCTCTTTTAATTTATTTTTTAAGTTAGTAGAAAAAAGGTCATATATTTCTTCTTTTATGTTTAATCAGCATCACCTTTAAAGAGTTTCTTATTTAATAATTCTTTCGTATTACAAGATTTAGGCAAACAAATTAGCATGCGTAATAACTTCTTACCTTTATGTTTGAACATTTGGTTACAATAATTAGGGTTCATTCCTTTTAGTCTTCCTATCTTTGTTTTAGTCAGCTATGTGTCAACTCTATTATCTTCAATCATTTTTAACATACTCTAAATTAGTCATAGCATAATAATGATACCCTACATTTCTTTTAATTACAAAAAGTGGATATTTTTTCTTAATCTTGCTTTTCTGTCATGCATATTTCGAATAAGTTGTAACGTGTTAGTGATACTTTTTTTATAATTTTAAAATAAATTAGAGAAATTAATTTTGAAAAAAAACACATAATGAAGATGACATAAAAAATTATTAAATGAAAGATAAAAAGAGAACTTGCCATTATTATTGCAATAATATTGTATCATGTTCTAACTCATTTTGCTTATTAAAAGGATTTGATGCATGCAGTGGATTGAAAATTCAAGAAGAATAATCAAATTAGAGTATATTTAATTACTAATTACATTGTAAAAGGGAAGAGCAACAATTATGTTTATTAACATATATTGTTGGATCATTTAAAGGAGTACATTTTCATTAACATTTATTGTTTACTTTAGTATAATTTAAATACTATCATAAGTTCTTTAATGTCTTTTTATTTCAAGAATACGTTTATTACAAAGAGGACACTAAATACATAACAGTCAAATAACATTAACAGTAACACAACATTGGGTGAATTTCTTGAATGTTTGAACACAAAAAACATAACACTCAAGTTAAATTAGCAATCTAACAACATTAACATTTCTTCAATGTTTAGCACACTAAAAACATAACATTAAACTAACATTGACAGTAACACAACATTAGGTGAATTTCTTGAATGTTTTTAACATAAAAAACATAACAGTTAAGTCACATTAACAATCCAACAACATTAACATTTCTTGAATGTTTTGGACACTAAAAACATAACATTGACGGTAGCACAACATTAGGTTAATTTCTTGAATGTTTTGAACACAAAAAATAGAACGCTCAAATGTTATTTACTGTCCAACAATATGTACTTCTTGAATGTTTTTTAATGTTAAAAACATAAGGATTGTTAAATGACATTAACAATAGGACAGGCTTTATGGATTTCTTGAATGTTTGAACACTTAAAACAGAACACTCAAAGCATGCATGTAAAAGTAAATTCATTCCCTATCAAAATAGAGCAATAAATACATAAGAGGACTTTCATCAAACACTTTAGAGGATTCAAAAATTAAATCGTAAATAAATAAAATAAATTTTCTTTTCCCTTTCATCACACATACAAATAACATTAACACTTCATTTATTCACAAACAACTTAAAGTATCACCTAAAAATTGACCATTCACATACCATAATCTAACCCCATTCAAAGAAAAAATAAAACCCAAAATAGAACCCTTAAATAAAGTACTTATCTCGACGAAGAATGGATGATGAGAAGATGATGATCTGATGAAGACGATGAACAGACGGAGAGAAGAGAAAAGGTTCACCAAAAATGCTAAAGCAAAAATAAAAGAGAAGAGGGCAAAACGAATTAGAGAAGAGGGGGTTGGGGTCTAAATTTTTTTAAGTCCATAACATTTAGCAAAAAATTTAGAAATTTATCACCAAATGTTAGAAAATAGGCGATGATTTTGTATAATTGTCTCCAATAATTTGGATTTTTTAATTTTTTACAATTTTATTTTTTAATTTAACATTTTTATAAAATTGTCAACAATTTATACATAATAAATAGAGTTTTGTGAGTCCACACAAATTTTAATATCATCTATATTAAAATTTTAGAACAAAAATTATAAATAAATATAATATGCATTCACATATAAAATGTTGTTTTGTTTTATAAATATTTTAATTCACATTATTCTTAAATAAATTTAGTTTTATACTTACAATCATTGTAAATAATATTAAATTGGTAGTCGTATATTTGGCTACCAATTTACGAAATCATCACCAATACTAAACCTTTTATTTTTTTTAGATTTTGCTAAATTTTTAAATATAGCATAAACATAAATTACTATAGAAATTATATATAATAAATATATACCACGTTAAATTATGAAATCATATATATTAAAGAAATTAATAAAAATATAAATGAATTTTTTCACTAAATTTGTTTTTACACGTATACAATCATTGTATTATTGTTAACAAATATTAATGATTAAGAAAAGTAGTTAACTTAATTTACAATATTTTGATTTATTAACATTAAAATTGTGATTCGTTGCTAATGAAAATGTAGCTAAAAGTCCCATATGTTATTTTTAATTAAATTGCTATTATTATCATCATATATGGTAATTAATATAATGCTATATGAATGTATAGATAATAATTATAACTAGTACAATATTTTATGAATTATTACAAAATTTATAATTTTTCTCATATCTTACTTATGTAATATATATTACTCTATTTAGTAATAATTATCTATTTATTATATAAAAATTTTGTACTGTAACATATAATTTATATATTATATATAATTATGACAGACAAAGGTGATCCAAATAGTAATGGCAAAGCATTTGGTGATGGGTTTTTGAATCCTTATTAAATGGTTTATTTCTTCTGACTTAATCGAAAACGACGTGGTTTACCTTAATAACAAACGACATCGTTTTTTACTAGGTTATTAACAATAAAACAAAGTTGTCTTTGTTCTCGTGTTAGCCATTGTATTTTCTCTTCATAATCAGTTGAAGAAGCGTGATCTCCTCTTTTGTGGTCATCTCCTGTCTTGTGTTCCTCACCATCAACGAAGCATCGTGTGCTGTGTTGATACATGTTGCTCTTCTTTTTTGTTATCAAGAACCCTCCTTATTGTGCTCTATTTTTCTGTTATGTCCCAAAATTAATGTGGGCTTTGTGTTCTGCAATTGTTGTATGGCTTTTCCTTTTTGCTTGTGCTTGTAAGATAGTGATTTGTGTTTCTATATTGGATTATGATGGGTAGCTTTTTTTTTCCAACCTCTAGTTATTCTTTGAGGAAACCCTCCTAATTGTTTAAAGGAAAGTCTATTAGAGATTCAAATAACAATTTGCACCATATGTTAAACATTTACCATATGATTCCTTTTACACCAAATCAGTACCACTACTGAAATATAGTACTTTGACTTATCATCGAAAAACTAGCATAACAGATCACATTGACGTGGAATGCAAAAAGTGTCTTTTGCATCGGTTCATTCCATCCACAATTCATTTGTTGGATTTGTTTACTAAACGAATTTTATTTAACACAATGATTTTATGATATATTGAATTTTCAGAATTAACTATTAACATCAACTCATCAAGGAATACCGATGTGGTGATTGGTTTTCGATGGTGGAAATGAGCTCTGCTAGGAGGAATGTGGGAAAATTCTACTTAGTGTCAAAAAAATTGACGCAGAAATTTCATCATCATACACTAACTAGCACTTACCTTCCATGGTCGACCTTCTTCTTTAAGGTTTTTAGTATCATCTAAATTACCCCACTTCTTTAATTATTTATATCTTATTTGCATTATAGTAAGCTATTAGATGAATGTTTGATTGTATATATTATGTCTTATGTAAAGCTTACTCCAATCTTTAAGAGAACATAGATGAAAATGAAAACAGTGGCAATATCTCAATGGCTGGTACAGGATTTGGGAAATTAGTTGTTTTTGATTAATTGTCAATTCCAATTATTATGTTTGTTTAATCAGGTATGAATGTGTTCGAATTTGGCTTCGTAATACAATTTAACTTAACTAGCTATTTAAGTTCCATATTAATTGTGTCTTACCTGAAACAAATCGCATTGGTGGTTGATTTGATTTAGTAATTCATGTTGCATCTAGGGATTCGTTCACTGTATACTCTACAAGTTTAGTTATAGCCAAGAAGTTGTTGGAAGAAGGTGTCAATAATCCAACACTTAAGGGAAGATATTTGATGTTTTAAATTGATGCCTTTCAATGTGCAATGATCCTTCTTGAGAATCCAGACATAGTAAACTCATTTACTTTTATTGACTCTCATGTCATTTGGAATCTAAATAAATAATCATTTCATTTCCTTTTCAATGAAATAAGCGTGAAACTTTATTTATTATTATGTTTGTAAGAATTTTAGAAATAGTCTCTCTACTAGTTAGGGGTAAGGCTACATACTATTGAACCTTCCCAGATTCTACGTATTACTGAGATTCATACTGGATGTTGATGTTGCTGTTGTTGTTGTTCTATGTCTGTAAGAATTGTTAAACTTGTAATTACAATCTTGTACTACTTACCTGAATACATCATTATATTACATTGCTTACAATTTTCAATTTTTTATGTATAATTATTTTATTGTTAATAATATTAAAGATTAAGAATAATAGTCAACTTAAATTTATTAAATTTTGATCTTATTAATATGTAAAATTTTAGCTATGCTTATCTTTTAATATCCAAAAAGAGAATTTATAGGGTTTTTATACATTAACTATATATTTAAACAAATTTAAAAATAAAACATAAGTTAAAAAAATGAAAAATCATATATAAATGTCAATTATAACTAACCTTAGGATTATTAAGCACATTTACCATTAAAAATTAAAAATTAAAATTATTAATGCATAATTCTTTAATCTACCCTTTTCGCAACAATTTGAAGGTTTAATCACCAAAAATTTACTTGTGGCGATGAATTATACATTTCATCGCAACAAGTTTGAATACTTACCAATGTTTTACATTGTCGTCACCAAAAACTCAATCCTTGGTGATGACATGAGTAAATGATTGCAAAATTAGCAACTTTTAGTGACAACTCTTGGAAATCATCACCAAAGTCTTGATCTTTGTGATGACATGAGTAAACTGTCACAAAATTAGCCACTTTTAGCGATAACTCCTGGAAATTGTCACCAAATAATCTGCTTTTTCGATGATTTACTTTATCGTTGCCAAAATCTAGACTTTTGGTGACAAAATGGAATATCATCACCAAAAGTCAACATTTGGCAACAATTTACAATTCATCGCCAAAAAATCATAGCTAATAGTTTGTTCTGTTGTACTGAGATTTTATCAAAGATGCATAATGTAATACTATTGAGTTTAGTAGACCAAGTCTTGAGAGAGAGGTAATTGATGAAATAATTATTGCTTCATTATAAAAAATTGAAAATAAATATAAGAAGAAATTAGCTATGAATCGCTTATATCAAAAGTAGCATTTATATACGTTGAGTATGATAGAAAATACATATGTAAAAGATCACAATGATAATTTTAATTATATCATCTTGATTTACAAGGTACTGAGGTTAAAATTAAGGATGATGATTAAGCTATAAACCTTTTATGTTCGTTACCTAATTCATATGAATGTTATTTTTAATACTATAATGTATGATAAAGAGACTATTTAGCTAAATAATTAGAGAAAATCGTCCCTAACATATATAAATGTGGATCAAATTTAGATTTGGGTTGTTAATAAAGGTAGGAAAAAGGAAAAAATATTGAAATTATGAGTAAATCAAGATACTGCTAGGAGACGAGAAATGACAGTTTTACAACAAGGCCATCCTATTCCTACTATTTGGCGCAAACCACCAGATGGTTACATTAAAATCAACACAGATGCTGCCATTTTCAAAGAGTTAAGGAAGACTGGTATTGGTTTTGTTGTTCGAAATAGCAATGGCGAATGTATCGCTGCTGGTAGTAACATTTATCATGGGGTTTTAGATCCTTCTACTGCAGAAGCTATAGGCGTCCGTGAGGCTTTAAGTTGGGTTAAAAAGCAAAACTTACACTCTGTTATTATTGAATCAGATTCGCAATTGGTTATTCAGGGCATTCTCTCACCGCTTCGCAACCGGTCCGAAGTTGATTTGATTATTAATGATTGCTTATTCCTTTGTAATTCCATAAATGACATTCATTTTGGTTTTTGTAAGATCTGCGAACTGTGCAGCTCACTCTCTTGCGAGGAATGCTAGTTCTATGTCAGGTCTTGTTTATTGGGATTTATCTTTTCCTATTTGTATTTCTTCAGCATTAGCTGCTGACAGTGCTTATTAATGAAGTTTCCTTTGTTTATTTCAAAAAAAAAAAAGATCAAACTAGAAGGATGAAACTATTTGATGCTTTAATTGTCAAGAAAAACGACACTTCAAAAGGAATTGTCGACAATGGAAGAAGAAAAACAAGAAAAAGGAAACAGATGGAAGAGCAAGTGTTACTATAATGTTGGAGAGTTTTGATAAAAAGGATTAAACAGGCTGTGATGTTTTGATTATAAGTAATTCTACAAATTGGTGGGTTATAGAGACTAGGGTGTATTATAATAAAGATTACTTCTATTCTTTTAAATAATGGAATGGTATTATCAAATTAGGTGATGATGGAAAGCATACTATTAAAGGAAATTGTTTATAGTAGATCAAAATATACATTGCAATTATTAGGAAATTGGATGCCTGAGCTTTGGAAAAAAATTGATTCTAATAGGTAATATTGATAGTCAGCGGTATAAGTTACGTAAGGGGGTAAAAAGTGCATTGACTGTGATGAAAGAAAAATTATAGTATGTCATCTATATCTTAACGAGATAGATATTACTGGGATGGATGTTTGTCTCTTAATCTTCGTCACAGAATGATGATGGTATCATAATGTAATACATTTGATTTAATTACTCATTAAGTTATTTTTAGAATCTTTTTTTCGATATAGAATGAAGTTTCTTGGCAACACAAGAAGTTAACTTCGAACTACCGATTTATGTTGATGAGAATTCTTCTTTTTGCATATTAAAATAGAAATTAAATATATGATATACATATATGTATGGTTAAAATTTACAATCATTATATTACATTACATTTATCTAATGATTCTTGATTTGCACTTGTTCAATATCCATCCATCCCACTGTATTTTCATTCGTAACTAATATATGTTTTACGTTATTTACTACTTACTTTGTACGAATAAAAGCCTAAATTTGAAATCAATTAACTGTGATGAAATTATTCAAAATAAAAAGTAACTTAGTTAAAACAGAAATTTCTTTAAAATTATTAAAAGAAGGATAAGAAACGGCAAATTTAGTTTCATGTATCATTTCAACCGAAAAAGCACAACTAAGAAAGTTAGACAAGGAAAAAGTATCTATAAAAATAATATTCTTTAATCATTATCATCATTCTTTTATGATCCTTTATTAATTATAAACTTGTTATATTAAAAGATGTCACTAAAAAATGTATTTGAAGATAAAATGATTGTATCGAGTTACCCAGTTAATATAATCCAATTAAATATACCTCTACAGAGTTTTGATTTGTTGATATTAGGAACAACAAATTTTTATGCCGTCTAGGGGTGGCCAAATTGGTTGAGTGGGGGAGCGTGGAGTCAAAAGATTTTATAATCGAGCCTGTCATGTAGAGCTTGCCTAGTGCAGAGTACCCGATTAATACGATTTGCAGGCTATTTCGTCAATTCAAATATTTACCCAATATGCATTCAAAGGATAACGATTGCGAGTTCCTCCATTCTAAAAAACAATAATTTTTATGTGCCTTCTAACCACTTTAGTACTTTTGTTAGATTCACCTAACTAAACACAAACATATACTTTTACCCAAAAAAAAAAAACAGTAACATATACTAATAATTCATGGATGGTATTGGTTGGTAAACTCCACCCAAAGTACAATTTTCCAGAAATATATTAAATGTATGCATGGGACTTACCAAAACATACACCTTAAATTGAAGTTACAGCTGTTTTATAAATTAACTGTTTGCTTGAAAAATTAATGGCCTACTTGAAAATTAATGGCTGAAGTGGTGCTCCATATCCTTGAATATTTAGATCCCTTAGGTTATGTTTGGAAGGGATGGAAAGATTTATAATGTAATATAGTGAAATATTGTTTGAAGAAGGATTTATAATGTAATATAGTAAAAAGTTATTTATCATTTTACATTTCATCTTTAAGTCTTCCTAATCGAAAGTTTCTAATTTTTACTGTTTAGGATATAATGAGATGTAATATGAAACTCTCTTCTTCTATCTCATTTTGTTTTATTTATAAATCATTTTCTCAAACGATGAAATAATATTACATTTCATTATATTCTATTAATAAACTCCCAACCAAACGTAGCCTTAGTAAATGAGACTTAAAAAGATGCAGCACCATAAGATGAATGAAAGTATGGAAAACGATAGGATTATGATGGGCTGGAATTGCAATTTCACTGGACAGAATTTTGATCAACTCGGAGTTGGTTTACATAAAAAGAAATACATCATTTATTACTAAATATTTTGATAAATTTAAGTTAGGAGTTATTTTTGCACGGAAATTCCTTCTTCTTGTCTCTTTTCTGTATGAGATAATCTAATACATAAATTCATAGTGAATTTTTTCTTTAGAAGAGTGATTTCATTTACATCAAGTTAAGGCAAATTTCACCAATTCAAAATTATTTAAATCTTTTTGATAATCATCGAAATTAAAGGGTTGTTTAGTTGTGTTTTTCTATAATGTTTTATTGTGATTGTCAAAAATATGGAAACAAATTATTACATACTTATTTGGATTCAATTGCTATAATTTCTTTTTTTAATCACAATCGAATTAAAAAAACACATATTTTTGGTTTTTACATGTGGCCGCAACTGATTTCAGAATTAAAAAAAGAGGGAAAAGTTGTTTCTCTTCTTCTATTCTATCATCTCTTTATGATTAAAATCCAACTTCTACGGTTGTCAATTAGTCATTGTCCTTGATTTTCTTGTTCCTTTCTTTATTTCTAGCTATGAACAGTCACTAACACATATAAAATACTCATTACTCGAATCTCTCCTCTAGCTTTGCCTTAACTATTCCAAACCTCTTCAATTATTTGGCATCGTCGTTTCTAAGTTGATCAATGGGCACTTGATATTTCTTTCTATATTATTATTGTTTATTCTTATATCGAAAACTATATGCAACTTTTTTATGTTGAAGATCCTAAAAAGTTATAGGGCGTGGAAAACATAAAAAAAGAGTGAGATATGCCCTACCATCCAAGAATAAGGAAGAAATACGCACAACATATATACATTTAGACTAAAAATGCTTTCTTCTATGTAGCCACTTTTATATTTGTTTATATGTACATATGAGAAAATTAATTGCAAATATTGAACTTACAAGATGAGAAATAACTACGTTACCACCTTTTGGGTACCATTTAGCTAGGAACAAATCATTGAGAAGGGGATGCAAGGTTAGGTTGCAGAACTTAGGTGGTCTAGGGTACTTATTTTGTTGTATTTTAAAATACAAGTAGGTTATACTATTTCAACCAAAGTTATCACAAAAAGAAGGTAAAGATAGACCTCAAATTCATTATGTTAAATTTGATGGACAACCTTTGTACATTAATCATCATCGAGAACATTTCATCTAGATGTAGATACATCTATGTGTAAACCAAATTGTGAAATATGTCAAACACTAAACTATTGTTGTCGTACATCAAATACTTTATATCTCTTAAGTGTAATTAAGTATTGCATTAAAATTTTGCTTTTTGGGTTATGATTATCTAGGTAATTCTAGAATATAAGTGAATTTGTGTCAAATCATGGCATCATTGATTGACTACGGAAGTTTTAAAGGTTACATCGATTGATATTATGTAAGTTGTTTGGATCATGAGGATTACGTTTATATATGTTAAGATATCTATTATATATCTTATTATTTAGTTTTGGCATTATTCGATAATTGGAAGTTCAAGATAATGTTAATTAGCTTCAAATTCTATTAGATTTCATTGGTTGATTATAGTTGAACTTGGCGGCTAAAAATAAAAAAGCTACCTTGGATAATATTTGATAAGAGATTGTATTTTTATAAGAGACTGTATGAAGATAGAACTCTATCTTGTAAAGACTCCCTTGTGCATCACGTGAATGAAGATATAACTCCATCTTGTCAAGACTCTTTGGTGATTTATGTTACTGCATAACTAAATGAATCTTCTACCATGACGTCTTCCATATCTGTTGAAGCTAACTTTTAACGATATCTGGCAACCGATTGGGTCAAGATATTAATCTATCTATTGCTGATTTTTCTATTAAGAATAATGTGACTTATGTGGCTGCTAATCAGTGATTGGGTGGAATCTTTGGTAGTTGTGTCTTTCTCAAGTCTACATTGTTGATTAGGAGTAGATGCGTTCGCCTGCATCCACACGTAGCAGTGATTGTTTTCTATTAGTGCTGGCATGACTTGGCTAGACTGGAGATGTCATTGTTTTTTTGTGTGGGATTATAGCAGCGGCATTTTACTGGAGATGTCATTGTTTTTGGAAGTCCAAGAAGCTATTTTCTAATTGGTGTTTTACTTGATTCAACTGGGAATTTTTCTTTTTTGAGTTCTAGTTTTGTGGGTGAATAGGAAGTATCTTGAAGACCATTATGTGTAGGTGGAGGCAAACGCTTACATTTTTTCTTCTCAGAGATTAGACTTCGCTTCCTCTTGATTATCTCTTTGCTATCCAGACTGATTGGGAGTTGATCGTGTGTGTTTCTAGTGGTTGTCGATAGCAATGGTGGTGTACGTAAAATCCTAACAGGCATCATGGATTTTATAGCTTTGTTATTTGTAACATTTCGATAAAGAAATGTTTATTTTGTTGGTGATTTTTCCAGATTAAAGAGTTGTGTTTTTTTTTATTGTGAGGGAAATTTTTTGCTGTCAACGATAGTGGTTTTTATGTAAAAAACTTCCAACAGTCTTGGTGTTTTTACATCTTCATATTTTGGAACATTTTCGGTGGAAAGACGTTCGTTTCGTTGGTGACTTTCAGCTGTTGTGTGTGCTAGTAGTGTGCCCTAGGCCAATGGTCATATTTGACTTTTGTATTGACATTCTTATTTATTATTTATTTATTATCAGGTATTGTTTTATATATGCATGTATATTGTTTATGCAATGTGATTTAGATTCCATAAATAGTATTACGCTTATGCCATCAAGTATGTGACTTGATAGTAAAACCATAAGCATTATAATACTATTCTAAACTGTCCCTAGTCGATCATTGTGGAGCAATAATGAATTAAGGCTAGTATGTGTTCTAATTGATGATCATGTTTTACTTATCATGGATATGAGTTATCATATCAGATACATTGATATATATTAGAGAACATATATTGGAACGACCCACAGAGAAAACACTACATGGTTTCATGCCAGTAGTGATTCTCAATATGGTTTGACTTTAGTACTTTGACCTGAAGTCATCTTGGTTCCTTACATGAGGAATCCAGTATTTTGACATTAGACTAAGTTATCTTTAATCGGACAATAAGTAGTCTTATGTTGGACATTAAAAGAGTAATGCAAAGGGATGTGAATGACATAGATGAGATTTGTACCTCTCCTAAATGAGAAATATATCATTTGGGCCTCTTGATAAGTATGACTGAAGAAATGCATGGTCATGCTCAAATGAATTGATGAGGAGTCATCAATGCCATTTGTTATAGTCAACCAACTTGGGAATTAAGAAACTATGATTAATCAAAGGTTGACATGTACCATGCCTTATGATTAATCTTAATATCATATTACAAAGGGACTGAGTTTGTAACCATGGTTACAGGTTAAATTGGATTACCATTCCTCATTTGATTTGGGTAGTGATAATGTCTTGCTAGAGGCCGCTTATGACTTATAGGCCTTAAAGTGTGATCAAGCCCATTACTAACATCAAATGAGCCTACAGGGTCGCACATAAAGAGTGATGTGATTTGGGCTTATTCTCTTGGGCCTAATTTATTAGGCAATGAATAAATATATGTGGATATATTTATTGCGTTAGATTGAATTAAGTTGTGCTTTTATTATATGAGATATAAGATAGGCAAAACTTAACACTTCCGAATTCTTGATAATGTTTCTTCTCCTTCTAAACAAGAACCATCCTTATGTTCACCTTCCATAGAGTGAAATTATTCAATACATCGAATTTCTCAATATCAAACTTGTGAAGAAATGTCTTGACAATAAAACAGATGCTTTGATGCTAATTGTTAAGATACCAATTGTTACACAAATGTAAGCAATATAAGAAGAAAATAAACAAAGTTAAAAACACAAGAATTTACGTGATTCAACCAATTATATGATGCACATCTACATGCAAGGAGATATATTTTATTATTATTAGTATGAGAAAGACAATACAAAGATAATAGACGACAATAATCTTTTCCACAACTTAAGGTTACATGCAAGAAGTTTAAGTATATTAAAACTTTATTTTTATAGAAGTCTAAGATCACTGAAACTCGACCATCGCATTTACCTAATCTTGTCACGAGTCTAATACATAATACTAACATCAATTAGCTTAAGACCTCCAAATCTTTTCAATCAATACGAGAACGATGTAAGACTCTTATCGACACTTAATAACTTTTGAAAATATACTATTTGTCAAAAATTCAAGATATATATCACGGAATATAATTTAGTTTGAACTAATTCTATTGTATATATATTCTAAATCTTGCAATATTGCATTATAAAAATTTAAAAATAATGAAAAGAGCAAAAAACCACTTTTCTATCTTTCCAAGGGTAACTCCAATTATTCCACCAAAGGTTATTCTGTACTCCTCTCCACTAATAGAAAATAAACCTATAAGATGACTGGTTTGGGATTGACAAAATTCCAACATGAAACCTCTCTACCCCCGCCCTCTCATATCAGTCCCTTTTCACTTTTCCCAGTCATTTATCTTTTTATTATGTGCATCTTTTCATGACAGTAATTTTGAGGACATTTTTAACTTTTGTATTTAATTTATGTCATTTCCTATATGAACATGTTTCGCTTCTAATTTAGTACGTGGGTACTTAATTGAAGCTCGTTAAATGAAAACAATAAAATAACTTTACAAAACGCCGAATCAATTGTGTATTTCAGTTACCATTCATGTTGTTTCGATGATTTGGTTGCAATCCTATTGAAAAAGATCATAATCCATCCTATCTATTACTATCCTATTGTATCTCATAAGTAAATTCAATGAATATTTAATTATTTTGTTAAGGAGAAATTTATAAAAATAAATTGTTCGACTGAGAAATTGCTTTAGGTATGAAAGAGTTATTTGATACTAAATGTGTTACTAATGATTTAGCCGTGGTGGCATAATTATATTAAAAAAATTCTGATTCAGAATATGGTATTTTGAAAGTTTAATTAATGTTTTTAATTAAAATATGGGATATTTTGCTAGTAATCAAAGATGTGAAGATGCATCTTCCTTTTACTGTCTTTGCTAGTAGATCTCGTCCTACTAATTACATGTCTATTAGTTAAAATTAAAACCATATGTTATTAAATTTTTACTTAATTTTAATTGTTGTAACATAAAAGTAGATGTCCCTTTTTTCTTTGTTGCCCACGAGATGTCCTAGTCGAGTCCCAATTATAGAAAGACACTTTTAAGTCATTCATACACAGACTAGTCCTTGCTTGAACCGGGTAGGTTCCTTGCAAGAAACAAAACTCTAACACTAAATTTTAAACGGCTACATACACGAGAAAGATTTGAACCTGCGATCTCACTTAAAAATCAGGAAAGCCCCTAACGAACTCACCTACGCCCTGGGATTAGATGCCCTTATTTTTGTGCTTACGTTTCACATATGTTCTCTAACGGAATAGTAACGGGGAATGGATTAGGATCAGTTTAGTTGCCCCCGTGTAGTTGGTGCTCCTGTTGAGATCTCTGTTCACAAAAGCTCCTTTTTCCATTTTATGCTTCACTTACATAAGACGCCTTATCGTATTTGTGATCATATTCTATAATCCACGAATATTTTGTTGAAGATAAAAAGTAGATAAGCTACATGCAATTTTTTAATTTATTCCAACAACGCATCGGTTCATTTTTCTATTGATAACAATGAAATGGACAGGTATTAAAATCAAATACTAATTCTATATCATATAGAAATTAATTATAATATTATCTTCATAATTAAAATGCCAATTTTGATTAAATTCAAAGGTAATGGACATATTAATTATTAATAGAATTTCTATTCTTAAAACACGGTAAAAAAATTATAGTTAGCTAGTTAACCCTGGTAATCATTAATTGGTCTTTCAAGAGATAATCCAATATTCACTTGCACAAAACAAAAGGATGTCTTGAATTATACTCTCAATAATATAAATTATTTTAAAAAGAAAAGAAGATAGGAATGTGGTTGACGATTCTTATTCTTCCTTACACATTAATATTAATATTTTACTCAGTCCCTATGGCATCTACTTCCGTGATTCTTGGACAAGAAGTATGATAGCTATTCTCTCTGCACATATTAAATCTTGTCTGGTGGAAAAATATTGCGGGTATATTTTCTTTTATTTTTTTTTAGGTATCTCAGCTTAGCCAGACTAATCCTAAGCTTCTAAGACCTCATCCCAAGAACCTTAGAGGATGTAAATCTGGAACTCCAAGACCCCTCAGGTTCCTACGTAGCCTGTACACTTCTGCGCACAAGGAGTCGTCACATACTTGATTGGTCAACTGCTGATTGATCGCTGACCCCCTACTCAGCATCAGGTTCCCAGCAACCTCAGGTTCCTTAGTAGCTTCAACTCTCACACTGCCGCTGGAAGCGAGACGTCCGTAATTGATCCGATCAATGAGCTGTGCCCAGGGGGCTAGAGGATCATCAATAGGACAAATTCCTATTTTCTTGAATCCATATACAACTCTATGTGGTGGCAACTATATATAGATAGATAGACATTGTTTGGCTTTTATTTTGATTAAAGGACAATACGTAGCCCTTTGTTACGGTGTGAATGTATTTGCGATCGTGTCAAGAATTTAAAGTATTTCCAAACTAAAGAAATAAGGAAAAAGATTGCGCCTCCTAATCTGACTAAAATCAAAACGACTGTGTATTGCCAGAAAGGGACAAAAATCTAACAGAAAGAAATTTGCTTTATTTGTAAACAATTCGACAAAACGGAATGACTAAGAAATTGAAAATTGCTGAGAACAATTGAAAAGACAAGACTAGGCTAAGAAAAATAAAGGATTGCCGAAAAGAAATAAGCTAATAGGTTCAAAGATTTGCTGGCATGCCAGGCTTTTGATATATCAGAGGTTAGATCATTTTTCTTCTTCAAAGCTCCTATTTATAGCCAAAGATGTTGAGTGTCCTACTCCAATTGAACTTGTAATCTTGATAAAATTTTATCTTCTTAGTTAAAGATAAAGATTTAGATAAAACTCTATCTTATCCAATAGAGATAGAGTTTGGGCTGGTGTCTATCATCTTATCATTTTATCTCCTCTTTAAATTTGGACTCCTAGACTCCCAATTCAACTCCAACTCTACCACTTCCTCTTTACTGGACACTGAAAAATGATGGGCTAAGGTCAGTGATTTTCTTCTGGACTTCGAACCATGGGCTTTTCTTTAAGCTTCAAGTTTTCGGCCAAAAATAGTAAAAATGGGCCGAACCTATTTTCCGGTGTAAACAATTGCCCCCTGCACCGTTGGGCTTATAAATATAAGCCTTATAGTGGCCCTTGACTTATTTAGAAAACCATTTAGCCAACGCTTTTGTCTAGAATAGCTTTTGGACCCTTTGTTATTGTCAACCTTCATGCCCCTTTGAGTACCAAAAATCTAAGAAAATTTTCAGCCCTGACTCCAAAAGCGCATTTTAATGGATTAAGCTTTAGCTAGTGTCTTCTTGGTCTCTCAAATCCTTGCCTGAGATGTTCTACATGGTCACCCTGTTTTTTAGACTTGATAACCATGTCATTGATGTAGACTTCGACAATTTTCCCAATGTGCCCACCGATGTATCTTACTTTAGGATCCTCAGTAGTATTCAATTTGATTTCTTCTAGAGGGTCCTTTACTTGAAATCTCTCATCTTCCATTTTGGGTGACGTGACTTGTAGCTCTTTCAGATTTATTTCATCTCTTACTATTTCTGGGATCTCTCCTTCGTACACTAACTCTGTCCCGAACATCTCGATTCCATGGTTAACTACCAGTTGCTTCCTGGTCTGCTACAAGATTGCTTCCTGGGTGACCCTTGCAGCCACTGGCCACCTTCTTTTACTTCCTCGAGCAGTCATTGGCCTGGTTGGCCAACGTCTTCTTCCATCGTCCTCGGTGGCCTGATGCTTTTGTCTTTCTCACTGGCACCGGTTGCTTGGAGTAGCAAATGCTTATATTTAGCGAACTTCATCAGTGTGGGCCTGCCTTCTTTGTTCGATCCCTCAAAGGTAATTGGTGTGATATCTCCGTGGTAATAGCAGGCGTCCACCAAATTGGCTTCAGCACTAAAAGTATTATTGTCTGCCTTAACAATTTCCACATTGTCGCCATGCCAGAACAATAAGAACTGGTGAAGAGAAGATGGCACACACATGTTTGCATGAATCCTGTCTCTACCGAGAAGTAACTTGTAACTCGCATTGGTGTTGATTACAAAGAAAGTAAACACACCCGTCTTGCTCCCAACCGTGATTTGTAGTGGAACTACTCCCACAGTTCTTGCCACATCCCCAGTTACCGCAGTCACCACTAAGTCTATAGTAATGATATCTTCTTCTCTCTTCCCAAGTCTTAGTAGCACTTTCAAGGGAATCACGTTTACAGCTGCTCTATTGTCCACCAAAAATCTGTTCAGTGGCCTCCCATTGACACAAGCCTGTATGTATAGTGGTTTAGTGTGGTTTACAGTCAACGGATTGTCAAACGTCAGAGCCTTGCTCCCTTCGGTGTCCAGCGTTTCCTTTGAGTACTTCTCCATTGGACTTTGTTCTTCTTCTACAGCCGACTCCTTCCTTTCCTCTGCTAGCCTGTCTGCCGTCTCGTTATCAAGATCGACCTGGTAGAAACTAGCTGGTAATAACACTGAGACGAGTCCCAAGTAATACACGGTGACCTCACCAACATTGAAGTAGTCGGCTTCCTGATCTTCGATAGCACCTTCCTCGATTACCTTTCTCCTGAACTTGTTCCTTTGAATCTCTTTTTCACAGTGCTCAACCATCTACTCAGTCATGCTGACTAACTCCTTCCCTCTGGTAAGTATCTCTTATTTTTCCGCCAAGTGAGCCATGGTCTGCGTCTGAAGTCTCGCCTCTAGTTCTTCTTTTTCTCGGAACAGTCTCTCGGCCAGCTTCTTGCGTTGCAACCTTCTTTTCCTTGTTTTAGCGTTTTTCTATGCAGCAGTAGGTATTTTCTTCTTATCCTTCCTTCTGCTTTCCACCCGGATCCATTCTCCAGCTGTGCTAGGTATCGGTAGCTTGACAAATTTAGGGTGGCTACCAGTAGGAGTGATTTGGTCACCAGCTTCGTTGCTACTCCCGGTGACCCGTCTACTGAGCCTTTCTAGTGCACTGATTCTTCCTTTAGATGCAATGATGAGGCCATCTCTCCTTTTCCACGTGTTTGACTTTTTAGGCTTCCATACCTAGTTCATATGCTCTTCCCTCCTCTTTTGGTTGAGCCAACTTCTCATGTCGATACTTGCTACGTTCACTAATCCCGCCGGGAATGGGTTATTGTCGATGAGCATTGTCTCATCTGGAAATTTGAGAATCTTTCTATTGATACGATCTTGAATGACGTTCCTGAAGGCCCAACACATATTGGTAGAATGAGTCCACGCATTGTGGTATTTGTAATAATCTTTGGCCTTCGTTACCTCCTTAATGGGCAGAACATGGTCTTCCGGCAAGGAAATAAAGTCAATCTTCATGAGATAATAGAAAATTTCCGAAGTCTTACTTACATCGAACGTGCAACTATTCCCCTTTTTGTCACTGCTTTATTGTACTCCAGGAGGCATCTTTGCTAGGTGTGGGCATACTACGCTTCCAGTATCGGATACAGCAGCTATAGTAACCTCTACTTCAGCATTGTGGACTTACCTGAAATAGGTCCCCATGGCTTGCTTTTTGATCTTATGGTCTTATTTGAGTAGCTCCTCGTATTCTATCACCTTCATAGCCAACTCGAAAAAGTCTCTAAAGTCCATCCCTTGAAACTTTTTCCTCAACTCCATGTCCAGCCCCTTTTGCACCATCTTCACAAACTCGGTCTCCAGAATATTGATCCTACACTTGTTTCTCATTCTCTTGAACCTGGAAATGAAGTCATCTGCTCTTTCTCCAGCGTGCTGAGTGAGCCTGGACAAGTCCGCAATAC
Source organism: Erythroxylum echinodendron (assembly GCA_027575705.1). Classification (NCBI taxonomy): domain Eukaryota; kingdom Viridiplantae; phylum Streptophyta; class Magnoliopsida; order Malpighiales; family Erythroxylaceae; genus Erythroxylum; species Erythroxylum echinodendron. Next base: position 23,092,901 of record JANZXR010000008.1, read on the forward strand.
TGACTTCGGACTCACTTATGTAAAACTGGGGGTGGAAGACTCTTGTCATATCGGCCTAGCCGAACACAGAGTCCCTCGACAGTGACACATACCAAGAGAAGGCAGCTCCAGTTAACGAATTCGGTAACAACTTCAAAAGCAGATAATGGTAGCTGTCATAACTAGAAAAATCCGAGCATTGAATAGTGAACCTTGCTATGTGCTCGATGGAAGACTGCCCGTCTTCTCTAAAAAATAATGTGAAATCTGAAATTTTTACACTCCTGGGAAAGGCTGCTCTGTCTATGAATTTAGGATAGGGTTTCCTAAATTCGGGTCGTACAATCTGGTTGAACCCAGGGTCATATAATTCTTGGACGATTTCACGAAGGGCGTCTCTGGTAGCATGATCAATCGCCTGAGTGTTCTGTCCATGCATTGCTTGGCTCCTGGTCACCGGCTGCTGAACAGCCTGGTGACCCACACTCCTTGGGAGTACCTGCATCTGGTTAGTCACCAGACTCCCATTGCCCCCTGAGCTCATTCCTTCTTCATAGAGGTGGGGCTGAGTTGACGGTCCAGTGTGGCTGTGGAGCTAGACAGGGGTCTTGACGGACATCGGAGGCATGGCAGCATTCGGTGTCTCATCTCTTCTATGCGGTGGCTGGTAGGTGGTCACCGGCTGTTTCTCCTTGTTGGGGCTGTCAATCCTGGTGGACTGCCCCCCGAGCACCTT
>JANZXR010000008.1:23103328-23130284 GCA_027575705.1 Erythroxylum echinodendron
CGTAAATTTCTTGTGTTGTTATTATTTCTCTATTTTCTGTTATTTTTTACTATAAAATATCCTTGGGTGTGGGTTTGAGAGGTCTAAATTCTCAACAGAATTGACAATACAGTTGAGGGACAAAACAATGGACTTCTCCAATCTCATCATTACTATGATACAATAAAATAAAACCCAAAATTTTCTCTGAAAATTTTAAAACCAAACAAATTGATATGAATCCCTAAATTACATAATCGTTCTGAGATAAGAAAATGCAAGCGCAAGTAGAAAGATAAGATAGGAAACAAAGAAATAATTAAACAAAAGTGCAAAGAGAAGAAGCCAATTTTGGGTGGGAAGAAGGCAGAGAGAAGAAACCAGAGAAGAAACGCAGGAGAAGATCAAAATATTTAATTAAACAAAAGGCAAACATCTTTTGCGACGTTTTATTCAACAAAACGACGCTACGTTTTATTGATAAAACGTCACAAAAAGTGTTACAAATTCGTGACATTTTATGCTTTTCGTAGTCTTCACAATCCGAGACGTTTTAGTCACTAGTATATAAAAAATGTATATTAATAAATTATTAGATGCATTTGATAGTTTTAATAAAATGATTTGATAAATTAATAATTTAAAATAAATTAAAAAGTTTTAATATGTCTATACTTTTATTGAGTCATTTTATTTAGGAGTTTAGGTAAATCAAAACTTTTGAATTCCGGTTTAAATATGCAAATTCTCAAATCGGGAGACTTTGAAAAAGACTAACTTCCCTAATTAAACTATGTTAAGGGCACTTTTGTTATAGTCTTTGTAACGATTAAAAACAGTAATGTTTACTTTGTTAGAAAAGAAAAAAGGCATTGCTAGTCCTGAATAAATGGGAGGTGGATAAAAGTAAATGGACGTTTAATTAGGCGTCTGCTTACCGACCGAGTAGCTACAGAAATTCGCGAGTAAAGACAAAGGTGTTGGATAAGTCATTATTCATAAAACAAACGCAAATATTGACTTGTGTAGTTCTACTTTGGGAGATGGGATGAGCATTCACATTTCTTCATTGATATCATTTAGGAAAGAGGTGCTACGTTGCGTCGTTTGACTATCTCAACAACCAGCTGGTAGCTATAAGCTTAAAGATCTCATAAGTTGGATCACTATAAATTCTCCTTCGCAAATGTCTATTCATGATGTAAGAATATATTAAAGCACTAACCATCATATCTATAGTGTTATAATTAAGATGAGAGTAGTGGATTAGCATATATGTGTTTCTATATATATATATATATGTATAACAAAACAAAATAATACTAGGACTTGTGGTTGGCTGTGAGCTTTCGTCTCTCAAGAGCTCCAGGAATATAAAAGCTTCTGTGGGGTCTCTCTGTGGTGCTGTTGCTGCTCTCAAATCATTGGTCTCAGTCAAACCGAGGAACAGAGAGGGATTTATTTTATAATTCTGGTAAGGCATTTGTCTGATTCTTGGTTCTGTTTATGGGAAAAAAACAGTGTGTGAGGTTTATTTCGTTGTATATAATACGTATTCGTCAATTGTGATCTTTGCCACCTCACGTAAAACAACCAGACCTTCTATAAGAAAAAGAGGAGAGCAACGCAGCCATTCACTTGCAGTCTTCATTTTCCCAAGGTTAGCTCCCTGGTTTTATTTGATGCTCCATTTCCTCCTGCCCCGGAGCTGTTAATATCTCATTCTCTTCTATACGTTGCTCTCTCTCTCTCTCTCTCTCTCTCTCTCTCTCTCTCTATATATATATATATATATAGAGCAGGATGGCAGAGGTCGGAGGCGAACCAAGATACACGGTGGACCAAGCCCTTGTGGCGGTGGGGTTTGGAAAGTTCCAATGCTTAGTGCTGTTATACGCAGGCATGGGTTGGATAGCGGAAGCTATGGAGACCATGCTTCTGTCGTTTGTTGGACCATCAGTCAAGTCACAATGGCATCTTAACTCCCGCCAAGAAAGCCTTATTTCCAGTGTTGTTTTTGCCGGTATGCTTGTTGGTGCTTATTCCTGGGGTGTTGTTTCTGACAGATTTGGGAGAAGGTGTGTACTCCAATTTCTTAATTGTTTACTGCTCTTTCTTAATATTAATAATGTACTCTCCCTCACATTCTTTCTTATTATGTATTGGATTTTTCACATATTTTATTGTAGTTTTCTCAATTATCCATATCTAGTTATTCAGAAATAAAGTTGTTAAGTACAGGAGAGGATTTTTGGCGACGGCAATAACGACATCAGGAGCTGGAGTACTGAGCGCACTGGCACCAAACTATATAGCGTTGTTAATATGCAGATGCTTGGTTGGGGTAGGTGTGGGAGGTGGTCCAGTGCTCTTTTCTTGGTTCTTAGAGTTCGTTCCTGCTCCCAATAGAGGCACTTGGATGGTTTTATTCTCTGCCTTCTGGACTGTCGGAGCCATTGTTGAGGCTGGACTTGCCTGGGTGAGTATATTATTACTAATAAACCACCACCACCTCCTATTACTACTATTACCAACGAAAAATTATGTGCTAGTTTGTTAAATGTGCAGATAATCATGCCCAGGTTAGTGTGGAGATGGTTACTTGGGCTTTCTGCTGTACCATCCTTTTTTCTGCTGGCTTTTTATATTGTGACACCCGAGTCCCCAAGGTATCTATGCTTGAATGGTAAAAAAACTCAAGCCCTTAAAGTCTTGGACAAATTAGCCAAACTCAACGGGAAACAACTGCCTCCTGGTACTCTTGTTTCCGATTATGAACTCAATACCCTTCCTCTAAGTAGTGATGCAAATGGTGAACCTTTAGTCCCGGTCGGTAAAGTTAGTGCTGAAACTGAAAATGTTCCTCCACCACCATCACTCAAGTCCAGTCACGTTAATGCAGGGATTGTCAATTCACTGCTACTACTACTTTCCCCAAAATTAGCTAGGTCAACTTTACTCTTATGGGTCGTCTTCTTTGGGAACGCATTTTCCTACTATGGCCTTGTCCTGCTAACAACTCAGTTGAATACCAGAGATAACAAGTGCCATGCATCGCCTTCTAAGAAGTCCACTACTGATATCAATTACAAGGATGTTTTCGTCACTACCGTTGCAGGTAAATTTTTTTAATTAATGACGACTATAATTATTTAATTGGATTATTAAGTGCTTAATTATATATACGTATTTGTAATTTGGTTACAGAGTTTCCGGGATATGTCCTATCTGCGATTATCGTAGATAGATTGGGCAGGAAATTATCGATCAGCGGTATGATGTTTGCATGCTGCTTCTTCTTAGTGCCGTTGGTGGTCCATCAAACTGGGCGAGTAACTACAGGTCTTCTCTTTGGAGCTCGAACTTTCATCAGCTCCTCCTTCAACACTGTTTACATATACGCTCCAGAGGTAAACAAAAAATATTCCGAAATGAATTGATTACCTACTAACAATACTAAAAACTCGCTTTGATTATTATCTTTTTACTTTTGAATGTAGATATATCCAACCTCGGTGAGAACAACAGGGATGGGAATAGCGAGTTCTATGGGCAGAATAGGAGGAATGATATGTCCCATTGTGGCTGTGGGTTTGGTGCAAGGATGTCAGCAAGCTGCATCTATTGGCCTTTTCGTGGGTGTCATCGTGTTTGCAGCAATAGCCGTTGCGTTCTTCCCGCTTGAAACCAAGGGGCGAGATTTGTCAGATACTATTTCATGTACCAAGATCAATAACCAAATTCCCTGAATTAATATAATGTATTTAGAACTTGGTAAATGAAATGTTTGAATCCACCATCTTTGTTTAATAAAAGCTTTCTGCCATTCACCCTACCTTATGTTAGAAACTTGACTATGTGCAAACACAAAAATTGAGGACCAGGCACCAACCCCCTCCTGAGAAGTACACACCAGACACAAGAAAAATAAGGGGAGTGGAATAATTTACAAATTGCGTGGTTCAAAATTATGAAGCAAATATTGCATGCAAACATTGACTTATTCGTTTGCTCCACCCAATTCCTCTGATGACCCAAATGATTTGGAGAGCGGAAAAGCAAACTCAGAAATATGTTGGAACAAAAAATGTGACTAAAATATACAACAGAGCATAACTTTATATGATTTAATAAAAAGTTGATGGTATTAGCTTCTATGAGTATAGCTTTACTCGAGTTTGAGGAGTTGCAAAAGTTGAAGATCAAATTGATAAGCACACACATGAATAAGAAAAAGTTTATGAAATATTGGGACAACGATCATATCACGTGCATAATATAATAACCACTACAAGAAAAGAACCCCTTTTGCGACGATTTAAAAACATCGCAGAAGGTGGAAAAATGTCATAGAATACCTTTTGCGACGTTTTTAAAAACGTCACAAAAACGTCGCGGAATGTGGTGTAGGTAAAAGGTTTCTGCGATGTTTTCAGAAAAACGTCACATAAAACATTGACATTCCGCGACGTTTTTAAAAACGTCACTAAAAGATTGGACTTTTCGCGATGTTTTTAAAAAGTCGCGGAAAGTCACATTCTGCAACGTTTTGCATTTTGTGACGTTTCCATTCCGCGACGTTTTTGAAAACATTGTATAAAGCATTTTGCAACAATTTTCTTTTAATTATTTTTTGAAAATAATTTTAATTTAATAATTATTTTTAAATAAAATTTTTTGAAAAATCTTATTTTTTTAATATCTATTCAATTTTATTTATATATTTTATTTATTTAATTCTTCAATTTTTTTTAGTATATCATTTCTAATGAAGATTTTGAAGATTTTGTAATTATTTACTAAGAAGATTGATGAACTAGTTAAAATGTTTAATCCGATTAAGCTATTTGTTATATACTCAAATTCAAATTCAAATCAAATGATAAGATTAAGTTTGTTAGATTTTTCAGGAGCAAGAGAGAATATAAAAAACGATAAAGGGACTGCATATATTACATTTAAAGTCATTATTTCACTCATCAAATACAAGTATTGCCATGTCTAGATTATTTCTAAAATGCAATTACATTTAAAGGAAGTAACTAATTATTTAATTAATTAAAGTAGCAAGGTCACACTGGGAATTGTATTACTAGCTATTCCATACGCATTGAAGGTGTTGGAGGTGAGGTCCTGGCTTGCAACTGAAGAAGAAATCTTGATGTTGTTGAGTACAAGATTGGTGCAGTCTATAGATTGGATTTACATTAGCCTGCTTCATCGATAAGAGCTGTTCATGGAGGAATTGGGAAATCCTTAAAAGTTAGAAAATGGTACTTAAGAAATGAAGATATATTAAAGAAAGTTACCTCTACTTGTCTTTGAACAGAATGAACATAGTTAATGATCAAATCAATAATTTTTGCTTTTCCTTTGATCTTGTTCCACCCAGGAACCAAATCTTGCAGATACTTCATTCTTTCAACAATTTTTTCTCTCCTTACCTTCATACAAGATCAACAAATTCATGTCTGTTAGAAAAAGTTGCCCAAGAAAATATAGGGAAACAGAAAGAACATTAAGCACCAACTCACTCGTTCAGATAAACTGTGACTATCGGTGGCTTGACCACGACGAGCTCGGACATGGATGTAATCTAGCTTTTGAACCTTAGTTACTTTGGAATTGTCCTTTGAAGTCTCAACAGAATTTTCTCTGCCGATTTTGTTGGTATTCTTATCTTTGTTCTTTGATTCTTCTTCTTCTTCTTCTTCACTTCCTTTTAACTCTTTTTTTTCTGGTTTCATCTTCTGGAGCAACCTAACATGGCAGAACATAAACTTCCTTTAAGAAATGCATTCAATAAAGATGAAAACTTTCAAAATTAGTTTTCAATGTTCATCAACAAAATAGGAATTTAAGACATCTAGATTTTTCATTTGTCAAAATTAGTAATTCCTGGACAAATAAGCAAACTTCCAGATGGTTCATCCAGAAGAAACTAGATAGAGTTCTTGTGAATGCTAACTGGCTGACCTCCTTTCCCGATAGCTATGCAAACTTCAAAGAGCCCCTCTTCTCCGATCACACTCCTCTCATTATTGTAAATTTATTCCAGCATCCCCATCAATCATATCCTTTTCAGTTTAATAATTTTTTGGCCCAAGATCCCAGCTTTCTGGATGTATGTCATGATGGTACTGCTATAGACATAAGGGGTACTAGGCAATTTAGCTGTATCCACAAACTCAAAGGCATCAAGGCTGCAATAAAGCTGCTCAATACCTCCCTATATCCAAATACTGCTTTAGCTGTCCAAGCCACCCGACAGGAGTTGCTTACCATTCAAAGGACTTGTGCTGCCTCCCCACTAGCTCAACCCCGTGAAAAGCAAGCCTTGTTGAAGTATATGACCGCTGTCCACCACCATTCCTTCTTACTCCAGCAGAGAGCGAGGGTAAATTTTCTAAAGGAAGGAGATAAGTGCTCTAAATTTTTTTTCAACAATGTCATGGCTTGGAGACAACAAAAACATATCCATCTTATCAATAAGGAGGATGGCAGCCAGCTCCATGGCATTCACAAAATCAAGCAGGAAGCAGTCCGTTATTTCTCAACCCTCCTTGGCACGTATAGCCTAGCCCAGGTGCCTCCTGAAGGCCTATCTGGAGTTATTTCCAAACATCTTTCTGCTGATGCAGCCTCTTCACTAACTAGGCCGGTGGGAGCTGCTGAGATAGAGGCTGCACTCTTTGCTATGGATAGGAATAAAGCTCCAGGGCCTGATGGTTTCAATGCTTTCTTTTTCCAGAAATCATGGAGGTCACTGGACCATTCATTACAGATGCAATCTAGGAATTTTTTTTCGAAGGGCAAACTACTTAAGGAGATCAACAAAACATTTTTATGTTTAATTCCCAAATGCTCTAATCTTTTGAACTTCTATGATTTCAGGCCAATTTCTTATTCGAATGTTCTCTACAAGCTCATCTCTAAGATTCTAGCCAAGAGATTGCAACAGGTTCTTCCTCCCCTCATCAGTGACACTCAAGGTGCGTTCTTGTCTAATCGACATATTGGCGACAATATTCTCATTGTTCAGGAACTCTTAAAAGAATATGGTCGACATCATTCTCGGCAAAACTGCATTATCAAAATTGATTTTCGCAAAGCTTTTGATAATATTAGTTGGAGCTTTCTTTGGGCCATGTTGGAAGCACATGGCTTTCCTACTATCTTCATTCACTGGCTGAAGGAATGCCTCTCCACTGCAAGCTTCTCCGTCTTCAAGGATGCTAAAGGGCTAAGGCAGGCAGACCCCCTATCGCCTTACTTATTCATCTTATGCATGGAAACACTGCATTCTCTCATCACCAAGGAGGTGGAAGCAAACTCTCATTTCAGCTATCATTCACGCACTAAAAAGGTCAAACTCACTCACCTTTCATTTGCTGATGATCTACTACTTTTTTGTGGAGCAAAACTCGATTCTATTGATACATTTCGACGGGCGCTGTTGAGGTTTACTTGTCTATCAGGCTTGGAAATTAACTTCCATAAGAGTCAGTTCATCCTGTCTCGCAGTGCTCTTCATTTGGAAGAGTCTATCACTCAGACCACTGGCATGACTATGCAAAGCCCCCCAATGATCTACTTGGGGTTGTCCATCTCCACTAAAAGATTGAGGTATGCTGAATGCCTTCCCCTTATTGAAAAAATTCAAAAAAGGCTACATCATTGGACAAACCGATTCCTCACTCATGCGGGTAAACTGCAACTCATCAAATCAGTTCTCAACTCTCTACACATATATTGGAGCTCTCATGTTTTCTTAGCCAAAAATGTTATCAAAATGGTGGAGCGCCTATTCAGGAATTTTTTATGGCACCATCCCCCTAGAACCCGAGGCATTGCCAAGGTTAAATGGTCTGATATCTGTATCCTTAAGACAGAAGGTGGCTTAAATATCACTCCCCTAAAACTCACTAATCAGACTCTTCTCCTTAAGAGACTATGGAGGATCCTTGACGATAAACAGTCCATATGGATTCGTTGGCTCCACTCCTACTTTCTTAAAGGTCGGAGCATATGGGAAACCATCACACGGCCTTCTCAGTCCTATTTTCTGAATCAGATGGTCCTTCTCAAGAACTCAATCCAGCATGAGGTTGTGTGCAAAATTGGTGATGGAGCTCGGGCCTTTTTTTGGTTTGATAACTGGACAGGACATGGTCCTGTTCAGTCCCAAACTCCTAATCCTAGTCTCTTAGCTGTCCCTATTAATACCAAGATGAGCTACTTTATTATAGGAAACACCTGGGCCTTCCCTGATCATCTACTACATCTCCAACCCCATTATCTCCCCTCCTCTGATCCCGATTATTTCCTGCGGAAAAATTAGCCTACCCACTAATTAACGAACCAATGCACGCGTGATCTCCTTCGGGTGCGACAGCCTTGGGTTGCTTGGAGCAGCATTATTTGGCATAGAGATCTCCCTCCCAAGGTATCTTTCCTCCTCTGGCTGACTATGAAAAACAAGCTAAGCACAGCGGATCGCCTTTCTTCTGTTGATATGGATCGCCAATGTCTTCTTTGCTTAACGCATCCTGAGTCACGAGACCACCTCTTTTTTCTATGCCCCACTGCTATGATGGTTTGGACACAGGTCATCTCCTTCCGTGGACTGAGGCTTTCTAACCTTTCACTAGCTGCTATCATCAATTGGCTGGCCACTTGCCCATCCTCTCCTAGAGGTGATAGAGCACGCATAATCACAACTATGGGGCTGACAGTCCAAGCCATTTGGAAAGAACGAAATGCGCGAAGATTTCAGGCCACCAGCAAAACTGCGTAGCGGATAAAGGCGGAAGTAATCTGTGGAATCAGTGATCTACTTTTCTTGCAAAGTCATCTGTCTCATTAAGAACCAGCATTCGAGCACCATAAACTTTGTTCTCTATAGCTGAGTTGTAGTAACTGTTGTGCATGTTATGTATTAAGGGTCTCTACCCTTGGATGTCTACCGCTTTGTAATCCTATTTTTTGCTAATTCAAATTTTTTTCTTTTTCAAAAAAAAAAGTTGTCAGAGGTAACAGAGGTAGTCCAATACATCAACAAATTTGATCAAAAATTGAAATTACAAGTGAGGTTCAAAGATTTACTATTAGATTTTATATTTACAAGATATACTATATGATCCTTAAAATCTCCTAGGAACTGTAGGAACTATGAAACAACAGATGGATAAAAGATAAGGAAATCAAATGCTATTGAAGTCTAACACATACCCGTGAGAAGAAACAGGTCCACTAGGAATTCCAAATTTTTCAAACTCAGTATATTCAATGCATGACAAACCATATGTCCACTTCCTATCAAGATTCTTTTTCTCAATAAGGACATTGATTCCTTCTGTAGCACCTGAGATATGCTTACAAGATGCAAAGCCCAGTTTTTGTTTCATATACAATCCGTAGGCAACAGTTAGGAATTTACACAGCCTTTATAAGACAGAGATGATTTTCACTAGTCAAAACAACTGGAATTCAGATCAATATTGACAAAAGTTAGACCTAATCAACATCACTACTTCAAACTGAAATCTACTATATGCTTTGTTCTTTCTCATTCATGAAACTCCCTCAATTCTATGTACATAATTTACCAGAAAGTAGAATGCGTAGACTTCAAAATCCAAATAATCCTATTTAGAATTTAGAAGATAGCCTTCAAAATCCAAAAGAGTAAGAATTTCAAAGAACCCGATGTAGCTAACCTGACTTGTCGAAAGGTTGCACCTCTCCTTCCATGATCATAAAACCATTTAAGGACAAAAGATGAACAATATAATTGAAAGAAAAAGCAAGTAAATGTACAATAATAGAATTTGGAAAGGAAAAATACAAAAATGAAAGAGAAGTTCAAACCTTCAACGACGGTTTCCTGAGTAGATTGTATTAATTTTTTGTAGTCAACTAAAATTTTAATATTTTCTATAAATTAAGATTACTAAATTTTATAAAATAATTATATTATAAATATAATTAGATATTAATCATAAACTGTACTTTATCATGTAATTTGACTTTTTTTCAATAACTCACGATCACCATAATTTTTATATATTTAACTATCATTATTTTAATAATAATTCATACATATTTATTTTTTATAATTATTTTCTCATAGTTTTGTATTTTTTACTTATGTTCATTTTATAGGAACTTATTGTATGGTATCTTTGTGAAGTAGGCTAAATCAAAGAATACATGGAGCCTTCTAGGGGGTGGTTGAGTTGATGGAGTGGGGGGCATGAGGCTAAAAGATCCTGTATTTAAATCCCTTACTTACACTCTCTCGATCGAGTTTGTCGTACAGGGCTTGTTTAGTGCAGAGTATTCGGTTGGCCTGATTTGCAAGCTATTACATCAATCCAGAAGTTTACCCAGTGCAGATACAAAAGATAGCGGCTGAGGATTCCTCTGTTTAAAAGAAAATGCATGGAGGGGATCGAAGCAATTATTCCTCCTGACATGAAAGGATAACAAATTCAAAGGTTTAATCTTTTGAATCTTTATTCAATTAAATATTCAACCTTGTAAAGTTTTTTAATTTATTTACTAACCTTTCAAATTTTTTATAACACAATTTAGAGGTCGTTTCGTTTCACTTCTATTTTTCTAATGTAATTTTTTGTTTTATTTTTTTATTTTTGGTTTCTATTTTTTCCTTAGAAACCAAAAACTTGTTTGGTTGAAATTTATAAAATAAAAATTGGAAAAAAAATGTTTAGTTGAAATTTGTAATAAAAAACTAAAAACAATAATATGTTTGGTTTTATTTTCCTGTTTATATTTTTGTACTTATTCTCTTATGTTAATAATTTTAATATAATAAATTTTATTTTTAAATTAATTAATTATCATTATAGATAAAATTAAAATATATGCAAATTAAATATAATTAAAAAAATTACACATGAATTGTATATAATAAATTTCTATAAATTAGAAAATCATATCAAGTCATTCTAATCAATAAAAGATGTTCATCATATTATAATTCTTGAAAACATAATAGTATATCATTAACAAAAAGAAACATAAATCAATTAAAAATAATATAATCACTCCACATTTATCTAGCAATTTCATCTCGTATCCAAGACATATCTTGAAGTTGTGTTATCATGATATTATACTCCACTTGAGAACTTGCATCTTCATTTTCACTTTCCATAATTTGTTTTTCATTTTTAGCACAACTTTCAAATAATTAATCATTTTGCCCATACATTCTAATATAATTGTATATAACACAATAAGCAATAACAATGCATTTTTTTTTTCATATTATAACTCGACATGTTTTTAAGTATAGTGAATCGTGCTTTTAGAACACCAAAATATCTTTCAATAACAATTTTTAATGAAGAATGCCTATAATTAAACAATTTCTGTGGACGTTGAGGTCTTCCTTTGGCTCTATAATCTCATAATTGATATCTAATTCAGGCATATTAGTGTAGCCTGAATCAACCAAATAGTTGTTACCTAATGTATAAAGAACATAATATTAATAAAAAGATACTAAAAATGAATCATAATTACTATGTTTATTTAAAATAATATAATACCTTGTGGAGGTATAGGAAATTGATTCCCTATATTTGTCACTATTTCAAAAAGAAATCGAGAGTCATTTGCATTACCTTCCTATTCAGCCCTTACATATGTAAAACGTATGTTAAATGAGCAACAACACACTGTATGGTATTTGTTCATCGATCAGAACATGTGTATCAATATGTGTAAAAGATTGTGGAGTGATGACTAATTTTGGAAGATGATCAACTGCGTATAAGACTTTACGAAAGTACTTCAAAATTTTCCAGGTCGAATGTTGAAAGCATTATGAATTGACTCTAGTTGTCTCAGTATGTGCTATAATCATCAAGAAAATTGCTATTTGTTCCTCCACAGTCAAACAACTTGTTGTCTCTAAACCACCCAAACTCTTCAACTCATCACATAAGCTTAAGATGATTATCTTTCTCATTCTTAAGTTTTCATAAATCCCTGTAGGTTTTCCATTCAGAAGTTATAATATCCAATCATGACCTGGTAGAGCAGAAGTTCTACATATTTGCTTTTGTAAATGAAAATATTTGTTCTCTCCCTCATCTACAGAAATAATGATTACCTTCTTTCGTTCGTCTTCAAAATCTGATTCGAAATCTAATAAGAAATCCATGTATTTATAATGCCAACATTAAATAATTAATAAAAATTCAATCAAAAGGTTTAATCAAATATAGACAAAATAATCATACAAAATATAGACTTAACATTAAGTCAAATATTCATACCAAGCACAAACTGAAAATGTTTAAACTATGGAATAGTGCTTAATATAAAAGTGTCAAATTAATAATAATTCAATATGAAATAACATGAAAATATAACTAAAGCTATATAATCCAATTCAGCTTCCTTATATCTATCATCGTCATAAAAATATCCTTATAAAGTGGAGAATCATGTTACACTCCGACAACGCCCAATTCATCTAAGGAATTCAAACATTCCATTATTATGTTAGGCTCTTGAGATTTATTCTCTACAGTGGATGATGTTTCAATTAGTTTTTTCTCAGGTAAATCATTCTACAATGTTAGAATATGTTTTCTTTGCCTTCTTATTCTTGGGAGATTTCTTTCTCTTAGATGGAGAACTTATATCTTTTTCTTCTTTTTTATTATACAAGTAATCTTCATCAAAATCATTTCCATGTTCCTCTTTTGTACTATGCGATGGAGATTTAGTTAATGGATGTGTAGATGATATGTACAAAAAGTTCTAAAAAGACCTAGGCTATCCTACTTGCAAGTATACGAGATAGTTATAGTTGATAACCCAGGGTTGTCTCCCAAACAGGTGATATTGGTCAACTTAAATTAAGTTTGAATTAAAAATAAAAATAAAAATAAAAATAATGCATTCCCAGATATTCTATCTCGATTGTTGAGTGAAAGCTTTTAATTAAAATTACAAAATTAAATTAAAAAGTAAACAGAATCAATTAAAAGAAAAGGCAAACTTAAAAAGACATTACATTAAATGTTACGCACTTTAAGGTGGTGATCTCACGGTGGTAATTAAATGTTATGCACTTTAAGGTGGTGATTTATCACCACCATGAGGTGGTGACATATGTCACCACTTTATTCTTTTCTTTTTTTCTTTCCTCTTTCTTTCTTTTTTTTAATTGTCATGCAAAATTTACGTGACTTTGGTGTTTTTATGCAAATTTCACAAAATAATCCAATTAATATTCATGCAATATTCACACCATTTTTACTCAATTGATCTCACATTTAAATTAAAACATAAGGAATTGTAACTAAAATCAAGATAGGAAGGTAATTAAAAGCAACATAAATTAGACACAATAGTAGGCACATCAACTGTAGTAGTATCTTCAAAAATATGACACAAGTCTGAAAATTCTTTACATCATTTTTCTTGAATCTATGAGCCATTTTATGCACCTATAATGATAAAAATTTAATATGAGAATAAATATTATATAATTGAAATATTAAGAGAACAAAGATATGTTTTTACCTTAAATAGATTTTCCCAACATTCATTTGTAGCATTAACTTCACCGGTAAAGGAGTTGTAGTCGTCTCCTATTTCTTTAAGTAAGTTCTTGAAATTCTTCAAACTAGCCCTTAATCCATTATACTTATTCTTCAATTGAATATTAGTATACTCCTTGTTGAATTTTGTTTAAAGCCTTTCTTTAATATTCTTCCAACCAGATTTGGAAAAGGTAGTAGTCCTTTGATTTCCTTTGTTCATTTCTTTAACCATTAATGAGATTAAATACATCTCTATGGTATCATTCCATACCCCATCTTTTTCATTTATTTCCACATATTCATTGGAATCATTCATATTGTTCAAACCTTCCATCACTAAATTTAATTACATATAAGTGACATCAATCGTAACAATTTCTACAAAGTATTAAATGCTAAATATGGTTCAAAATAAACAGAGACAACCATAACAATTTATACAAAATATTAAATACTAAACATGGTTCAAAATAAACATAAGGCAACTATATTAAATGCTAAACTTCATACATATAATAGAATAATCAAGTTCGATTTAGATAGATTAAGAAAAAAAAGTAATTGCGTCTATATTTGAACGAATGCTATACATAATAAAAAATCTATAAATTAATAGTGATGAGATTATATAATCTTTTAAAGCAGTAATTCAAAATATAAGCTTATTTTTAGCATCCAAAGTCAAAAGGTACAATTCCCTTAAGCTCTGATCTATTAAGCTTGTTGTTTTCAAAACTAAAAAAAAAAACCAACAAAGTGACCAACAATTACAATATGAGAAATAAATTTTTATTCACCATCATATAAAACTTGTCAAATCTAGCTGAGCTAAAATCTACACAGGAGTGAAAGAAATTAAAATTCCACATTCTCTCAATAAACATGTAATTGAAACTCGATGCCAAATTTATTTAGCTCATCTAAAATTTTGTGATTCTTTAGCTTATCATCAGAAGATTATAGATAACAGTTTGATAAACGCTAGGGATACCTTTACTACAAATCTTATGAGGATGAATACATCAACTTTCAAGCATTATTGTAACAATTTCTAGCCATAATTTTGGTTAGAATGGTATCACAACTTGTTATTGTTGTCATCGTCATGCCAAGCTCTTCATTCATGCTTATATGAATGGTATCATAACCTGTTTTTATAGTCATCTTCATGCTAAGCTCTTCATTCATACTTATGTTTCTCTGTTCTTAATCTTATAACAACCTATTACACAATTTTCAATTATCTCATTGGAAAAGGATTGAATTCACAATAATTTATGATATGCTATAGTTGGTTTTTTTATTATGATTTTTTTCTCATTTACTGTCTTTTATATATTTAAGATCTACCAAGATTATATGTTGCCTTTAGAGAAAAACGAAGACAATGTTGGCTCAGAAGCAAGAAAAAGAAGCAGTAGTGTCCAACTTTAGTATTGAACTTGACCAAGATGGTAAAGAAGAAGAGAGACAAGAAGAACACTTTATGTTTAGTGACAGGAGCTTTCTCTAGCATGGTGGCTTTGTCTGGGACGCATGGTTCAGTTGTAATTCCAATCAAGTATATAAACAATTTCAAAAAATACTTTCTTTGATAAGGAAACACTTCACATAATCCACTCTTATACTCACAAGCATCTTCTTCTTTCCTCGTTGGCATTCATTATTTGCTAAACAAGAATAATCATCACCATATTTGGACTCGAGAGTTTGATGATCATGGTAACTCAAGCAAGACTCTTCATTCCCACCATAAGCACTCCTAAATCCAACAAACATCATCGTTCCTCAGATGCTCTTGGGTATGATTTTACTACTCATTTTAAGTAATTTTTACTAATAGCGAAACTATAGTGTAGAGAAACATTGCCTCTTCTACTCCATGCAAGTTGTTCCTTTATTCCTTAAATATAAAAACCATTTCTTGTACTCGAAACTTTGAAGGCATCACCTTCCAAGCTTTCCCAATGTAATATCCCAATGTGTTATAGTGAAATACCTTTTTCATATCTCATCTCTCTCTTCAAATATGGACATGTAATTTATTGTAAGATAGAGAACTAAGAAAAAGAGTAAACAAATGCTCGTTATTTAAGAAAAGGTGACATGAACTTGAATGTCATAAAAATAGAAGCTTATGCTTAAAGTAAAGAACCTTGTTCTCTTCCAAAACAATCCTTGAGCACTATTTCCTTTTCTTTTTGTTCCTTATGGTTTAGTTTTCGCTCCAACACATAGAATCAAAGCATCTCCTCTTCCAATCTCTCTCTCAATATTAACTTTCTCTATCTAAATTTTATTTGCTTACTATTAACAGGGTGAGAAAGACAAGAAGGTACTCTTTGGTGAAAGAAAACAATGGTTGATGAATTAATGAATTAGTTTTAATTATGCTACAATAACATGTGCATGTTACTGTAGCATAACGCTCTTGTTTTCTTTCACTTCTCTTATGTGAAGACGATAATTGGGAGAGAAGGCGATGGACGTGCAGTTTATGCAGCTTTCAACAGAAATAACATCAATAGCAAATCAAGCAACACATTAGAAAACAATCATAAGCAACAGATACGAAAATGAACCTAGAGAAATCGTAGACGACAGAAAACGCAAAGACGATAAAAGATGTAGAAGAGTGAGAGAAATTTGTTTTTGTGAAATAAAAAACTTGTTTTCAAAATATTAGAAAACCTGATTTTTACATTTCCATGAAATTATTGTTGTTTTTTTAAAATTAAATTTGAAAATATGTTTAACCAAACATGTTTTGAGAGTCCATTTTTAATTTACTATAACAAGAACGAAAAACCTTTTAAAAAAGGGAACCAAACAAGGGCTAAAATGTTGCTTTTGTTAGTTGTTTGTTGTGTGACTAAAATATTTACGCTCATGAAGAATTTGTTGGATACACTCCACCACTTAATTTAAATTTTAAAGAGTTGTACACTAAATTAGAAACTTTTAAAATGTTAAGTACTTAAGAATTTGTTATCCTAAGATACAAATAGAAAGTTAAGTTAGATAGAGAGGGAAAGAGCATAGTAAATGTACAAAAGAGTTAAATTAGGAGAGCCATCTATTAAGGGTTAGGACAAATAACATTTCTTGAGATAAAAAGCATACCTATGTTACTTTATTTTTGGCATATAATATGCTTTTGGGAAACTCTAGTAGAGATTGTTAAACTGGTTTTAAGGATGACAATAAGCCTAGGCCCTCTATGGCTTGGGCTTGATTTGATCATTTTTTCTTAGACTAGAATCGAGGCCTTATTAGGTTTGGGTTTTTTAGCCTAGACCCATCCTAAACAATTGGCAACCCTAAGCCCATTTAGTTTTAAGGACAAAATGATGTTGTTTTGAGGCTTGATTGAACTAGCTTCAAGTCAGGTTGAGTTGATCCTCTTAAGATTGAACTTAGTCGAAGCTTGATTAACTTTAACTTTTTTTATTCAGTCAGGTAGGGTTAAGCTAAGTTTGGTCTAATTTTCTATCCCTACTTGACTATATTTTGTCAAATTCCAACATTGGATGTGCCCATACTCTATTAAGAAGATCAATGCTCTATAAAGTCTCATTGATGCGTGTAACCCAAGCTTTGCCATGCTAATATTTTATTATTGTTAAACCAAAACATGATATTTCTCCATCCTTCTAGCTTCCTTTTTTCTAAAATTTAATCTTATTTTATATCTTATTTTTTTAGTCTTTGAACTTTATTACTTTCAATTCTATCTTGAATAATCATATCTTAGCTCTTATTTATACTTAATAACATAATATTTTTTAATAAGCTTATGGCTTTTGAGTTGAAGTATCATGTGAGTGGCTAAACATATTATTAGTTAGAATTTGGAGAATCCTTGATCATATGATTTTGTGTTTAACTTGAACCTTGTTGTTATTTGCTTATAATGATCATACATATGAAATCTTAATTTTAGTAATTGATCTAGTCAACTAGCTACAGATTTTGGACAAAATATAAATGGGTAGATATCATGTTATTTATATTTGATATTTATTTTATGATTTAAATATATTAGATCAGTACCATATTAGTCTTGTTTTTATGATAATCTAAGTATGTGTAACTATCGTAACTTAGGTTTTGAGAATTGGTTTCTCATCTTGGATAATCAATTATATTAACCAAAATACTATTAGAAATATAATTATTGCCTTAAAAAGTTATTAAAATTGACCAAAAGCGAATGAAATATAAAACTTTTCCATCAAATAAACTAGTATACAAGAATAAGATCAATCAACTTAAACCATATTTTTAATGGTAAATCCAAAGTTCTAAATAAGCTAATTCCTCTTATTTTAATCATCTAAATAAAGTGTAGAAGTCTAAGTCAATAGTTTATCAGTACTTGTGGGATCGACAATCAATTATCTTCTAAAGAATCCATCGTGTTTTCACAAATATTTAATTTTCATAAGGATTTTAGGGTTGTTGTTAGGGACTAGAATAAATATTAGCACTAGATTAGTTTACATTACTCTATATTTCCTTTTATTGTTCTTTCTATTTATTATCTTGTAAATTTTGGTTTTTAGTTATTTTAAAATGTTTAGAGATTTTTAATGAAGGTTAGAGTGATCAAAATAGAGTTTATGGATCAAAGCACAGTTCGATGGTCATCATATAATTGTCTTGGTGTTTTAGACCTATTTTTTATCTTGCTTTTTTCTTATTTAAATTAATTTTTGTATTTTCTAAAAAATTAAATTATGAAAATAATCAAAATTGATTTTCATCTCTTATTCTTCATTTTATCTTTATATTTGTGTGATATTTCCCTAGTTTAAGCTATTATATTGCATGACATGTAGTTCTAATCTTAAACTAATTGAATTTTGATCTTAAGACTAAAAGAAATTTTTTATAGGATAAAAAATTGATGATCAAGAAGTTAAGGAGAATATTAGTGATAATTTAAATCAAGTTTAGGGTTATAATAAGGTATTAACACAAAGCATTTAGCTTGATTTTGTGTTCCTTACTATTGAGGGCATTCCATCTAGTATTAGGAGGCTACCTGTCTAGACTATCAACTTTAGAATTAAGCCTATTATAATTAAAATAATTCAGTCTACATTACAATTTGCTGTTGTCATTAATAATGAGCTAAACAAGCATATAGTTAATTTGCTTGATATTTGCGATACATTTAAGCATAATTATAAGATGAATCTTAAGGATTTTAATCAATTTTTTATGGAATGACAAAAAACAAACAATCATAACCATAAAATATAGCATCGATGATGTAAAATGTGACATAAGTCATCATATCTTTAATCATTAACCGCAATCGGATGGTGCATAGGGCTTGTTGATCCGATTGATTGAATACCCTTTTATCATGACATTAGTTAGACTGAGATCGTTGATAGTATATCCCAACTTCAGCACTGTCTTCAAAGAGATGATGTTTATTGTAGACCCACAATTTAACATGATTTTGGATGCGGTTATGCCTTTAAGACTTCCAACCATCAACAAAGGCTAGTTATGCAACTTAGTCCCCAAAACCAATTCTTCATCTGAAAATTCTATAGACCAGCATTGAGTCGTCGATGTTTCGATTTTTGCAACCTCTGCATTACGTTCTTTAGGAAAGGATAGAGATATAATTGGTTTAAAAAGTATACATTTATCTCATATACTACAAGGATGGTGAAAAAAGATATATTTTTATATTCCAGAGGGGCTATAACTAAAGATATCATTATTTTTGTTATATAATCCCCTATTAAAATGGGGAATTTCCCACCTTTAAACGTGGTTTGAACTACTGATTATATACTTAAAAGTAACTAATTTGGTTTAGGATGAAACCTAGAAATTGATCTTTAATCTATTTTGAGTAACTCTACACGATAGAGCTCAATAGAAAACTAAAAAGTAACCAAAAAATGTGAAGTTCTATAGTTCCTAACATAAAAGTTTTAACTTTAGAGATACAATAATATAGAGAAGATAGAAGTGGTCCCTTGTTTCAATGATAGGATGAAGAGTTATTCACATTTTATTTAATGATTAGAGGTGAAACTAAATTTGAACAATGAGAATTCTAAAGATTCCATTAATGAAAAATAAAAATAAAGATGTCTCCTGTGTTACCCCTACTTTATGAAAATAGCGATATAATTTTATAGTCATTAAATTTGAATGCTATATAAAGAACATAAGTCAAATGAAGGAATAAAAAGACCTACAAGATAAATAGTATAACATAAGTGATTCAACAAATTCAGTGTTACATTATTCTTATTCTTAAAACTAATACTAATAACTTTAGGTAAGAGTACATATTCTTTTGTAATAGTATAGTAACAAGTCGAGTATTTTTCCTATAAGGATCTAATAAATAATAGCTTTCTTACTATTAAAAGTCTAAATTGAATCTTTTAAAAACTAAAAAGTTCTTCTTTAGCTAGATTTTCTACATCTTTATATAGGTTATTTCTATGACAAATAAGGTTTGAGACAATGACCTTCACACTTTTGTCCATACTCCCCCATTGAATTTCCTTTGTTACCCTTCCTCATCTTGGTTGATTTAACACTCCTCCCAAGTAAGAACATAGCCTAATCATAGTCTTACCAAATCTGGAAATCCTTCAAGAAGGTGACCAATCCTGGGAGGTTTCATTGATGGGGTTTTTTTGGAGAAAAGGCCCACATTTTCAGTTCTGTAAAAATGGGAAAATGATAAGTGGAAGAACAAAGGTTTGGTGGAATTGCTATTAGTTGAAAAAAATTAGCACTATTTACCTTCTCTTCCAAAGCCCAGGCTCTCAAGATCTTAGAAGAAGGTTGGCATGTGATGAATCTTCCTTTGTTTCTCCAAAGCTGTCAGCTAGAATTCCAAGCTAAAATAGAAAAATTAAAGTTAGTTCCTTTGTGGGTTAACTTATGTAACATCCCCTTAGAACACTGGACTACTAAGGGAATTAGTATGATTGTAAGTTATTCAGGGTAGCTTTTATGCATAGATGAAAATACAAAAAAAATGAAAAGATTAGGATATGCTTGTATAAGTATCAATATGGACATTTCCAAGGATTTACTGGGGCAAATTACAATCATGAGACTAGGCTTGAATGAAACCTTATATGTAGATATTATAACAGTGGATTACAATTGGAAGCCATCTTTGAAGCTACAAGGAACAAGGTGGGTGCCAGCTAGGAAAACCTTCAAGAAAGGGGATTATATTGAATTAATGAGCCTAGAGCAGGAAGTTAATGATGGAAATGTTGAGATGTTATCAAGTTAGAAAGTTTCCAACTCAAAGGAGACATTTCCTCTTTGGGAGAAAGTAGATACAAACACCACTAATGTTGATCTAATAGTAGGCAAGATAGCTCTTCAAGAGGGAGAATAGAAAGTTAAAACAATCATTGTTAATGAGGAGATATTTCAGCCTAAGGAGAAAACAAAAACAAGCACCACTAATGAGGTTCCAATGGTAGCTAAGTTAGTTCTTTTGGTAGGGGGAAAGAAAATAGAAACAAGCACTATGAATGAAGATCCAATGTTAGGAAGAAAAACTATTAAGGATAGGGAAAAGGGGGATGAAGCAAGCTCCTCCCCTTCTACCTCGAGCATTATTGGGGGGAAAGGGATTGATGAACAATTTACTAGTGTCTAAAGGAGGAAGGGAACTAGTAAGGCTCCAAAGTTACTTCTTTCTGATTATTGTATGAAATGTTAGGGGCCTCAATTGGCCCAAAAAATTTTGGCCCTAAAGGAAGTTTTGGCTAATGAAAACTCTAGGATTTTTGCTGCTTTGGAGAGAAAAATCAAGTTGGAGAATCTCAATTTCTTAATAAATTAGTAATAAGTGGTGCATCTTTCCAAATAATCAAACTCATACATATGACAGAATTATAGTTGGTTTTAATACCCGTTTTGTAGAGGTTAAGATGTTGGAAATGGAGATGCAGGTTATTCACATGAAGTGGCATTTTGTTGAGTAGAATACATCTATCCTTGCATTGGTAGTATATGGCTTCAATAATGGTTTTTAGAGAAAGGATCTTTGAGGGAGCTTACTAACTTTTCAAAGAAAAGCGGTGGGTCCTTAGTTAATTACTGTTGATTTCAATTCTACTCTCTTTATAATAGAAACAGGGGGGAATTTCTCCTTAAGAAACTACTCTGCAAATCTTAAGAATTGTGTGGATCATTTAGGAGTCCTAAACCTTAAGGCGGATAGTCACTTACTCTCTTAGACTAATAAAAAACTAATGATTAGGCTCCTAGGAAAAAAATAGAGCATGTTATGGTTAATTAGTACTAGCTACAAAAATTTCCAGAAAGCAAGGCTTCTTTCTTAGATCTTATGACTTCAGATCGTACCCCTATGAAGATGGTTGATTTGTTCTTAAAGGTGAAACGATGCTCTCCTTTTAGATTTAACAATTATCTGGCTGAAGTTGAAGGCTTTCGGGATTGTTTAAGGAATATGGTGAGAACTAATGTCAATGAAACCCATTAATTCAAATGTGTACAAAAGCTTAAAATAATCAGAGAGGGATTAAAGTTTCTAAAGAGATAGCTTGGGGATAATACTTCTCAATCCATTACAATAGCCAAAGAAAAGATCTCCCAAGTTCAAAATAGTCTCTCCTATAATCCAAGTGACAATTCCCTTTTATCTTTGGAGAAAACTGCTTTAAAAGACTATTTACAAGGTCTAATCAATCATGCAAGTGTTATATAGTAGAAGGCTAGGATTAAGTAGGTCAAGGAAGGTGATAAAAACTCTAAATTCTTCTTCAATTCCATAATTGCCTTAAAGAACTATAATTCTATGAAGGACATCGCCACATAAGATGGGAGAAGGATATGCAAATAGGAAGACTTATTGAAAGAGACTTAAAGGTTCTTTAAAGATTTCTACTGCTCCTAGAATTCTATTGTCCACGCTCAACTCTTGGAATTTGTTATTCACAACAAACTAAATACTGAGGAGAAGGTAGCACTAACCATAACAGTTAATGATTCAAAGATAGAGAAAGTTGTCTTCCAAATGAATCTTAAAAATCACCAAGGCCTGATGGTTTCAATGGTTTCTTTTTTTAGAAAACATTGCCTGATATTGACCCAATGGTGAAACAAGTTGTCAAAGTATTCTTCTCTTCAGGAATTATGTTGAAGGAAATTAACAAAACTTATATTTTCTTAGTTCCTAAGTTGAGTAATTCTACTTCTTTGTAGGACTACAGGCTAATTGCATTCTCTAATTTCCTCTACAAAATGATCGCAAAGATTATTGGTAATAGACTAAAGCTTGTTTTGGGTTCCTTGGTTAGTGATAACCAAAGTGCTTTTATGGAGGGCAAACAAATTGGAGATAATATCGCTATAGTGCAGGAACTGTTAAGAAGCTACTTCAGGAAGAAAGTTCCTATGAATTGTGCCTTCAAGATTGATTTTAAAAAGCATTTTTATATTGTGGAATAGAAATTTATCTTGAGACTTCTAGAAATGATGGGATAACCGAGTATGTTTACTAAATGGATTGAAGCTTGTATTACTTCTCCATCTTATGCTATGCTAGTTAAGAGAACTCCTACAAATATTTCCATAGGAAACAGGGGCTTAGGCAAGGGGATCCTATATCTCCTTATATCTTTATATTATGTAAGGAAATTCTATCTTCTCTTTTGAAGTCTCCTTATATCTTTATATTATGTATGGAAGCTCTATCTTCTCTTTTAAAGTCCAATATTGGCAGGGGTATACATTCTTTGGTGAATTTGTGCCTTGTGGATGATCTTTTCTTATTCTTTAAGGTTGATAAGAATTCCATCAATCTCCTCATGAGTTCTTTGAATTAATTTAGCTCTATGTTTGGTTTGAAAGTTATCCATGTTAAAAACCATTTTGTTCTTTCTAAAAGTGCAAATCACGTGGAAGGAAGACCTCCTCTGTAATTGGAATGAGACATAGACAATCCTCTCTGTGCTACATAGGCCTACCTATCATTACCAGAAGGGTTCAATTTACTGAATGTTATCCTCACATTGAAAGAATTCAAAAGAGGTTGACTTTTTGGACCAACTGATCACTATCCTTTGGAGCTAGACGACAACTAATCAAACCAGCCCTCAACTCCATACATATTTATTGTTCCTCTAATATGGTGTTGGCAAGGGGAGTTATTAAATCACTGGAAAAACTTATGAGGAATTTTTTATGGGGAGGTAGTGATCATTGTAAGCCATGCCAAGGTAAAGTGGGCGGAAGTTTGTAGTTCTAAATTAAAGGGAGGCCTAGGAATTATTCTTATCAAATCCTCTAATAAAGCTTTCTTGAAAAAGAAGTTCTGGTCCATCCTACAAGGTTATGAACCTGTAAGGGTCAAATGGCTTTATAATTATGTCCTAAAATGTAGAATCATATGAGCTGTTAAGCCCAAGACCTCCCACTCTTGGTTTCTAGTATAATTATTGAAGATAAAGGATGAATTGCAATCAGAAATCTCTTGTCAAGTATGGAATGGAGTAAAGGCTAGCTTCTGGTATGACAATTGGATAGGTAATGGACCACTAATCAATATTTAGAATGCCACTCAACTTTTGAGCTAGTTTCCATCAATGGCTAAGGTCAAATCCTTTATTAGGAAGGGTCAATGGATGGAATTCCTAAGGGAACTCCTCTTCCTATAACCCAACTACCCTTCTAACTTACAATCCCCTAATAGATATATTTGGAGACACCACTACTACAAAAAGTTATAAAGAATGGTTGATTCGAAGGGATGCTATAATGGAATGGCACGAAGTGGTTTGGTATAAACAGTTATTTCCTAGCTCTTCGATTATTGTAAGGCTCACTACTCTAAACAAGCTAAGTACAATGGATAGGCTCCCTTTCCTAAATTCAGCAGAGGACTATGTCTTATGAAACTCTGGACAAGAAAACAGGGACCATTTATTTTTTGAGTGTCCATTTTCTTGGGACATTTAGTCTTGGATCAGACACAAATGTATGTGGTTCCTAAGCTCACATCAATATACAGGGGTACTGTACTGGTTTATCATACTAAAGCCGATAACCTAACGTAATACTATTACCTATCTGATTTCCTTTACAACTTGTGCTAAGGAAATGTAGACAAAAAGGAACCTAAAAAGGTTTCAGGACAACTTTAGTACTCAACAGCAAATAATGCAGAGTATCTATGCTAAATTCAGAGAGCAAATAATTTGCCCAAGCTCAATCAAGGAATTTTCAACCAAATTGGTAAGATTATGGAGAATATAGAAAATTTTGGTTTTACATGAGTAGAAAAGGAAGATCAAAACAAACTATCAGCTGAAATTAAAAACCTTAGATGTGAGACTTGCCTCATGGAGACGAAGGATGAAGTGACTCTGGTAGGGGATTTGACTATGAACCCACTAATTAACTCCCTTAACTCATGTTCTAATAAAAGATGAGACACGGTTATTACTTCGTATCGAAGAGGTTTGCTAGTGTGAAATATGAAATATGAACAATAGAAATTGAAGATTTGTTCTTACTTGCATATTCCGCTCCCTGATCTGTGATCCTATTTTTGGATTCTCCCTGGAACTCTTAACCCTAATCGGGAAAATTAGGTGCACTAGCTTCGTTTGTTTGGGATTCCTTTACCCTATTTACTTAACAATATGAGTCTTATAGTGTTTTAACTATAAACATTGTCGTTGTGTGTCTTTAGTTACTTTTGTTTTGTAAACACAGTCGTTTGGGTGTTAGAGAGTGTCTGATGGTGTATTTTGGTCTGGGTATATATTGTAGGAGAGTGTTTAACTCTCAAAACCATGTTCTCCTAACTTCATTATCATCA
This sequence comes from Erythroxylum echinodendron, assembly GCA_027575705.1. NCBI lineage: Eukaryota > Viridiplantae > Streptophyta > Magnoliopsida > Malpighiales > Erythroxylaceae > Erythroxylum > Erythroxylum echinodendron. Next base: position 23,128,757 of record JANZXR010000008.1, read on the forward strand.
TCATCACCCATTCTGAAATCCCGCAATAAAGCAGGGTTTGGGGAGGTCTGATTGTATGCAACCTTACCCCTACATAAGAGAGAGGTTATTTCCGGTAGACCCACATGCAGATGTGACAATAAAAGAGTGATGCAGGTTAAAGAGTAAATAAGTAAAATTGACATGTTAAAAGATTATGTAAATAAAATTAAAATAAATATAGAAATAAAATTAAAATAAATACACAAATAAAGAGAAACTATAGTAACGTTAATAAAGACAAATAGGTAAGGCAATACACAAACAGAGAGAAAATAATAATAATAAATAAATAAATAAATAAATAATAATAATCATAAAGAGAAGTGACAAATGGTTGAATGTGATTGTGATTTAAAGGCAATCAGCAAAACACACTCAATAAGTGATAGATGGTAGATGAGAAACTGGCAAATCATACTTTAATTGGTCAACTTGAGTTGAAAAGTCAAGTAAGACACAACGGCTAACAAGAGACTAAAAAACTAGACAAAATCTAGAACATGATTTTTTGAAAGAATATTAAAAGTCTCAATATGACCCTTATTAAAATCGTAGATCAACCTCGAGGACTATTCCTCTATTGTAATCACTCCAAAGTCTAGAATCAAGTGGAGTTATGGTATTCGTTACTATCGTACTGAAAAAAGATTCATAGAGAAAAAGAGAGGAGAAGAAGACGAATATAAGTGAAAAGCAGCTTCAACGCAACATCAACTGGGAATGTAGACAGTGGAAGTATAAAGTATGATAATGTCGGTATCTTAGACAGTAGATACAAAGAGAAGTGTGTTTGGTTTCCCAAAAAGAAGTGAGAGGAATTGACATATAAATGATTAAAGAAAAGGAAGAGAGAGAAGAAAAAATTCAAGCTAAGTTAATGAGACAAAAGAGTGTAGTTAAGATGCTGTCTAGGCCAATGAGGAATAACCCAGAAAGTGAAAATAGGAGACTAAAAACCTAAATTTTAAAACTATGAAAAATGATGTTCTACATTACAAAGTTGCAAACTTTAGCACTTCTGAAGGGGAGAGCTTAAGTGCATGGTAGATGTTAGTCATTCTCAGTGAAATCAACAAGCACAAAAGGAGCTTGTTAAGAAGACACACACTTCAAGAGATTCACATAAAGATCAAACTTTTTGTATAAAAAAATAAAAAAGATAAAATAAAAAATTAGAAGCATTGTACAGAATGCAAGTAAAATAAATGAAGCAATAGACTATGACAAATTTACCGCTACCAGAGCTTTTAAGAAAACATAACCTGATATGAGTAGCTGAAGAGAGGCAGAGGTAAGCTCGCTCTTTATGTAACATCCCGTTTCTATAGAACGGGTCGGACCAGAGAAACGGGTCCAAGTGAGGTAAATAAGAGAAATTAAGAAAACACATCTCATGCTCATGCATTTGTGAACAGTGATATGTGCACATAAAAAAATTTATTGTACATGCGTTCATGACAATTGTCCCGGTATAAGTGTGAATAAATGAGGAATTTTGCAAATATGT
>JANZXR010000008.1:23135794-23146778 GCA_027575705.1 Erythroxylum echinodendron
CTTTAGAAAGTGAAAATTCTTTTCGTAAGAGATCATTGAAGCTCATATCGAGCAAATTACAATTTTATCTATTGAAATCTTATGTAGACCAGCTAAATACTACTACTTTTGGAAGGTTAGAGAACCTTGAAAAATATGTACTCGTGAGCTTAAAGAGACTCTTCAAATTCTTACTTGAGATTTTAATGAAATACTCAAGTTAGATACTTGGAGATTAGACGTAGACTTGGGTGATAAGCCGAACCAGTATAAATTGACTGTATCATTCCTCTAACACTTTTTTACTTTTAAATTTCTGCAGTATATTTTTTGTGGTTTTACTTTTGCAAGAGACTCCTTCATTTTTATAATAAGCCCCTTTTCTTTTCACCTTTCAAGAGGTTCTTTTCAGTTTTAACATGTTCCTTCTATTTTAAATTGTTTTAACAGGATTTATCGTTTAGTAGGCTCTGATCGTTTAGCAGGCTTTTATAGTCTAACAGGCTTCTGTCATTTAACAGAACTTTATCGTTTGACAGGCTCCTATTGTTTTTAAATTTTTGCAGGCCCCTATCATTATATACGAATTGAAAGTAACTTGCAATTCTTTTTTAACTTGCACGCAAATTATTTTAAATTGGAGTTACTTCCTTTTATTATTAATGGGTTAATTCTCAAGAGGAAATAAAATTATAATAAATGCAATTTGTTTCTTGCAGGAAACTTCTTTATTAGCTTAAAATAGTTTATTCGAAAGGATCCTACTCATTATGAAGGTCGTATATTAGCCTTTTGATCACTGGAACATTTTTTGTAAAGATGATATCGAAGTTATTCATATTTAAATCTATGCAGTTGATTAAGAATGTAAGTGAATCACCGACTAGTTGAAAGAATTGCCTACTTAAGGAAGAGTCACTACTTTTGCGAAAACAGATCAGACTCTTAAAATACATCTATAACATCAATTCTCTTGAAAGTGATATCATTATCAAATCTTTTGTGCTTTAGAAAGTGAAAATTCTTTTCGTAAGAGATCATTGAAGCTCATATCGAGCAAATAACATTTTTATCTATTGAAAGCTTATAGGGACCAGCTAAATACTACTAGTTTGGAAGGTTAGAGAACCTTGAAAAATATGTGCTGGTGAGCTTGAAGAGACTCGTCAAATTATTGCTTGAGATTTTACTAAAATACTCAAGTTAGATACTTGGGGATTAGAATTAGACTTGGATTATAAGCCGAACCAGTATAAATTGACTGTGTCATTCCTCTCACACTTTTTTACTTTTAAATTTATGTAGTATATTTTTTGTGTTTTTACTTTTGCAAGAGACTCCTTCATTTTTATAATAAGCCCCTTTTGTTTTCAACTTTCAAGAGATTCTTTTCATTTTTAACATGTGCCTTCTATTTGAAATTGTTTTAACAGGATTTATCGTTTAGTAGGCTCTTATCGTTTAGCAGGCTTTTATCGTCTAACAGGCTTCTGTCACTAAACAGGATTCTATCGTTTGATAGGCTCCTATTGTTTTTAAATTTTTACAGGCCCCTATCTTTATATGCGAATTGAAAGTAACTTGCAAATTTTTTTTAAGTTATACGCAAATTTTTTTAAATTGGAGTTACTTCCTTTTATTATTAATGGGTTAATTCTCATAAGGAAATAAAATTATAATAAATGCAATTTCTTACCTGCAGGAACCTTCTTTATTAGCTTAAAATAGTTTATTCGAAAGGATCCTACTCATTATGAAGGTCGTATATTAGCCTTTTGACCACTGGAAGATTTTGGGTAAAGATGATATCAAAGTTATTCATAGTTAAATCTATCCAGTTAATTAAGAATGTAAGTGAAGCAACGACTAGTTGAAAGAAATGCCTACTTAAAGAAGAGTCACTACTTTGCGAAAACATATCAGACTCTTAAAATACATCTATACAATCAATTCTCTTGAAAGTGATATCATTATCAAATCTTTTGTGTTTTAGAAAGTGAAAATTCTTTTCGTAAGAGATCATTGAAGCTCATATCGAGCAAATTATATTTTTATCTATTGAAAGCTTATAGAGACCAGCTAAATACTACTACTTTGGAAGGTTAGAGAACCTTGAAAAATATGTACTCGTGAGCTTGAAGAGACTCGTCAAATTATTACTTGAGATTTTAGTGAAATACTCAAGTTAGATGCTTGGGGATTAAACGTAGACTTGGATTATAAGCCGAACCAGTATAAATTGACTGTGTCATTCCTATCACACTCTTTTACTTTTAAATTTTTGCAGCATATTTTTTGTGTTTTTACTTTTGCAAGAGACTCCTTTATTTTTATAATAAGCCCCTTCTGTTTTCAACTTTCAAGAGGTTCTTTTCATTTTTAACGTGTGCCTTCTATTTGAAATTGTTTTAACAGGATTTATCGTTTAGTAGGCTCTTATCTTCTAAGAGGCTTTCATCGTCTAACAGGCTTCTGTCATTTAACAGGATTCTATCGTTTGACAGGCTCCTATTGTTTTTAAATTTTTGCAGGCCCTTATCTTTATATATGAATTGAAAGTAACTTGCAAATTTTTTTTAGTTATACGCAAATTTTTTTAAATTAGAGTTACTTCCTTTTATTATTAATGGGTTAATTCTCAAAAGGAAATAAAATTATAATAAATGCAATTTCTTTCTTACAGGAACCTTCTTTATTAGCTTAAAATAGTTTATTCGAAAGGATCCTATTCATTATGAAGGTCGTATATTAGCTTTTTGACCACTGGAAGATTTTTGGTAAAGATAATATCGAAATTATTCATATTTAAATCTTTCCAGTTGATTAAGAATGTAAGTGAAGCAACGACTAGTTGAAAGAAATGCCTACTTAAGGAAGAGTCACTACTTTTGTGAAAATAGATCAGACTCTTAAAATACATCTATAGTATCAATTCTCTTGAAAGTGATATCATTATCAAATCTTTTGTACTTTAGAAAGTGAAAATTCTTTTCGTAAGAGATTATTGAAGCTCATATCGAGCAAATTACATTTTTATCTATTGAAAGCTTTTAGAGACCAACTAAATACTAATAGTTTGGAAGGTTAGAGAACCTTGAAAAATATGTACTCGTGAGCTTGAAGAGACTCGTCAAATTATTACTTGAGATTTTAGTTAAATACTCAAGTTAGATATTTGGGGATTAGACGTAGACTTGGGTTATAAGCCGAACCAGTATAAATTGACCGTGTCATTCCTATCACACTTTTTTACTTTTAAATTTATGCAGTATATTTTTTGTGTTTTTACTTTTGTAAGAGACTCCTTTATTTTTATAATAAGCCCCTTTTGTTTTCAACTTTCAAGAGGTTCTTTTCAGTTTTAACATGTACCTTCTATTTTAAATTGTTTTAACAGGATTTATCGTTTAGCAGGCTTTTATCGTTTAGCAGGCTTTCATCGTCTAACAGTCTTCTGTCATTTAACAGGATTCTATCATTTGACAGGCTCCTATTGTTTTTAAATTTTTGCAGGCCCTTATCTTTATGTACGAATTGAAATTAACCTGCAAATTTTTTTTGAGTTACAGACAATTTACCCCCCCTCTTGCGTGTGTTTACTTTATCAACTATTCTTGATGGATCAACACTCTATAATACTCTTCTAAGTAGTCATCTTATTTTAGGTGTATTTTATTTTCATCAGCTTATTGAAGAAATTAATTTTGTACTACTAATCTCATATGCCAAATTTGCTACTGGTAGAGGCTAATTTGTATTTCTTTATTGGATTGTAGTAATGGAACAGCTCTCCACATCAAATATCAATATTTACAAAGATACACACAACGGCGTATTCGAAGAATGGGGACCAAAGAGCAAGGACATAGGATGAACAGGTGTAACAGTTTCCACGGGCCGCCAGAAGATCTTGTACTAGTGCTTAAAAGACGAATTACACTTCCATGAACATGGCTGAAGTTTGAATTAGAAAAGCTATACCATTAGACATTTGGATATGGAATTCACTTATTGAACCAAGGGAACAAATTATATGAGCCTAAGAGAAAACTAAAAACTTTCGAGTGTAAGTTGCATAGATTTCAGTCGATGAAGTAAAACTGAGATGTCTATTCGGATGACATGAAAGATGGTTACTTAGTATCTGAGAATGAAATGAACATCCTACTTCTAGCTAACGATCAAGCATAACCAAATGTACCACGACAAAGTTAAAGGATAGGTGAGATAGCTATACTAATATAGAATGGCTACTTGACATGGGCATTAAATTGGCGGATGAAGACTTTAGAAAGGACGGAGCAAGTGGCAGACACAAAATTTAAACCTGAAGCTGATTGCCTCAGAAGGCAGAAATGGAAAACAAATGAATTAAAAGAAGAATGTTCATTCTTACCAGGACTGTGCAGTATCAGTTAAAATGCCCTCATACCGTTCCTTTTTCCTTTCTCCTTTTTCCTTTTTCCTTCATGTTGAATCGATATTTAGACAGATATATGCAGGGATGATGGGAGTGATCTTAGTCTTACCTAAAGAATCGCAAGTCCCAACCGCACCTCACCTAACTCTCAAATCAACCAAAGTTTTCTTCTCCCATTCGGCTTTCTTTGTTTTCGGGTCAGAGTCTTGTCTCTTTCTACCATGTGTATTTTTCCCCATCACACATCTACTTGCCCTGCTGATTGCTACAAACATTTATAGTATTTGTACACTACAGGTTAGCTGTTGTTTTCAGAAATAAAATAAAAACAACACCAGCTCCGACAGTAAATGTACATATCGTCAGTGCATGTAATTTCAGTTTCTTGTTTCGTGCACTGCACCTAAACATTGTAACCTTGAAAAATAAGATGTCCAATCCTTGACCTTAAGATAACTATACCTTTTTTTTCGATATGCTTGCTAAGAAGGCCTTTATAATTTAGTCCATAAAGTTGCCGTTGAAAGTGAAATTTTCTCAGTTAAGTCAAAGAAACCAACGAGTGTGTATGATAAGGGTAGGAATATTTCCAACTTCAATTTGTGGGTAAATACCTTCAACAAAACTCCAACTAATAATGTATATAGATTGGAACAGATCGAAATTAGGCGCTGGACCACATCAACATCTTTTCTGGTATCCGGTCCAGTCTGGAAATGACCGACCGAGAAGCTAATTTTTACAGTATTCATCACTTAACACGTTTCGTTGTTATTACCAAAAGCCCAAAACCTTACATACTATTCTCTGCTTATCTCATCAACTAATCAAATTAACAGTCATGTTTTGACATTCCCAGATTCTTATGTTGTACTAAACTCTTTTCTTTTGATTAACACTTCTATTGTAAGATAAAGTCGAGGACATATTAAGTTTGTTTACACTTGGGACTAAAAGAAGACGAAATAACTACAAACGAGGTCATTTTAATATTAGAACGAGGACCCATTCCTGTGCCTTAAGCCGACCACAGTCCTCGCACGTGTACCTGAGTTCTCCGAGACACATTAATTTATCAAACCAATGCAGCCATTGTTCGTTCATAATTCATATACTTCCCTAATTAAGTTTATATTTGTTTAATAATGGAAAAAAGCAAATTTTGTCTAGTCGTACCGTTTTTGTTATATTTAAGTTGTGAATAGTGGGGAACGGTGACTGAGTCTCACCCCCATTCCCATACTTCAGTCTTCTAGGTTCTTTTCCCATCCTCTGCATTATCTCCTTTATATATATATAAAGTGGATATGTAGACAGATATATGCAGATATGATGGGGGTGATCTTAGTCTTACCTAAAGAATCTTAAGTCCCCAACTGCATCTCGCCTAATTCTGACTCTCAATCAACCAAATATTTCTTCCTCCATTTGGCTTTCTTTGTTTCTGGGTCACAATCTATCTCTTTTACTGCGTATATTTTCCTCAACTCCACAGTGAAAATATAGCATCATCACACATCTACTTGCCCTGCTGATTGCAACAAACATTTATGATCTTTGTACACTATTGGTTAGCTGTTGTTTTCAGAAATCAATTAAAATCTACCTCTTTGCATATCAGCTCCGCCAATACACACATACTGGCATTGCATCTAACTTCAGTTTCTTGTTCCGTATACTGCGCCTAAACTACTCTTCGTAGCTTTGAATAAAAATTAAAAAAAGTTTGCTTCACATTTCCGATTCTTGTTTTTTCTTCAACTCTATAGGTTCCTGCCTGTCGGTTTCTTCCTTTAATCTGCTGTTTCATTGTTTCAAAACTGGACCATTCGTTTCTTTGGGCTCCATTCCCTTTTAGTTGTTGCCAAAATGTGCACTGCAGACGCAACATCTTTCTCCTAACTATTCTTCCTTTTGGAATCTTCAAGTAGCATAGATACAAGATTCAAGCCTTCTTGCTCCGGTTTTGTAGATGTCAGTGTTGGCTGTTCAAGGGCTTTCAACTCAAACTTCTTCTGTCGCCCTGTTAATTAATCCGTTCTGTTTGATAATTAAAAGCCTCTAATCCTTTGTGTTCTCTTTCAGTTCCTTTAATATATTGAAGTTTCACGTTTTAGATATTACATTTTGCTTCAATATTTTTTAGCCCTTTGATCTTTTAGTAGAAAGAATTACTCCTTAGCTTCCTTGTGTATTCACCACCGAGTTTAGTGATTCAAGTTTGTCTTACATTCTTGACTGATAAATTCACACCTGTTCTCATTCAAGTCGTCATTGCTTAACACATCTTCAAATTTGTTAGTGGAAACTAGGGAAGGAAAAAATGCAGAAGCTACCACAACAGGTTGACTTTGCTCTAAAGGAGACCTCGCCTAATATTGGGGCTGGGGCTATCGCAGGTGACAAGTTATCCTGCACTTATGACCTCGTTGAGCAGATGCAATATCTTTATGTTCGGGTGGTGAAGGCCAAGGATTTACCTGGAAAAGATGTTACGGGCAGCTGTGATCCCTATGTCGAGGTGAAGCTAGGGAACTATAAGGGAAGGACTAAGCATTTTGAGAAAAATTCCAACCCTGTATGGAATCAGGTCTTTGCTTTTTCGAAGGACAGAATGCAAGCTTCAGTCTTGGAAGTGCTTGTAAAAGATAAAGATGTGGTTCTAGATGATTTGATCGGTAGGGTTATGTTTGATCTTAATGAAATTCCTAAACGTGTTCCACCGGATAGCCCTTTAGCACCACAGTGGTATAGATTGGAAGATCGAAAGTCAGATAAAGCGAAGGGGGAGCTTATGCTTGCAGTTTGGACGGGAACTCAGGCTGATGAGGCATTCCCTGATGCTTGGCATTCTGATGCAGCGTCTGTTGGTCCTGATGGAGTTGCAAACATCAGATCCAAAGTATATCTCTCACCAAAGCTTTGGTATGTTAGAGTCAACGTGATTGAAGCTCAGGACTTGCTACCAAGTGATAAAAGTAGGTTCCCGGAGGCTTTTGTAAAGGTTACACTGGGAAATCAAGCTTTAAAAACCAGGATATCTCAAAGTAAGACTGTCAATCCAATTTGGAACGAGGATTTGTTATTTGTAGTAGCTGAACCTTTTGAAGAGCCTTTGATTTTGACTGTGGAAGATAGAGCGGGAAACAAAGATGAGATTATGGGAAGGTGTGTGATCCCTTTTCAAGCAGTACAGAGGAGACTGGACCATAAGCCAGTCAACACGAGGTGGTTTAATCTCGAGAAGCATGTGATAGCGGAAGGGGGGCAAAAGAGGGAGATTAAGTTTGCCAGTAGGATTCATTTGAGAGTTTGTTTGGAGGGTGGATATCATGTTTTGGACGAGTCGACACATTATAGCAGTGACCTGAGGCCAACAGCAAAGCAATTGTGGAGGCCCAGCATAGGAATTTTCGAGGTAGGGATTATTAGTGCTGTGGGGCTGATTCCTATGAAGAACAAGGATGGTCGAGGAACCACAGATGCTTATTGTGTGGCTAAATACGGGCGGAAATGGGTTCGAACTAGGACAATTGTTGATAGCTTTAGTCCAAAGTGGAATGAACAATATATATGGGAAGTTTTTGACCCATGTACAGTGATAACGATTGGAGTTTTTGATAATGGACACATACATGGAGGAGGAGGAGGAGGAGGCGGTGGGAAGGACTCTAGAATCGGTAAAGTGAGGATTCGTCTTTCAACTCTTGAAGCTGATAGAGTTTACACGCACTCGTATCCTCTTTTAGTCTTGCATTCCTCTGGAGTGAAGAAGATGGGAGAACTCCAATTAGCTGTACGGTTCAGCTGCTCATCATTGATAAATATGTTGCATATGTACTCGCATCCACTGTTACCTAAAATGCATTACATCCATCCCTTGTCAGTAATTCAGCTTGATAGCTTGAGGTACCAAGCGATGCAGATTGTCTGCATCAGGTTGAGCAGGGCTGAGCCTCCTTTGAGGAAAGAGGTTGTGGAATACATGCTAGATGTAGATTCTCATATGTGGAGCATGAGGAGGAGCAAAGCTAACTTTTTCAGAATTATGGAAGTTCTAAGTGGTCTGATTGCTGTGGGAAAATGGTTTGATCAGATATGCTATTGGAAGAATCCTCTTACTACTATCCTAATTCACATTCTTTTCATAATATTGGTTCTTTATCCTGAGTTGATACTCCCAACAGTTTTCCTATACCTATTCCTAATTGGGATATGGAATTACCGGTGGAGACCAAGGCACCCTCCTCATATGGACGCTCGGCTATCCCGTGCTGATACAGCTCATCCTGACGAACTTGATGAAGAATTTGACAATTTCCCAACTACCAAGCCATCTGACATTGTTAGAATGCGATATGACCGTTTGAGAAGTATAGCTGGGAGGGTGCAGACTGTCGTTGGTGACCTGGCAACTCAAGGGGAAAGATTTCAGTCGTTGCTGAGTTGGAGGGACCCAAGGGCAACAACTTTATTCGTGATGTTCTGCTTGATTGCCGCCATAGTCCTTTATGTTACTCCATTCCAAGTTGTCGCTTTTATAATTGGCATTTACGTGTTAAGACATCCCAGGTTCCGCCACAAGCTTCCTTCTGTGCCCCTCAACTTCTTTAGAAGGCTACCAGCAAGATCTGACAGTATGCTCTAAGCTTAATTCCTGCCTACTACTTCCCAATACATGTACTGTTTTCTTAGCATACAATTGCAGCTTGTTTGTAGGAATATATCCCACTCCAACACAATCTGCATACTTATTTATGCTATTTCTGGTTGGTTTTTTATTATTTTTTTCACTTACCAGAGCACTGCTGAATATATGTAAATCTATATCATGGTATGGGAGCATTTGCAACCTTTTCCAATGGCCTGGACTAACTCGTAAGTTCACATTTCTGATCAACTTGAGAATTTTAGTTCTAGTCAACAGGAGAACTTTAACACATATATTATAGTTCTCTTATGCACGTAAAAAGGAAAAACACCTAATATATGTATAAATAAATATTTGCAGTGTCAATAAAACGTAACATATGCAGCCCCGGTCCTGGGCAGGGGTGAGCTGGGCCTCTGCCCAGGGCCCAATTTTAATAATGTGAGATGAGGTGATTATTTAAAAAAAAAAACAAAACCTGCACTGCACGCATTCTTCCTTGCTCTCTCTGCCGCCGTTAACCGTTTCATCTTCTCACAACTCCAAAGATTCAGTCCTTATCAAATCAAAAGTACGTACTTAAAGACTTAAAGTTCTAGGCGACAACAAGGGTATCACTTATCAGCCTACTGCTAGTCTGTTACACGGATAGGCTATTGCTACACGCGTACACGATAACGCGAAAAGAAGATTAGGCCATTTCCAACTATTACACCAAATTTGGTGTAAAATAGAATCTTTTTAGAATCTTTTTACACTAAATTTGGTGTTACTCCAACTATTCTACACCAAAATTTTTCAAAGAATATACCACAATAATTTATTTATTAACTAAATTAATTTATATTTATACAATAATTTATATTTATTTATGTATTTATTTATTAAAAATTAAAATAAAATAATTATTCTTAATTAATTAATATATGCTTTATATTAAATTAATATTATTTACAAAATATATTTAATATTATTGCAACAACAAATTAATAACATACACAAATATAAACTGATTAAAATTTCTCATTTAACCTCTAATCATTTGAATTTTCATATTATTCCCACAAATGTCCAATCAATACATTATGAAGTTCATAATGAGCTCCTTTATCTCTAATTTGCCTATGTCTAGCAAGTAATTCTTGAAATATGACTGTATCGTTTCGTTCCAAGCAAAGAATTCTTAACATATTTTATTAATGAATTTAGAACATTTATAAATAAGAATTAAAAATAAATATTAAAAATAAATTTAATATTATATTCAATATTAGTCTCATTTTAAATGTCTCAATAAGAGCTTTGTAATGATATTTTGTGTACAGTAATATATATTTTAAATTTAATTATTTAGTAAATTATGCAAATAAATCAATTTGTAAAAAGGACATAAAAGGAATGTGTTAAAAAGTAATTGGATAAAGTTGTCTTTTTGTACTTTTGGTGTAATGAATAGTAACACATCAAATTTGGTGTGTTATTATTCATTGTACCATTTTAGTGTGAAGATTTGGTGTCTTCCTTGTAGTGGATTTATTGCACCAAAACATCAAATTTGGTGTTTTGTTGCCTTGGTTGGAGATGGCCTTAGAAGAGAACATATACGGTGCATGCATGCAAGTTGTAATGTAAGTCAGTAAGTGGCGTTGATTGTCATGCACTCATGCTTCTTTCGTATAATCCCGCTTCACGTCTCACATAGCAGTTGAAAAGCGTAAAGAAAAACTGAAAAAGTATACGTCATGATACAAAGGGTAAGATTTATCTCAAGAAGCCTCTGTGCAATTAAGGATACCTGCATCCACTGAACATAATAGAATAAACGTTGTTCTGGGAAACAAGATTTGTTGGACCTCGTTTTCGAAGTCCAACTCTCATGTAGAATATCTTAATACGTGAGCTTATTTCCAACCCCTTGACCATTATCGGTTTAT
>JANZXR010000008.1:23152757-23174367 GCA_027575705.1 Erythroxylum echinodendron
AAAATCTTGTGATTTACATTACTGGTTCTTATTCTTTTAACGTATGTGATGCCATGTGGAGTACTGTAGTGATTGCATGTAGCGCTCCTTTATCTTAGGTTATGTGTCGGAATGACCTACGGGCGTCTCGGTACGTACCCTAGGGTAATGGGGTGTTACAAGAGATGCATAATGAGTTTTCAATTAAGCTAAAGTGAGGATTGAGCCATATGAATTCATCTATAGTCATTTCATTTCTTTGTTGAGTGTACTTCCATAGGTTACTACCTTTAGAACTTGCTTTGAATTGGTTTGAGTCTACGGGATGCATGCTTAATAGAGATGGTCTAGGCCCTTTTTGTGTTATTGGCTTAAATGACCTACCCGTTAATTATCCCTTATTACTCTCGTTGAACCTTAACCTTTTGTTTTTTGAAAACACCAAAAATTTTAACACTTTAAACCCCATTATCCTACCTTTTCGCAAGCTTAGTAAAGTATTAAGTAAAACATTAGTTGGGATTGTTTGAAATTTTTACAGTGACAAGTTGAGTATATTTATGCCTATGGACTACATTGTATATAGTGCTAGTTTTGATTCATAGTTCTTCCGTGTATGAAGAAAAAGAAAGAAAAATAAAAAAAGAAAAAGGAAGAACAAGTGAATAGCATCGACAAGTGCAGAATATTAGTTATATTTGTATATCTCATAGTTATGTTTAGTTATCCCATTTTTATCTGCTTTGTACTTTACTTATGCTTTTGCTTAACTCTCTTCCATTTATTTTGCCCCACCTTAACCTTTACCACATTACAACCTTAAATAAGTCCTTTTGATCTATTTATGCATGCAATCATTATAGAGGAGAATTGGTGTATTAGCAAGCTTATGGTAGTGTAGTTTCCGATAGGAAGTTTGAGCAAAACACTAACCTGTAAGCACTTGAGTGAAATGAGTGAAAATCATAAAGAAGATTCATTTATGCATCTTTACTTATCTTTGAGTGATTGTGCCGATTGTGAGTTTGCTTATGTACATAAATGAAAAAGTAGTCATGATAAGTGCATTAACTTGATATTTAAGTTGAATTGAATTTGAGGGATTATATGTTTTAATCTATGTGAAAATGAAGTGGTAGAATGGATTGGTTGTATTTATTTTGCTTGAGAACAAGCAAAGACTCAAGTGTGGGGATGTTGATAGGTGTGCCTTAAGATATGTTTTTATCGGTAATTGACATGTGTTTTCTAGCATAATTGTTGTTTGTTGTTCTAGTTTAGGATTCATTTTGCATGTTTTCATTAAGTTTGATTTTTAGTGTTGTTTCGGTGTGTTTGATGCTAATTAAGGGTAAGAATAATTATTTTTGTGTAGGAAATAAGAGGGAGCAACCTGGAGGATGAATAAGAGATTAAAGGAGAGAAGACAAGAGGAGTTCATCTGGGACAAATTCTCACATTCGTGGGAATTAGGCAAATTCCCACGGACGTGGGAAATCAAAACAGAAATGAAGAGTGGTTCTATTTATAATTCACGCTTATGGGTATCATGTAGATTCCCACGAGCATGGGAATTGTAATCCGAGGCAATCTGTGAGGCTTCATTAAACCTAGGAGTTTTGGACTATAAAAACATCATTAAGCTTCCATCTTTAATGGAGACGACACCCACCTGTAGAAACACCATCCTTGGGTGAAGAACACATGTTTGGAGGATCGAGGAATGATTGAAGACAAGGATCATCATTAAGATTTGGCAAAATAGCACATCAATACCGAAATTCCAGATTTTGGCAAAGAAGAGGAGTCTTATATTCAATTTTTTGTCACTTTAATTTCTTCCTTTCTTTGTAAAAATGGTTGATTTGATTGTTGATGATGTTATGGAGATCATGTTAGGCTAATTTCATATTAGGGATTACTTTTGAATTATTTTGTCAAAACTCATATTTTATTGGATTGAATGAAGTGTCTTTGATAATTGTTATTCTTATTTGTCATCTTGCAACAAATCGAGAGAGTGAGTGAGATGAGAGAGTGTAGGATTATACAACGAGAGTTGGCAACCTATAGATTGGCAATCATTATGTCAATTGAATAATTAGAAGAGAGATCTTGATTAGTCATTGATCACCCATATGATAACGTAATAACTAGTTGAATCAGCAGAGTCATTAGGTAGGATGAGAGATAGTTTAATAGATTCCTATTAATTTGATTAGGAAAAAATAGTTACACCTTGGGAGAGAGTAATTAGTACATTCGAAAATCTAAAGTGAGACACAATTCAATCAATAAAATAGAAGAAGACAAAATAAGGAAAAACTAATCTCTAGCATTTAGATTCTTGAATTCAGATTTTCTGTAATTGCGATATTGTTCATTGTTTATATTAGTCTTTTTTAATTTTATTTAATTTTTTAGATTATTTGTATTTCACAATTTAGTTTCTTAAACAAAGTTGTGTCTAATATTTTAAAAACTAGATCGAATATCGAACTGGTCGAAGGAAAGGTTTAGCGGTTTAATCGGTAATAAACCGCTATAAAACCGGTATATAATAAATAAAAAGTAAAACTTAAAAGAATAAATAAAAATAAAATATTTATTGAAATAAAAAAATACACTAATGTCTATTATTATATAATGAACTAATAATAAATAAATATGAGTCTAATGTAAAACTTAAAATAACAATAAAAATCAAAATTGTATTTCTGAAGGAGTTTGCATCTCATCACTATCAAAAGCTCCAAATTCTCCAACGCTATTTAAAAATTCGTAAACTATGCTTTCATCCAAAGTATTTGCATTAACTTCTACTGTATTAAAATAAATTACAAATTAGTAATGCATGAAATTATTCTCAATTGTAAACTTATAATACAATATAATTTTAACTTAAATATGATCAAAATAAGATATGAACTGACCATCAGTAGATTTTCTTAATTCATTTTTTGTGACAAATGCATTTTTTTTATAAATCAACTTTTCAAGTTTATTATAATCAAGATCAGGCAATGATTCTATCATTCATTCATGTATTCCTTTAAATGCTAGATGGTTCTATCATTCATGTATTCTTTTAAATATTTTAAATTCACCATATTTTTAAAAAGTAATTGATGCCACAACAGCAATAGTATATATTATTTTGCAATTAAATGGCATTTAAAAGGAGGTGTAAGTGTCATCATGAGTCTAACTCCTAACTCCAATAATGTTTCCAATACGTTATGTTTCTTTCTCTTTTTACAACATAATAATCTTATACATAATTCAAAAGCATTCACAATGACAGTGACTTGTTCATCTCTCTATTTAAATTATCACATAAGGATATGTTTCTTCTTCTCTGTCTATCATAAAATTCCATATTGAAAGATACTTTCTTTGAGGTGAAATGGTTGGGAAATAATCAATCTAGCTATTGACAGAGATTGAATCTTTTTGGTTTGCTTATCAAATCTTAGTAGGTTAAAAAAAAGGAATTGGAAACAATCCACAAGAGTCCAAGACATATCTCCTATCGGTGTTTTGATTCCTTAGAAATAAAAGCTGAATGAATCATGGATTGCAATACCAAGAACCAATGTTTAGAACGAACTTGCTTTCTTATGAACAACCTTTTAAGCTGTCGTTGATAAAGGTCATAAAACCTGACGGCTTATTTTCTCTTTTCTTTCCTTTCTTTCCCTCTTCTACATCTATTTTCTGCAGAGCTATTTTGGTTGATATCGCCTAATTGTATTAGGTAAACTAGTTAGTACTCTATGGGAACCATTTACAAGAGGTCTTATGTAAGTTAATATGCTAGTAGCCCCTACGTACTGAATCATCCTTGACAACAGCAACATAGTTGATTCAGGCTACATTAAGCAAGTTGTTGCTCTCTCTACGTTCCTTACCAGTTGACAATGCATTACGTCTAAGAGGAGTCGCTAATCGATGCCCAATGGATATTCCAACCATTGTATTACTACTGCTACTCTGAGATAGTGGCTTCATTGTAGTTGGCCTTGAATCATAAAATGCTTCCTGCTGTGTAGAAAACTGTACTTGCAGACATTTCTGCTCCTGTAGAAGTGATGAAATTTAAGTTAGTTTTGTCATCAAAAGCCTGATTTTCTAAAACCAGGCTTAACTACGTAAAATAGGAAGGATAAAGTTATTGGAAAAAGAAAAATATATGAGCCAGATCATTTGCACCATAGTGTTCAAGTAACAAAAGCAATTGGTAAAGTTCTTGACTAATCTTTTGGACTCAATTAGCTATATGGAGCAATGAATTGGTTGTTTTCAAGCCACTGAACCAGAATTTTAAAGTAGAGAATGACAAAGAACATAGTTTTGCTATGATCTGCTATGTCATAAATTGCTTCTATAGTCTAATCAAGTCACAGATTATTTAATAGACTAGATTACTGTTTGAGATCCTAAGCATTAGAAGATAGGCAAGTAGCCAGCACTGCCCTTCTCTGTAAACTTGGGTGCTTTGCTTGATTAAAATCAACCAAAACTAGTTCTAAAGAATATTGAGTCCTCATTTTTACTACTGAAATGTAAGAAATGCCAAACAGTCAAAAGTAAGATTTACCTAAGATTGTCGCTTCTCCTCTTCCCTCTGCAGCCTAGACAGGTTGTATTCTTCTAGGGAATGCAAGAGAGGAGCCTGAATATCAGAAACAAATACCACGCCCGCAAATACCTAAATATTAAATACTTCAAAATTAACCAGGGGATTTGAGGAATCACCTTATCATACAAAAAGGGGACTCCTTTTTCTGATTCCCAGGTTTTAAGTTTTGCAGTCAAATTTTCTACAATAACTGCACAACCATAGTTATGAAAGTTAGACCAACATATTTAGAAAAATGAAAACAGAACAAGTATATAAAATTCTTTTTGCAATTTTCTACTCTTCATAGATGATTCACTTATGTGTTTAGTAATTGTTTAAATATAACATGATATCTAAGTTACTCCAAAAATTGAGCTTAATCACTCATCCTATTTTGGACATTACATACCTGAATGGCCTAACTGACATAGTCTGAATTCCTAATCTGTGACAGTTAAAGTATAAACAAATACCTAAATTTATAATATATAAGAATAATCTATAACATATCATTCTAGCTCTCTGACTCACACGACTCACACTACCCAAAAATAGATAAATCACCAAACCAACAATATAAAAAAGAATTAGCAATATCCTTAAAAGAAATCAAAGGTAAAACCAAGCGTAGCCAAGAAATTTACCTACGGAAGATGCAGGCGATGAGATCTGCGAAGAGGACAGCGAAGAGAAGAGAGTAGCGGCGAGTAGAGAGAGTCTTGTTTTTTAAGAATCTGGTGAAGATGTCAAATGGTCAAAAATGGAAGATGACGACGAGATCTAACGAAGATGGTCAAAAAAAAAGCTAATTTTGCTACGATGAAATCTGAGAAGAGAGAAGATAGTGGAGGCATCTGAGAAGAGAGAAGATGGTGGAGGAGACGAGAGTTATTTTGAAACTGAAGCATTAATGTTTTACGTTATTATCTGTATATCGATTAATTGGTTCTTTGGAAAACTAGCCCGTTCACTGATAAACTATCTGGTTTCTATACATAAGGGTTATTAATTAGAACCGAATCAGGCAACCAACTAGTTCAGATTATTTTCGGTCGGACTAGTCGGTCCGGTTTGGTTTTTAAAACTTTGGTTGTGTCTAAATTAAGCGGTGTCTAAGCATTAATCCCTGTGGGATCGATATCTGCTCTTTTCACTACAGGTCATGACCCATGCACTTGCTATTTTTTAGAGTAAAACAAGTAGATAGATTTTACTATCAACAGTCATCATTGATATAGTTAGCATATCTAATCTTCCCAACCTTAAAATTGGAGATGTCCATCCATTACTTTACCATTAGCTGATAAATAAACACAAAAAATGAAGTTCTTATCTGTTGACTCATATAAAACCACACTGTTGATATACTGTAGTATAAGGTATGACAAATAAATTAGTGAAGTGTTTCTAAAACCATTAAAGAGGAAATTCAGAAGGTAAAGATTAGTGGTTCAAATTCGTTGGATTAGGGTTGAACGTTATGACTCAATATCTAAGCCACTAGCCAATTTTGGATTGGTAGGTGCTTACAAGATATTCCTTAGAGTAAGTAATCTCCAATTCAAACCTGTGTGAAACCTCCCTCTATATCTACTCATAATGTCCTAATGATCATCAAATGTGAAAGCTCAACCACCTTCCCCCTAATGGCAACATCATGTGCTCCTCTATATTCTCCTCCAAAATAATAACCTTAATATTATGAACATAAGAGGCAAAGGCCATAGTCTTAAGTTTATTTTTATATTATATGTTGGTATATAACTCTTTCACTACCTATGGGTAGTAGTTGTCATGAAGAGTCAATAAATAATCCTAATTCAAACATCTTAACAAATCTCATATCCTAAAGACTTGATCAATATAAGAGATAATGGTGTTCTCTATGACCATATGGTTGTTGCTCCTTTTATTATACCATTCTTTATTTTTTGTCTTTCTATATCTAGGAGAGTCCTTTAGAAACAACAATTTTAATGGTGTTGATGGTGATGTGGGAATTCCACTCCTTCTAGTTATCGAATTATATCTTAAAGGCATATTTATTAGTATAAAATAAAAGAAAACTTAACAATATCTCAATGCATAACTTTACTATAGAAACTCCTTCCCGATGCTTTTCATAAGTATAAAACACAAAATGAACAATGTAGAAACTTAAACCAAATTTCATAATGTCATGCCAAAATCAACACAAATTCCTAAGATTATTAGTGTAGGAATTCCAAATTCTCCTTAATAAATCTCCAAATACAAACTTAGTATACTCCTACTACAAAAATTGGTAGAATAATTTACTTGAACATTGTAGAATGTAAAATCCATGCTAGAATGACTCCCATAACAATTGAAAATTAAAAACCTGAAATCTCTCTCATTAGTGAGAAATATGAAATTTAAAGACTTAAATGATGGGTAAAAGATGGGTATTATGTGTATGAAAGATATTTAGTGTCCAAATTGATGAAAAAAGTTAATATTAGGTCAAAATCTAAAGTTAGATGTGGAAGGAAAGATGCTAAAAGTTTTTAAAAGGAAAACTATGTTTTGAATATTTATATTGCTAGGGTTCAATATGAGATTGGTGTTAAACACACGTCATAATTAGGCCATATTTATTTTGGAATTACAAAGTTTTACTTCGCTTTAAAGACCGTAATTTGACACACTTCCATAATCAACACAAAATTTATTTTATTTCTAGATAATTCCTATTTTGTTTTAAGAGGAGTGCCTGTCCTTCTTTTACATTTGATGCTAGTTATGCTCTATATTCTCTATTTTATACTCGAACTTGATTTTTTTGTCTTCTTTGCACCATATGTCCTCCCTTACAACCTTTGGCTCATGAATTATATTATTTATGCATGATTTAGTAAATAAAAATGCAAAAATAATAACTTGAACACACCAAATTAAAACTTAATAAGGAAATAATGTTAGTAAACATAAAAACTAATGGAAAGTCTTATAAATTTAATTTCCTACACTTAAACATGACATTATTCCTAATTATAAACAATTAAGATGATAAGATGAATCTAAGGAGATAATTAAGGTTAGGAGATAAACCCTAGTTTCATGTAATTATAAATTGCAAAAAAAATACCCCAAAAATTTTTCCCATAAAACAAACATTATAAAAAAATAAATGAAAAAGAGAAGTTAGAAGCATTGGGTTGTCTTCCAACAAGTTCTTATGTAGATGTATTTTAGTTGGACACCCTATTAATCTCCTAACTCATCCAGATCACTATTAAGATGATCACGATTCCCTGCTTGCACAAAATACAAAAGAGAACAAAGATCAGTAGTATCTCCTAAGTGTGCAAAATGCCAATAAGGAGATAGGGATTCTAGTTCTTGGACATATGTTTCTTTAGTATGAGGTTTGGGCCTAAGTTCCCTATTTATCCTAAAAATACTATGATTTATAGTATGCTCCTCCTCTTCATATTAAGTCCTAAAGCTTCACATTTTTTACCAAATTATCATTACAAGCCTTAGAGACTTTCTCCTTACTAGGCCAAGTATATCTATCTTAAAACAATCTTAATCCAAGGCGAGACTTCTTTTTATCATCAAATATATATGAAACTTTTATTTCTCTTTGCATACCTTAAGTTTAAGCTTTCCCTCAGTAACATCTATAATAGTCCTGATAGTAGTTAAGAAAGGTCAACTTAATATTATTAAAGCCCTAATCTAGTACTCCATTCTAACCATTAAAAATTTGACTAATTTTATAAGTAGTTTTTGTATAACCCTAACAACGTTATTAATGAAATGATCTATTAGCTAGAGTGACTTGCTTGTTGGCTTAAGGTCTTTTATCCTAAACTTCCCATAAATAGTCAAAGATATTATATTTGTACTAGCACTTAAGTCACATAAACATTTAATAGGTCTTAAATCACCAAATTTACATAGGATAGTGAAACCCTTTGAATCTTTTAACTTTATAAGTAACTTGTTGTGTAAGATAGTGCTACATTCTTCAATTAAAGACAATGTAACATACCCTTTTTCTTTTGGAAATGATCTCCTTAAAAACTTAATATATAAAGGCATCTCAGCTAATGTGTTGACAATGGGTACATTGATGTTTAATATTTTAAAGAACTCAAAAAATTTGTTGAATCCATCTTTATTGGTTTTCTTCTTCAACCTTTGAGAGTATGGAATTAATGGAATGCATGGCTACACATAGGTTTTTGATCTTTACTTATGACCATCACTAGATATAGATGAAATTGGCATCAGTTTAATTTTATTTCCTCTACTTAATTTTTTTTATCAATACTAGCATTAGATTTAGGTGCTACTAATATCGGTATTCTACTGTTTTCCTCTTTTTTGAATTCATCCTTAACTTTTCCTAAATTTTTCTCTTCCATGAATTAAGCAACATTATAGTAAAATTTTTCCACTCCTTGATATGATGTCACAAACTTAATCTCCAAGGTTATCCTTAGTATTATTCAGAAGCTTGTGATGACCGCTTTCACCTGCCATTATAACTAATTGGGATATTTGCACCTCGAAGTTATGAATTGAAGTGAGGCCCCAAACTATACCCCATTAGGAATGTTTCTTGTCTAATAAAGTATTTTGTAATGGGTGTTAACGATTAGGAAAGTGAATATTTAGTTCGGGACGTAATTGTTATTGATCGAATTATCAGTGGTCATTTTGTAATTTGTGTTAATTGTGTCATGCACCCATAAATATACATTAATCATGGACTAAAATGATAGATGTATTAAGATGGCATGCAATTTTATTGAATAAGACAAAGGTGTGGTCATTTTGTTAATAAATGAAAGGTGAAAAGTAGAAACCATAAGATATAGCAATGTGGCGCAATGCTTTACCTAAACATTTGCAAAGGAAGAGGGGGTTCAACCAACACTAGAATTTTCAGAAG
Organism: Erythroxylum echinodendron; assembly: GCA_027575705.1. NCBI lineage: Eukaryota > Viridiplantae > Streptophyta > Magnoliopsida > Malpighiales > Erythroxylaceae > Erythroxylum > Erythroxylum echinodendron. Next base: position 23,162,288 of record JANZXR010000008.1, read on the forward strand.
TTTGAGATTCTCTCTTCATCCAACGTCTTGTTCCATTTGATCTCTTAAGGAACGTCTTGTTCCATTTGATCTCTTAAGGGGATTTGAAAGAAAAACAAGTAATTTATGCATTTGAAGTTTAAAGTGAGTCAATTTCATGTTTTGGTGTCAACATTAGCTCCTTCCTCATCTCCTCTTCATCTAGGGTTCTGTTATACGTCTGTGATTATTGAAAATGAGTTTTGAATGGGTATGCTTTGTGTAGAAGAGGAGAATACTAAGAAGGGAAGCAAGTGGAGTGAAGAATAAGGGTTTTGAAACACTCTTTTAAAAGGTATGGAAATTTTGATATGTTGTTTGAGTTTTTGATTGTAACATGAGGGGTTTTGTTAAGAGAAGTATTCTATACGAAAATGGAATGTTTTTGGTTCATTTGGATGTGTCTTTGACATTGCTCTTGCATAATAAGACTGTGAGAGTTAATTGGAGTGTGTACCTCATTAAATGGAGTGGTTCTACTGAACAAACTTCTGTATTTTAGCCATATCTTGACTTGTAGATATCTATATGGTATAATTTTAATTTTAGATTAAATTGAAGAAATAGGCCTACAACTGTTATGAAGTAATTGAATTTGATTTTTGTCTCTCTGGGTTTTTGAAACTTGGCTTGAAATTGAGTTTTAGTTAATGTCCCTATTTTAGAACATCCTGTAGTATCTTGGGTATAACTCTTGGGATAATATACCAAATTGCATGTGATTTATACCATGAGAAAAATAGGAAAATGTTTATAGAAGACCATTTTTCCTAAAATTCTAATTTTCTATGTCAAAATGGTCATACAAAACTGACCTAAAAACCTAGTTCAAGAAAAAGCTGGAAAGTTGGGTACAACTATGCTTCACCCCATTTTTGCCCAAATATGATTTTTTCCTTACCCAAATGCCACTGAATCTCATCTAAACTCTTTTGAATGTCACTGGAACTTGGAAAACCTAGTTATACGGGTAACATAAGAATCATGCTTATAATGTGTAATTATTTAAATGCTCTCATTGATGCATTATTGAAAAAGGACTATGTTCATAAAGCATATTAAATTTGATTGGGCATGATGTATGTTTTAAAATTATAATGCAAGCATTAGGGATTGAGTTTGAACATATGAATTATTTCTCTTTCATGTTATGATGATTAGTTTTAACCTGCTAAGTCTGAGTTGTGGGTAAATAGGCATGCCTGGAAGGGTCTGCAGCTACTTTTGTTCTTAGACACTACAATGTCTTCTATTTTAGAGACTTAAGCCTCGTCTATTTTAGAGGCTCATGCCTTTTCTGTAGGTGCCAATCATAGGTTCTTATGTTTTGTTCCCATTACCCACTTTTGAAAAGATTAGCAGGAAATTCTTTTGATATTTGTTTTGTTCTGATGCAAGTTGATAATCAAAATACTCTCTGATTAGCATAATCAAAGATTGTTATGTGATATGTTATGAATCATTTGCATGTAAATGTTAGGCAACTGCAGAAAGCAGTCATCATCATTCTTTTTTTTTTTCCACTAAGCTATATGCTTAGCATGGTGGTTTTTCCTCCTTGTAGGCCCTGATAAGCAGGGTTAAGGTTGGGACAACCGTAAGGGACAAAGAAGGACGTATTAGCTTTTGGGATATTTTATACTTAAGCTTTAATTTGTATTCATAAATATTATGAGACATTTTTATAGTATATATGAATGACATGTAATAACCATAATGTAGGATGGATTTGATATGTGTATATTGTGTCCTGTTTAAACCATAATGACATATGGAATGTGATGTATGTTTGCCTTATTTTCTTGGGATTGTTGGATTGTCTTAGTTTGTTTTGTCTGGCATTTGTATATAGTCCTAGGGGGTATTAACATGTTACAAATTGGTATCAAAGCTAGGTTTAGGCGATTCTAGTTTAACCAACGCTTAAATATTGCTTATACATGGATATAAGAGTTGTGTTTAGCCTAATGCGATTTATCCCATGTTTTGGTTCTAGATTTAAGTATTGAAAGATCTAATGAGGCTGTTGATGAGGTTGTTAAAAGTAATAATCCTGTGTGATCTCATCCTTTTGTGTCTGGACCTTCTAGGGTAAACAAAAATAAAGCTGAAGCACCACCTCCTTCTTCACCTCCACTTAGGAGGAAGCTTTATTAAAATTGTCGTAAGACATGATGACTTTACTACATCGAATGACTGCACCCAAGGCTCCTATTGATCAGTTACAAAAGTATGGACCTAAATTTGATAAGTTTTGGTTAGAAAAGGTGAAAAGGGTGTTACATGGAATTAGATGCCCACCTGAACAGATAGTGTACTATGCTATCTCCCTTCTCCAAGGAGTAGTCTATCAATGGTGGACATTTTTTCTAAAATATCCTAAACTGCTTGAAAGTCTGACCTAGGATTTCTTTTCCCATGAGTTTAAAGCAAAATATGTTACAACAGACTATAAAAATGAGAGGTGGAAGCAGTTCTTAAGTCTGAAGTAAAGAAATCTATCTATTATTGAGTGCGATAGAGAATTCAATCAACTCAGTAAATATGCACCTAAACCTATACTTACTGAGGATTTCTAGTGTCATCAGTTTGAGGACAGCTTGAACCACTCAATTAAAGAGCATATTGCAGTATTCACTCTCCTGCAAAAAGTGAGTTATCATTAGCTAGTGCAATCTGCCATTAAAATAGAAAAGTAAGAAATGGTTAAGAGAGAAAAAGCTCAAGGAAGAGGTTTTGCTAGAGGAGGTCAATCGTCGGGTGAGAGAAGTTGTGAAGGTTCTTCCAGTACACAGGAATTCACCCAAAGATATGCAATTAGAGGAAGACGATGAGACTTTTCCCCATTAATTGATTCTGGTAGGGGTTCCTCTATGGGCTGAGGTTCTAGTGCACTAGAGTGTTCTCATTCCTCCAAGTACTATTGGAGTACTTATAGGAGGACTATGGGTGCATGTTTCTGATGGGGCAACACTGATCATTGTGTAGCAAATTGTCCTGTGAATTAGTCTCAGGGATCACAAGTTAGTAGAGAAGCTTCAAATGCACCTACAAGAAATAGAGGACGTGGTAGGGGTCGTGGAGGATCTGGCTAGTTTTGGACTAATCTGGGTACTGCTTCAGAAATTGTTAACTAACTTATTGCAACTTTTGCTACAATTCGAGCCTACGCTATGAAGGCTCAAGAAGACCAAGTTGCACCTGAGGTCATTGCTAATACTACTTCTCTCTTTGACTCTGAAATGCATGCTTTGATTGATCCTGAATCTAGCTATTCTTATATCTATCTTGGAGAATTTCTTAGTAAAATGATGCCTATAGAGTGTTTAGATTATGATATTCATGTAACCAGTCCTTTAGGAAGTAGTGTCGTTATTAATAGGGCGTATAGAAACTGTCCAGTTTTGATCCAATGTAGTGGTTTGTAGTAGATCTAATCGAATTGCCTTTTTGTGTATTCAATTTGATTTGGGGTATGGATTGGTTATTCAAGCATTGGGTAGTTATTGATTGTAAAGCTAAGACTGTTATACTTAAGAAGCTCAATCAACCTAAAATAATATTGTATGGCATCTACACTAGTCCTTTAGCTAATGTGATATTTGCTATCCAAGCCTAAAGGTTATTTAAAAAGGCTTATTTTGTCTTTTGTACTTGATTCTAAGAGGAAGAGTGTTAAACTGTAAGACATTCTGATGGTGAGCAAATTTTCAGATGTTTTTTCAAAACAACTACTTGAACTTCCATCTGAAAGGGAAATGGAGCTATCTATTAAGATTATGCCTGACACTGCTCCTATGTACATAGCACCATATAGGATGGCTCCTACTGAATTAAAGGAGTTAAAAGTTTAGCTGCATGAGCTACTAGGTTAGGGGTTTATTTGACCGAGTGTCTCACCCTAGGGAGCATTGGTTCAGTTTTTTAAGAAGAAAGATGGTACTCTCCAGATGTGCATTGATTACAGGCAATTGCACAGGGCCACAGTGAAGAATAAGTATACATTGCCAAGGATAGAAGATCTATTTCAATAGTTATGTAGGGGTATTTTCAAAGATAGATCTGCGATCGGGGTATTATCATCTTCGAGTGAAGGACATGGATGTTTTGAAGACTACATTCAGGAGCCGATATGGATACTAGGAATTCCTGGTAATGTCGTTTGAGCTAACTAATGTGCTATCTACATTTATAGATCTAATGCCTAGGGTGTTTAGGCCTTATATAGATCAGTATGTTATGGTATTCATAGATGATATCTTATTCTATTCCAAGAATGAATAAGACCATGCTCAGTATCTACGGATTGTTTTACAGACCTTGGGGAAAAATATTTGTATGTCAAGTAAGCAATTATGATTTTACGCTTCAGAAAGTATCTTTTCTAGGATATGTTGTCTCTTCTTAAGGAATTAGAGTTGATCATGGTAAGATTGAAGCAATAACTGGAAGCTGCCACAGAATGTGACGGAAGTGAGAAGTTTTTTAAGCTTGGCCAGTTACTATCACCAATTTGTAAAGGGGTTTTTGGTGATAGCATCTTCTTTGACTAAACTGGTATGAAAAGGAGTGAAATATGAATGGTCTGTTAGATGTCAAATTAATTTTGATCAACTAAAAAGAATGTTTATTAAAGCTCCTGTATTGGCTCAACCCCCTTCTGGTAACCAATATATTATGTTTATTGATAAATCTAGAAACAATTTAGGCTATGTTTTGACACAGGATGGTAAGGTGGTTGCATATGCCTCTAGGAAACTAAAACCACACAAATATAACAACCTTATGAATAATCTTGAGCTTGCAGCAGTAGTGCTTTCTTTGAAAGTTTGACAACACTACTTGTATAGTGAAAAGTACAGGATTTTCATTGATCATAAAAGTCTGAAGTACTTGCTTATGTTGAAAGAACTTAGTATGAGACAATGACATTGGTTGGAATTGTTTAAATATTATGACTGCATTGTGGACTATCATCCTGGTAAGGTTAATGTAGTGGCTGATGCCTTAAGTCAAAAGACCATTTTGACATTGTCATTGCAGCAAGGTGAGTGGTTTGCGTTTAGTTAAGCATGATTTAAATAAATTATGAAGTCATAATAGAATTATTATTGGAGTTTGATTATTTATTACAGTGTTCGTAGGATTTTATTACACAAGTTAGTTAAATTAAAGTAGTACGAAAGTATTGAGGGCAATTGTAGCATGTCACTTAAGTATAAAAGCCATGAAGCATTAAAGGAAGGGTAAAGTGGACATTTAACACTCATTAAGGTTATAATTGGAAGAGAAAATTGTTGTCTTGTTTATTAGATGAAGAAAAACATGATTGAAGGGATAAAATGAAGAGAAAAATGTGAAAAGGAAAAAAAGGAGAGAGGGTTTCGTTCATGAGAGAAAAGGAAGAAGACAAAGTTAAGGTTTCATCTTTTCTTAGTTTTTAAGAGTGATTTTGAGGGTATTCAAGAAGAGAAAAAGAAAAAGGAAGAGAAGAGCTTCTATTTGAGCCAAACATCTCTTTGTTTGGTGAAGATTCAAGGTAAGCCCATTTTCCTTTGGATTTTTGGAAGGGTTTTGGTTCAAAAAGCTTAGGAAATACATGGGTTTAAGTATTCTAGAATCAATTTTTGGTGAATATGCTTTTTGGGTTCTCAATTTGTATTCCTATTGAATTGGATTTGTGCCAATGTTAAAGGAAATCAAAATAGGCAAGAAGAGCAAGAGGAGCAAGAGGAGGGGCATTTTTAAGCAAGTTTTTAAGCAAGGAATCTAAGTGGGTTACATGTTTATAGTTAAGTTAATGAGCCATGAGTATTTTTCGAAATCAATAGAGTTAAATGATTTCAATTGATTTATAAATGTTGCATTTACTGCTTCTTAAATGATTTAAGTAATTGCTACATGTTTGGTACATGAATCTTGTTGATGATTTATGAAATGATGATGGAAATTGTATTTGACATATAGTATGCTTATGGAAATCATATTTCCGAAATGTGCCTTTTGTGCAATATGTTTACAAGTCATGAAATTCATGTTTGTGTGGGTTTGTAGTGGTCCATCATGTTATGTCATATGTACCTTGACCATGTTAAAGGCTTCTCCTATATGTCTATTAGTGGCATGGAGCTCCATCATGGGCTCCCTCATGTTTATTGGAGATTCACAAGAACTCCCTCATATTTATCGGAGCTTCGCAAGAACTCCCTCATGTATATGGACTACCCAAACCATTATGAGTGCTTAAGTTGTTTATGATTTATTGACAAGTTTGATGAATACATGACTTAAGTTGTTTATGATTTGTTGACAAGTTTGATGAATACATGACTTATGTTGCTTATGAATTTTTTGACAATGTTAATAATTTTAAAAGTATGTGTTTTATGGATTCAATGCAATTTACTATGGCAATGAATATTTTCAATGGTTTTGCTTGTTTCTCTGTTATAAACTTGTTACCCACGAGCTTTTACGCTCACCCCCTATTCCTCTCCATCTCTAGGTGAAGAGCAAGAGATCGAATGATAGAGAGTCAAGGCATCACTCCAAGTCTGCATTTTTTTTGCATTTAAATTAGTATAGGAAAACTCAAGGTTTTAGCCGCATTTCAAGTAACAATCGTTCATGTATATTTTGTATTTTTGGATTATGAGACCAATGATGTATTTGGGTCTCGAAATGCCCATTAAAGCTTTATAAAACTCTTTTCTTTTAATGTTAATGAAATATATTTATATTTTGCTAATGATTTTCCAAGTTTTCGCATTGCATTTTCAAGCATTCATAGGGGTAAAATTTGTGTTCTGACTTCAGGTGAAAAACTATATTAATCTAGGTTGTTTAGATAATGTTATCTTCTTAGAAGTTGTAGTTTATCCTGTTAGCTTTCTAATGATATAAAGTTTGTAATTTTTAGGCATCGAAGTTGAGAGATATACTTTTTACAAGTTAGTGATACCGCATAGGATGCATGCTAGATACTTTATAGCCCTTTTCTAACTTGATTTAATAGAAAAAGAGTACTATGGTGTCTTAAAATGGGAAGATTTAGTATGATAAGTTAGAGATGAAATGAAGGTGATAAAGGGAGTTGAACATATACAGAAATTGTGATGAATGTGCATAAGTTTGAATGTTATGTTTTTGGATTGATGACCAAACATAGATTATGATTTGGTTGTAAATGATATTGAGTTGAAATGGAAGTGAGCATGAAGGGAAATGATGAGGAAAATAAGTTAGAAATGATAGATGTGCATACAAGGGGTTATAGGTAACTTGTAGGAGTTAAAAATCTGGATATTAGCCTGTAAATGTCTGTTGGGCAGACTTGACATCTATTGGGCAGACCTTCTCGGGAATTTCAGTATTCCAGCTTAGTTCATGTCCGTTTGGAGGGACATATGTCCGCTAAGCAAACATTCTTAGGAAAGTTATATAAATGTGCAATTTTTGACCTTATAGATGGAAAAATCTCTCTTTAAGGTTTTCACAAAAGTTGTGGAACTCGAAGTCCTTTTTGAAACTGTACTTGAATGATCTTGATCCGACATCAATAGTGAAAGTTATACCTATTGTCCCAAATCATATACATGTACAAATTGTGGACTTATCAATGCTTTCCTATGATACATTTAGGTTTAAATGGAGCTTGAAATGTATTTAGTATGATGTGGAAATAAAAGATAAAATATGTGATATGTTTAGGGTGACGACTAAGGATATAAACATATGAATGGATTATCGTATTTCAAGTGTCCAAATATGGAATTTTGGGATGTTATAAGAATGAAGATGAAACTATGATCGCTAATGAGATTCTATTAAAAGAACTCCATAGAGTGATGCGCTCATGTTTTACTTACGAGTTAGACTCTGAAAACGAGATTTAACAATTTGGTGGTATCAGAGTGCTATGTTTAGGAGTATCCTAGGCATGAAATGGGTCGTTTTAAAAACACGAAATGAACATGCATTGATTTAAAAAAACAACATGCATTGTTTTTGTATTATTTCACATGATTTGAAATTGCTTTACATAAAGCATGGTTTAAGAAGGTTTTACATGCACACATTAGAGTTTAAACCTGACATGAAGCATGAACTAAAGATTTTAAATAGTTTTAAATTGAAGGAGTGAGTATGCCGTCTCGAAGGAGAACTCGAGAAACTATGACTCGATCTCACTCTCACTAAGGAAGTACGGATGAATCTTATGTTCCACAAGACACAGGGGCACACTTTGCACATAATTCTAGGGCACCTAGTGTGCAACATGAATTGCCACCACCTCCCCCTCCTATGCCCCAAGTAAACCCCATGTATCCACGTTTCTTTCAAGCCTTTGCTCAGGCTTTCACATATGTTATGGGCCAAATGCCACAAGTTCCATTGCAAGCTCTGGTGGAGAGGAGCAGACAGTATGATAAGCTTCGTAGTATGAGACTTTAATGGGATTACGAATCTCAAAGAGACTAAAGCATGGTTGAGAAGGACAGAGAGTTTCAACTAAAGTGCTCTAATGAGGAGAAATTAGATTATACAGTGAGCTTGCTACAAGGGGATGCACTCCATTAGTGGGAATCAGTACCTCATAGTTAGGTCATACTACCGGTATTGTCATGGAGAAGGCCAGAGAATTCCTAAACCTTACATAGAGGGACATGAGTGTGAGTGAATATGAACTAAAGTTCACCCAGCTTTCAAGGTATGTGGCTAACATTGTTGAGAATGAAGAGGATAAATGTCGTAAGTTTAAAGGAGGAATTCATTTGGGGATTAAAGAGAAAGTATTGGTCCATAACCTTTGTGACTACCAGCTATTGGTAGATGTTGCTCTCCAAGATGAGAAACTGTAGAATATAAAGTATGAAGTAAACCGAAAGAGCAAGAACCAGGAACAATCTTCCAAGAAGGGAATGAGTGCCCTTATGCCTAAGAGGAGTATGAGGACTTTCCACACACAGAGTGAAGTGGGAAGTAGTGGCTCTGCTAAGAACAAGCAAGCGAAGGCAGCTTCAGTGCAAGCCTCAACTATAAAAGGTAACAGAAGGATGGTAGGGAGTAAGTATACGAACCCCTAATGCGAGCATAGTGGGAAGTTTCACAAAGGAGAGTACCTCAACTTATTTAAAGTATGTTTTCGATGCGGAGAGAAGGGACATATGGTCAGGGAATGTCCCTAAGCACAAGGCAAGATGGGTCACAGATGCAAGCACCAAAGAGAGCTAAAATAGTAGGAATCAAGCCAGAGACTGAGGTGGGAAGTTCTGGAGCAGCAAAGAAGGTTATTCCTCTAGGAAGGTCAACGGATCAAGCACAAGCAAGGGTGTTTTCCGTGACCAGAGACGAAGCTACAGTCGCACCTAAAGTTGTTATGGATATGGCGTGATTATTTAATTTAGAAGTGTATTTATTGTTTAATTCTGGCTCTACACATTCTTTTGTTTCTACAAGCATGACATTACATGATGTTAATTTGGTGCCATTGGGTAGTCCATTGATTGTTAGTACTCCTTTAGGGAGGAATGTGATAATAAGTATATAGAGATTGTGAACTCTTTATTAATGGTGCTAGACTAGTAGTGGACTTAATGCCTTTATATTTAGAGGGCCTAGATGTTATACTTGCAATGGATACCTTGGAGAAATATCATGTAAAGTTAGACTGTAGCCTTAAAGAGGTAGAATTTGGTCTTGGCAAGGGTGAGAAGGTGACTCTTAAAGGAGACAGAAGAACACCTTCACCAAGAATTATTTTAGCTTTGCTAGCTGACAGAAGATGAGAAAGGGGTGTGAAGTCTTTTTGGCACACGTTATGGACATCGAAGTGAACGAAGGAAAGTTAGAAGATTTTCCAATTATGAGGGAATTTCTAGACGTGTTTATAGAAGACATACCTGGTTTGCCACCAGTAAGGGAAATCAAATTCACCATCGATCTGATTCTAAGTACCACACCCATTTTCATACGACCATATAGAATGGCTCCAACTGAGCTGAAGGACCTTAAAGAATAGTTAGGAGAATTGTTAGAGAATGGGTATATAAGGCCAAGTTCATTGCCATAGGGAGCACCAGTTCTGTTTGTTAAAAAGAAGGATGGAACATAGCACATGTACATTGACTACCAGAGGCTCAACAAGGTGACTACTAAGAACAAGTATCCTCTGCCACGAATCGATGATCTGTTCGACCAGCTATAAAGAAGCAAAGTCTTCTTTAAAATTGATCTCAGGTCGGGCTATCATTAACTCAGAATCAGGGAATCTGATGTACACAAGATAGCTTTAGGACACGTTATGGGCATTATGAGTTCCTAATCATGCCATTGGGATTGACCAATGCTCCAGTTGTGTTAATGGATCTCATAAATAGGGTTTTCAAGGAATACTTGGACCAATTTATCATAGTATTTATAGATGACATTTTGGTTTATTCTAAGAGCAAAGAGGAACATCTAAGGGTAGTGTTGCAAACACTAAGGAAGAAGGAGCTTTATGCCAAATTCAGCATGTGTGAATTTTGGCTTCATAAGATGATATTCCTTAGACACGTAATTTCGAAGGATGGAGTACATGTCAATCCAAGGAAAATTGAAGCAATGGTGAAATGGCATGCACTAAAAACAGTAGCATAAGTGAGAAGCTTTCTGGGTCTAGTAGGATATTATAGGAGGTTCGTTGAAGGATTCTCCATGATAGCTGCTCTAATGACCAAGTTATTAAGGAAAAAATTAGAAGTTTATCTAGAGTGATGAATGTAATAAGAGCTTTGAGGAACTTAAGCACAGATTAACAAGTGCTCCAATTCTGACCTTGACCATGGGAGATGAGGGCTATACAATTTATATTGATGCTTTAAAAAAGGGTTTGGGATGTGTGTTGAAGTAAGGAGACAAGGTAATAGCTTATGCCTAGTGGTAACTAAAGCCTTATGAATTGAATTACCCGACCCATGATCTAGAATTAGCGGTAATAATTTTTGCCTTAAAAATTTGGAGACATTATTTGTATGGAGTTCAGACGAGGATTTTTACAGATCATAAAAGTCTCAAGTACTTATTGAGCCAGAAAGAGTTAAATTTGAGATAGAGAAGGTGGTTAGAGTTGCTTAAGGATTATGACTTATTGATTGAATACCGTCCAGGCAAGGTAAATGTAGTGGTCGATGCCTTGAGTAGGAAATCCTCTATAGCCCATGTTCAGATAATTTATCTACCATTGTTGGAAGAGATGGCTAAGCTTAGAACAAGCTTGAAACATGAGGAACCTGATTGCATTATTGCTAATTTCATAGTGAGACCAACACTCAGAGAGAAACTTAAGTAATTACAAGAACTAGATGTAGATTTAAACAAGCTTTGAGAAGAAATCAAGAATGGCAAGCAATTTGAAGTAGAAGTGAGGGATGATAGACTTATGGTTGTAGGCAATAGACTTTGTGACTTTGTATCCCGAATGTGAAGGAGGTGAAGGATGAGATACACGATGAAGCACACAATGCGTCTTATGTCATGCACACAGGTAGCACCAGGATGTACATATATTTGAAAGAGCATTTCTAGTAGAAAGGCATGAAGAAAGATGTAGCAGAATATGCAAGTAAGTGTCTAATGTGTTGGCAAGTCAAGGCTGAACACCAAGTACCTTCAAGCAAGTTAAGGCTATTGTCCATTCCTAAGTGAAAGTGGCAAAGGATAACCATGAATTTTCTGATGGGTTTGCCTAAGACTAGTAGGAAGCATAATGCCATATGGGTTATTGTTGACCGTTTGATGAAGTTAGTCCATTTTCTACCAAACAAACTGATTCTCTGTATGTGATAGCAAAGAAGTACATTTATGAGATAGTAAAACTTTCGGGACTCACTCTCGGATCCTGACTTTCATGTAGAATATCGTAGCCAGGCAGAATATCATAATTACGTGAGTTTATCTCCGATAGAGAACACCTTGCCCATTATCGGATTATCTTCTTCTCTCTGATACCCCAACTGTCGCATACTTATAACACACATTCATCACCCCTAATTGCATTCAAAACTCTCCTTTTTAGTTCA
>JANZXR010000008.1:23174467-23196582 GCA_027575705.1 Erythroxylum echinodendron
CCTACTAATATTGACATAACAATTAATTCCAAAATTAACCCATCAAAACCTCATAATTCAAGTAAATCATGCTTATTTATCAAGAAAAATTCAGGGGACAACAGTGACGAAGGGTCCTCCTATGTTATACTTTGGTTTACCCATCACTACTAGAAGATTCTACTATTTTAAGCGCTTACCCCTAGTAGAAAGAATCCAAAAGAAAATTTGCTCTTAGGGGAACAAAGACCTCTCCTATGCTAGCAAATTGTAGTTGATTAAGTCATTGTTGAATTCTCTACACACTTTTTAGAGTATTTTTCCTTTCCAAAGATCTTACTAAAATAATCGAAAGAATTATGAGGAAATTCTTATAGGGAAATCATTATAGTGTTGGTGGCTATGGTAAAGTAAAATGGATATTCGTTTGCTAACCTAAGGAAAAAAGGGGTTTGGAAGTTCACTTTATGAAAATCACAAACAAGGTCTTGATTATGAAAAGATTGTGGTCAATTTTGCTAAATAAAAACTCTATTAAAGGAAAATGGTTGAATAACTATTTCCTTAAGGGTAGAAGCACTTGGGCCATATTCCTACTGATTGAATCAAGTGCTTAAGATTAAGAATGAAGTATGGAGGAATTTATCTTGTAAGATTTGAGATGGAAGACATGCTAACTTATATAATGAAAATTGGAATGGACAAGGAACTTTGATACTAAACGAACAAGAGAGGACTACTCTAAGGAAATACTATATGTAATCTAAAGCCTTTCGTTTGATTGAATAGAGGAGGATTGAAACTTCCAGAATTTATTGGTCACTTAAGTCCCGCTTATCCTCCTAATGTGGAAGTCCAGGATAATTATCTCTAACATAATCTCCCTATTTGCAGAATCTCAAACAGGAAGTGTAGGGAAATTTTCTAGCAAACATGAATTGTGACAGAATGGTATAGATTATTAAGGAATAAATCTTTGTGTCTTACGATAGATCTTTTATTTTGGTTGGCAGTGAAGAATAAGTTTATTACTTTGGAAATACTACATTATCTGAACCAAAGTATTATCTGCTTGCTCTGTAACTATAGGGAAGAAACACAAAGATCATTTATTCTTCATTTATACCTTTGATAGATGGATATTTGACTATATTTTTACACCCATATTTGATGTATTTTGCTTGATATTTTATTCTTTTATCTTATATTTGGTATTAATTCGATTTAAGTGTGTTTACAGAGTATAATTGCCTTCACGGACTTAAAGGACAAGAATTCATATGAAAATGCGACGTAAAACAGAGAATTAGCAATATGGAAGGAGTGTACAGTCGTGCATTTTGACACAGTCATCCATTTTTGTGATACTCAGCGAATTCAGATTATGCACAGCCCGATGCATGGCCGTGAAAAAGACTGTGTATAACCGAAAAACCTAGATTTTCATATAAAATTGATGTTTCGTAGGCTAAAGAAAGGGAGGAGACTTTTAGAGGCGATTTCAGACATGGAGATTTTGGTCCAAAGAAGCTGGAAACACAAAGATTTCTTCGAAAGATTTATCTAAATGCAAAATCAAGCCTCCATATCATAAGAACATTTGATAGAAGACATTTAGGGAGATTTAGAATTATGAACTAGTTTTTTTCTATTTTTTCTTTCAATGTTTGTTTGATTTTGTGTTCGATAATATGTAGCTAAACATCCAGTTAGTATTTAAATTAGATGAACCTTATATTAATACTTTGACATGATTTGATTCTTTTATTAACGCGATTGGTTGTTTGATATATTGTGATTTGATTACGCATTTTATTTATGTTCTAATAACTCATGATACTAGATCATAATTTGATTTCATATGTAGAGATTGCAAAATCTTAGTGTGAATAGATCCACTGTAATTATAAGGAGTTGACTGCAACCCTAGAGATAGGATGAGATAAATCTTTTAGATTAAGGTTAAACCTAATAGAGGGACTCATAAGTTAGTAATGAAATCCTATAAGTTTTAACTTAATAATTTGATTAAAGACCTTAGGATTAGTTATTAGTAGACTCAAAATCAGCTATTAGCATACCATAGGAGTCTTCACGGTCCAATATATCAACAAAACAATTGCATGATGGAAAAACAATCTGTTAAGGGTTTAGGGGATTTAAACCTAGATATTAATTTCTGATAATGATAGCTTTCTAAGTGAATTTCGCTATCTCTTTGTCCAATATTGTTTCTATATTATTTTATTTGTTTTATTTTTAATTTCTTTTCATTAAAAATCTAAAATCAACCCTTTAAGCCCCCTTGAGCTTTATATACCTATTCTTTATGCACTAACCATATTACATGCTTTTAAACTTAACCAAATGTCCTACCCAAGTTATAAAGCTAGTGGAACAATTTTTATTGTTAAGTTTATGGATGTACAAAAGTATAAGTGTGGGGGGTGTATATATGTGTGGATTGGTTATAATGATTGGGATGTTATTTTATGTTTTATCATTGAAATTCCCATGTTAATGTAGTTTCTTTTAATGTTTATATAAAAAAGCAAAAAGAAAAAAATGAAAGAAAGAAAGAAAGAAAGAAAAATGTTTAACTAAAATTATTAAAGAGGAAATGCATATGCGTTGAAGTTGCTCATTAGTAATGCATCCTCCTAAAGTTGTAATGAATGGGTTATTTGAGTATGTTGGATACGAGGTAGGTATTGTTTTGGAAGGTTCTCTCATTGTAGTTTCGATGTATTGTTGTGATCAATTTTTATGAGTGATCCTTTTTTATTAGTTATGCTTCATATGGTTTGTGTATGAGAGCTCGAGTTTGAGCTGTGAAACATCATTTTTGAATTCATCATAGTTGATGTACACAATTTTGAGTGAATGTTGGTTTTTGCACTTGATAGTATATTGAGTGTTTTTCTTGTTTCACTAGCTTTAATGGTTTTCATGCTACTTTACCTAAATACATGTCACCTTACCCGTATCCATATTACAACTTTGAAAAGTCCTTTGATTCATGATTATGCATGTGAACCTTAGTGGTGGAAAAATGAAATGATATGCAAAGTTGTGGAATGATATGATCATGAATAGTGTTGAGTATACCCATGGATATATTTTAGTTAAACACATTTTCCAAATCTACCATTAGATTGCTCTGTTTTCTAAAGGTATTGAATGTTGATTGATCATGAGCAAGAGCTTGGAATGTTAAGTTCTTGCTATGATTTTTGAAAGCCATTCATCTTTGTTTATGATTTTGTAGTCTTGGAAAATAAGGGAATTGAGTAAATGTTTTTGGGTCTATGAGCTTATTTTGATGTTTTTCCCGAGGACTGTCAAAAGCTAAATGTGGGGGAAATTGACAAGTGTTTAATTGATTATATAATTATTCCACAATTAATGACATAAAATTGCTTAAGATACTCACTTTGACTCATATGTCGTTTAAGGCACAATTTGGAAGCAAAGGAGTTAAAGTGAGTCGAAAATGCTATATTTGGGCCGTTTTATGAAATTTCACACTCACTTGTCTTTATGGACTAAGAAGAAGAATATTAAAAGCAAAAGAAGATAAGAAAACATCAAGATAGATCATAAGAGTGAAGAATGGTATAAGATAGCTCACAACCAAAGTAGGAAAGTATCACAGCTGTGAGCACGTCTCACGACTTTGCATAGGACACTAACATTTAAGGTATAAAGAAGACATGTTGTGTGTGACGTAAAGAAGGGCTGGAAAAGGACTCAGGGCCTGCATTTGGGCAATGCTTCTCATGGCCGTGAGAAGCCTCTCACAACCATGAGAAGCTGCTCATGGGTTGCGACAAACAAGTCACACCCATGAAGCCTTCTCACATATGTGAGTAGTCACTCACGGGTGTGAGAAGTTGCCACATCACCTAGGTTTTTAATATAAATCGAAAGGTGTGACGGTTGAGGGTTTTTATGAAAGTTTTTGGGTCTTTTCGGCTGTAAAGAGAGTGAAGCTTCAGGAGAGAATGAAGAGAGAAAAGAAAGCTCTCAATTATGAGAGACCCATAGAGGACTAGCTTCTCGACATCGGTTCAAAGGCAACATCAACGTCGACCACATGGTTAAGCATTCCTTCCTTGTATTTTTTGTTTCTTTCTCTCTTTAGGAATTGATTGTGTTATCCTATTTCTATTGTTTGGGTATTGTGAAAAGATTATTTGAATGCATTCATTTCTCATTTTATTACAAACTCATTAATAGAATTTCAATATAATCTGTAATTGTTATATTGAAATTCATTTGTAGTGACTAATGGTTCATAATCTTTAGGGATAACATAACCTAGGTTTAATGACCCCATCATATGTGGTTATTTCCTTGATTAATCGATATTCATAATTTGTAATGCGATTGCCCAATTGACTTTAGAGATCGTATCCTAGATTATTTAGCGGCTAGGTTTAATTAATGATCATATCTTGATTAAACACAACGTAAGGGAAAACTAAGGTTAGTAGAGCTTATCGTTAACCTATGATTAATAGTTACTAAAAGAGGTAAAAGAGCAACAAATCAATGAAATATCTATAATTAGGGTGTAGGTCGAGATAGAACCAAAAAATTGAATTCCCAAACAATTCACCATTTTCTTCTTTTTTAATGTTTCTTTAATTTGTTTTCATTAGTTTAGTTTTATTTTCTTATTTCAAAACAAAACCAACCAACCCTCCTTATAACCTAAACACCGATTAATTTCATTTTATTAACTTTACACACACTCTTTCTGGGATCGACCTAGACTCACGACTACTATAGTAGTGGGTCTAGTTTGTTTTGGCATAGCGTTACAATAAGCTGTTGTCATTCAACTTCTACTTCCTTAGGCAATCACGAGTGTAATGAGGGCCACTATATAAGAAACAACCATGACTTTTCTTAGAAGACTTCTCACCTTTTTTAGGTTTCCCATTTTGATTGGGCTTCCCTTTGTGATCATTCTTCTTGGTCTTCCTTCTTTTTTCCTTCACACTTCTCTTGGTAAGTGCCTTTTGATTTTTGAGAAAAGGAAGAGGCCTTTGTTTCCTTCAGCATTCTGAAATCTACTAAAGCATTCCTTTGTAATTCCAATTATGCTAAGGTTGTAAACTCAACTTGAAGTTCAATACCTTGTCCTCATCTGATATATGCTCAATATCAAACATTAAGGAACTAAATTTCTCAATGTAATCTCTTACTGCCCATTATGCTTCAATCGCTTCAAGGTGTCTCTTACAAGATAAGCAATATTGTTAGGAAGGAATTGATCCTTTAGCTCCTTTTTAATCATATCCCTTGTATCATAAATAGGTTGACCAGTACTAATTTTGGTATAGGATTGAGTTCTCAACCATAATTTTGCATTTCCATCGAGATACATTGCCAAAACATTCACTTTTTCCCCGTCTAACACCTTAACATCTGCAAATTACTACTCCATATCCCACAAGAAGTTCTCAAGTTCGTTAGCATTCTGAATGCTCAAAAACTTTTGGTTCACACACCTTTAACATGGTACTCTTAGCATGTCTTGTATCTTGAGTTTCAATTGCATGTTTAAGGATCATCATCTCAAAAGTGGAATCCTCTTATGCTTTAACTAATTCAGCTACTTGGTCTTGCAATGCTTGGATCTTCCTCTCCAAAGCTTCAAAACGTGATGCATAATAAGGGACTTATTCTTCACTCATAGGTAAAAGACCGATGAGTGCTTCCACCATTATAAAATGCTCATTAAGATTACTATCACCCACCATTAAATCACCAACACAACTCTGATACCAACTATTACAAAGACTTTGCAAGGAATTCTAGGTTCACGCACCAAATGAGCTAAAGTCTAAGTACGGTAGTTGAACTCTGCCAATTTAACTCAACCTTACCAAATCCTTCGTGTTTAAGGTGTTTCCTATGAAGGCAAAGTACCCACGAAATTAACTAAGCTCAGATAATAGAATGGAAAGCAATAAGACAAGAAAGATGCATAAAGATTTACAAAAAAATTATCAACCTTTATGTTACTCTCAATTTGTTACAAAGGATACAAAAGCTCCAACTCTTTTTAAAGAATGAAGCCTTTGCTCAAATGAGCTATTTATAGGCTTTTGGAGACTTGTTGGGCAAGAATATAAGAAAGTGGTCTCAAGGCTATTAAGTCACTAACTTAGTTGGTGTTTAACATCCCCAACTACTTTAGACACTACTTAGTGGGTGGTTTACATAACTTACGCTATCCTACTTCTAAGTAAAAGGAACATGTGTAAAATGCTTAAAAGATACCTTATCTATGTTCTTTACCATGTCCTCCCACTTTCTTTATGATTCATCCCACTAACTTTGCATATCACCCATAATCTTCATCCAAAGTTGTAGGTTAGCCAAGTAACATAATAGTCATGAAATTCTTTTGGGATTAAAGTCCTTTATTTCAAGCTATTCAAAACTGGGCTATACATGCATGGAAAATCAAAGGATTATAGAAGGTACTAATCTCAAAAGATAACAATGTCTTATTCAAATTTTAGACTATGAATGTGATAAAATCAGTAATTGATGAAGGTCCTTAGCATATATACAATATCTTTTTTTCCTTCAAATTTAAACGCAAGGATTGAACTTAGAGATGATCATACATGAAAATGTTCCTTTGTGGGTGAATTTTTATAGTATTCTATTAGAATACTAGTCCATGAAGGGCTTAAGTTCTTTGAAAAGTTATAGAGTGAAGACTTTTTGTATAGATGAGACAACAACCGTCAGAAAAAGAATAAGGTTTGCTAGAATATGCATTAGCATTGAACTTAACAAGTAACTTCCAAAAACTATACCTATTTTAAAACTTGGTGAAGAAGGAGATCTAGTGGAAGATATGGTAACTGTCATATACAACTAGAGGCCTATACTAAAACAACAAGGTAAAATGTGGCTACCTATTAGGAAAAATTTTTAAAGGGGAGACTATAAGGAACTAATGAGCATTGATATAAAAACCATAGAAGAAAACTCTAGCAAGGAGAAAAACAAAGTTAATGAGAAAGAGAAAGATATAACTGAGACAGAAGCAACAGATAGAGGGGTCAGAATTTAAGCAGGAGAATAGTCTAAAGATGATATAAGTCTATCAAAACTATAGAAACAAATGATGGTATTAGGGAACCAACAAATACAGATAATACCAAAGAGGTGTAAACTAACAATGGTTTTCAAAAAGTAGAAGGTGGCAGAAAAAGGGAGTCAAATAGGAAAAACAAACTAAAAGGCCTAAACTCTTATACTCCCAATTATATCTAAAGTGGTTTGAAATGTAAAGGAATGAACAACCCAAATAAGCCAAGTGCCATTAAGGATTTTGTATGGGAAACAAAGCCCTTTTTGTTAGGACTACTTAAGACTAGAAAAAGGAAATGAACATAAAAAATATTTAAGATGTGGGTAGTTGCTGGTCCTTCATTTCCAATCATAATCACCATCATTATGGAAGGATCAATGCAACCTATAACATAAGGAATATTTCATTTAGTAGTTGTAAATCAATAGGATTAAGTCTCTTATTAAGGTAATAATGGTGTATGGAGCAAATCTAGACTTTAAAGAAGAGCACTATAAAGCAAGCTTGAAACAATCCACTCAACTCTATTGGGTCTATAGGTCATCCTAGGAGACTTTCACAATGTTATACATAAGAATGAAGTTGAAGGAAATGCTCAATTACACTTCTATCATAGTGATCTTAGTGATTATGTCCAAAAAATAAAAGTAACGGACATGAAGATGGAGGGTAGGTATTTAACCTGGTGTAATAAAAAAAGATCTAATCTAATGCTAAAGAAAAATCAAAATCAAACCTTAATCAATGAGGAATACATAGAAAATTTTCCTAAAAGTAAGGCAATATTTGATGCTCTTAAAATTTCAAACTGCACTCCAATATTAATTCAGAATATAAGGTATAGTAGGAGAAGGAATCACCCTTTTAGATTCAATAATTTCCTTATAAAGGAGGAGAAATTCATGGCAGAAGTCAATAGATGTAAAGGAAGCATATAATTCTAATATGTAAAAAAATAGAGTTAATACAAAAAAGAGATAAAGAAGCTAAATGGGAAGAAACTAATGCATACCAGAGATATGATTGAAAAAGCTAAATATTAACTAATCCAAATCCAAAATTCTTTTTATCTTGATCCAAGTAACTTCCAGAATGATAAAGACAAAAGGAATGTAATCCACAATTTCACCAAGGCACTGTCCATATATAACTCCCTACCTAAATAATGGGCAAGATTGAAATGGAATTTGTAAGTGGATAAGAACACCAAGTTCTTTCACAACACTATCTAAGAATATCATTAATATTATAACAATATTGAGAAGACTAGATGGTACAAATATAGCATCACAAGGATGTTGCAAGTGGAAGCTTACAGGCACTTCAAAGAGTTTATAAATTCTCAATACCTTAATGGCTCATCCATCTCAATTCTCAATACTTTCCTTTAGAATGTTTTTCCCTGAAGAATTAAAAGAAGAAATATGCAAAATTATTTCATCCTAGAGGATAGAGCAATGGTGTTTAAACTTAATCTATGAAAGCACCATGGTCATATGGCTTCAATAGGCATTTCTTCCATAAGACTTAGAGTACGATTAGGTAAATAATAATTTAAGCAATGAAGGACTGTTTGAGAGAATCAAAATGTTAAAAGAAATAACAAAACTTATAATTTTTTATTCACAAAAGCTCACAATCTTGACTCTTTGAAGAATTTTAGACCTATTTCATGTTGTAACTTTGTTTACAGAGTCATTTTCAAAGTCCTTGCAGTTAGATTGAAGTAGGTGTTACACTTGATAATTAGAGATACTCAAGTAGCTCTTATGAAAGGAAGAAATATTGGACACAACAACTTGATGACATAAGAGTTATTTAAAAACTATGCACATAAAAAGGCTATAAAGGATTGTGCTTTAAAGGTTGATTTCAACAAAGACTTTGATAGTGTTATTAAGAACTTTATATTACATCTCTTTTAAATTCACTAATTAGATTGAATAGTGCATAACTTCCACTTCATTTAGCATTTTGGAAAATGGTGAACTAACTGTTATTCAAATGAGGTAAGGGGCTTGGACAAGGGGATCCCCTATCACCCTACATATTCATCATATGTATGGAAGCTTTTTCTAAGTTAATAAAGTGCAACATCAACATGTGTCCTAGCTTTGGTTATCATAGTAAATTTAGTAGAGTTAGCTTGGTAGACATGCCCTTTATAGATAAATTATTGGTTTTCTGCAAGGAAAATGACCATTCATTCTATACCATAGCCAATATACTTATAATTTTCAAGTAATTATCAGGTATGAGTGTGAATTATGGTAAAAGTCAATTAATATTCTCAGTAAGTGAGTTAGAGGAAGCAAGATGGCTCTTAAGTATTTTAATTAGGTTTCAAAGTATCCAATCCCCCTTTTAATTATTTTTAACTACCTAGTTCCACCAAGAGATTAAGATTTAGAAAATGTTATCCCTTAATTGAGAGGTTTCAAAAGAGATTAAACCACTAGAGCTATAAAGACCTATCATATAGGGGAAAATTAGCTTTAAATAAATCAATATTAATATCTTTACACATTTAATGGTTAGCACATATGATGATATCCAAAGGGGTGAATAAATCCATTAAAAAGAGAATAAAGAAGTTTCTGTGGAGTGGAAGGAAGCAAAGGAGCATAATGGTTAAAGTTAAATGCAACAAATATGTTTGTTTTAAGATGAGGGTGGATTAGGAATTCAAGCAATCAAAACAAGCAAGCAAATGCTGATTGTGAAAAAGACATGGATACTTATCAATGAACAATAATCTCTTTAGAGCATATGGACTCACAATTATATGCTAAGAGGTAGAAGCCCGTGGGAATTAAGAAAAGAAACAAAAACTTCAATTTCATGGCACATCTATTCATAATAAATGATACCATTTTAATCTATATATAATGCAAAATAGCAAATGGAAGGAAAGCTACTGTATACTTTGACAATTGATTGAAGGAAGGTCCTATATACCTCTCATAACTAACTATACACTACTTAAGTAGATTCCAAAAGAGTGCCAAAGTTTAAAAATGGATTGAAGATAATCAATGGACAAATTATTTGTAGGAAATATCTAGGGTACTTCTAAATTACAATCTTCATCAAAATAAAGAAGTCAAATATGTTTGGAAAGCTCATTCCTTAGATAATTTCTCAAATCTCTCTTGTAGAGAGATGTTAAGAAGGAAAGGAGAAAAATCAAGTGGGTTAAGTTCATCTAGAACAAGGTCCAAGTCACTAAGGTCTTATTTATTTCATGCTTAAGCACTAAGAATGGTCTAAACACCAAAACAAAATAAGATTTCTTGACATCTAAGATACATGTGTTTTTTATAACCTTCGGAGTGAAACCCCTCACCACCTATTTTTTTAATGTGATTGTGCTAAATTGCTATCACGTAAGATCTAAGAGAAACTAGGATTGAACTCAAGCTCTTTGACTATAAAGTTGTACTCAACTGGTTTTAGGATAATAACAATGTAGGAAGGAGGAGTATCTAGATTATCAATCATATGGGAATGTGCATGTACACAATTTTAGACTAAAAGAAACTGCATAATATTTAAAGGAATTAAAGGTATAAAGGAAAAGGTATTAAGGGAGATAATGTTCAAGTGCATTAAGCAAGGGATTTGCTAAACTTTAGGAACTTAAAACTGAAAACAACAAGATTGTAATAAACAACTCAGTCTCGTAGTGGAGAAATTGACAGAAGATTTTGAGTCAGAATTTATTTAGACACTTAAAATAGGGCCTTATCATGTGTCAATGTGGCATTTTATTTGGTCATTATGATAGGAATTTTGTAGTCTCATTTTTATGGATTTGTATACAAAGTTTATGAGCATTTTGGCTCTAATACATTTAAATTTTTTTAAAAAACATTCTCCAACTTGGCTCCAATTTTTCCAAATTTATTCCTTCTTCATAAGTAATTAAAATAAGGCTTGCAAACAAAATACAAGCCATATTGAGTGCCAAATCTATGAAAGCCATCTAATCACAAGTATAATACTCTCAAAATCATAGTAAAGACATAGTCTAATTAGCACTTATCAGGGCTAGACAATGAAGAAGTACTTAGGGACTTAAAAAAATTTAAAGTTATAATAGATAAAAAGCTACAACAAACAAATAACGAAACTTTGTGAAGCCTACAAAAAGCACCGAATTAAGGATGATAAAGACTAGAGCCTAAAAAGCCTATAAGATGCCCTAATTAACACTTTCAAAATACTTTAACTAAAGTATGCAAGATTGTTTCATAGTGTAATTACTAAAATAGGCATTAGAATTCTTATAAAAGGCACCTGATGTATAAAGTAAGACATCCCCTTCCTTAGGACTTTTCCTATCATCTACTCTCTGTCTTTATCCTTCTCTTAAGTGTTCTTTGCATTATATCTTTGTCTAAAAAGCTCTTCATCTTAAAGTCGATTCATATTAACTTACTAAAATTCTACAACTTTGCCTCCTCTTTAAAGAAACTAATAAACCTTTCCTTTCATCCTTCACAAATTTTTGAAACCCTTACTTAAAACTTATCTTCCTTTCATAAAATCCTTTTTTCATAATGCTTATAAATGAAACAAAAGTAAGTTATCTTATTTATTCTTTGTTATTATTGTTATTATTTTCCTATTACAAATATTATAAGTTATAATAGGCTGGCTTTGTAGCCATCAAGTTGCAATATTCATATTTATTTTATTTTATGCAAACTAGGATCTAATATAACATTCTAACATTTATATTTATGTTGTTAACAATTACTAACACGTAAAATTTTGATTTATGCTTTATTATTAAGCGGTTAGTAAGACACCACTCTCTGTTTTAATATTACTTTATTATTTTATTGTCTTACTTTTTTTTACTTTTTAAATATATTTTAATGCTTTATTCATATCATCATTTATACTTTATAGATACTTACTAAAATAAAAAATAAATACATTAATGATTAACGTTAAATACTATTTGTTTTTAGCATGATTTTGAGAGTATTTAGTTTGATTTTTTAAGATTTTTATAGGACTTGGTACTTATTTTAGCTTATATTTTGTTTAAAGTCCTTCCTTTGGCTCTCTAATGAGGGAGTTAACTTGCACAAGATAGAATTAGGTTAGGGATGTTTTAAAATGATTTTAGAGGAATATTAGTTGAACATGGCCCTATGCTTACTGACACAAGACCTACATTGTATCATGTTCAAACCATGTAGAATAATGGTGCATTCTACTTCTTTGGCAACTTGGCATATGAAGGGATATAACCCAGATATAGCACTATATGACTCTTGTTGGCCCCCAATTTTTTTTGTTGAATTAAGCATGATAGTTTAAGGAATAATCACGGAATTTGAATTTTTGCCTTGGGATAAATGGAATTGTTAAGCATTATTTAAATGAATTATGGGGTTGTGATAGAATAATTATTGGATTACAGTGTTAGCAGGATTTTATTTCACTGGTTAGTGAAATTAAAGCAGTAGGAAAATATTGAGGGAAATTGTGTCATTTCACTTAAGCTTAAAAGCCGTTAAGCATTAAAGGAAGGGTAAAAATGATTTTTAACACTCATTAAGAGTAGAATTGGAAGAGGAAAACGTGTGTTTTGTTCATAAAATGAACAAAAACGTTAATTGAAGGAGGAAAGAATTGAAATTCGCGAAAGAGAGAAAAGGGAGAGAGAGTTTCATTCATGAGAGAAAAAGAAAGAAGACAATTTAGGGTTTCATCTTTTCTTAGCTTTTAAAAATGATTTTGAGGGTATTCAAGAAGAGAAAAAAAAAAGAGGAAGAGAAGAGCTTCCATTTGAGCTAAACATCTCTTTTTTTGGTGAAGATTTAAGGTAAGTCTATTTTTTTAATCCTTTGGAATTTTGGAAGGGTTTTAGTTCATAAGGCTTAGGAAATACGTAGGTTTAAGTATTCTAGAATCAATTTTTAGTGAATATGCTTTTTGGTTCTCATTTTGTATTCCTATTGAATTGGATTTTTAGCAATGTTAAAGGGAATCAAGAGAGGCTACAGGAGCAAAAGGAAGGGCATTTTTAAGCAAGTTTTTAAGCAAAGACTCCAGGTGGGTTGCATGTTTGTAATTGAGTTAATAAGCCATGAGTATGTTTCCGAATCAAAAGATGTAAACGATTTCAATTGCTTATAAATGTTGCATTTATTACTTCTTGAATTATTGAAGTATTTGCTATATGTTTGGTATATGAATCTTGATGATGATTTATGAAATGATGATTGAAATTGTATTTGAAATATATCATGCTTATGGAAATCATGTTTTTGAAATGTGCCTTTTGCACAATATGTTGACAAGTCATGAAACTCATGTTTGTGTGTGGGTTTATGGTGGTCCATCATGTTATGTGAAGTCAACATTGACCATTTTAAAGGCTTCTCCCGCTTACCCACTAGTGGTATAGAGATTCACAAGAACTTCCTCATGTTTATTGGAGATTTGCAAGAACTCCCTCCTGTTTATTTAAGATTCGCAAGAACTCCCTCATGTTTATCAGAGCTTCGCAAGAACTCCCTCATGTATATGGACTACCCAAACCATTATGAGTGCTTAGGTTGTTTATGATTTGTTGACAAGTTTGATGAATACATGACTTATGTTGTTTATGAATTAGTGACAAGCTTGAGAATTTGAGAAATAAGTGTTTTATGGATTAAGTGCAATTTACTATGGTAATGAATAATTTCAATCGTTTTGCTTGTTTCTCCGCTATAAACTTGTTACCCACGAGCTTCTACCTCACCCCCCTTTATCCCTATCTCCAGGTGACGAGCAAGAGATCAAGTAAGTGAGAGTCAAGGCACTACTCGAAGATTGTATAATTTTTGTATTTAAGTTAGTATAGGAAAAACTCAAGGCTTTAGCCACATTTCAAGTATCACTCACATATATATTTTGTATTTTGTATTATAAGTTCAATGATGTATTTGGGTCTTGAAATGCCCATTAAAGCTTTGTAAAATCTTTTCGTTTGATGTTAATGAAATATATGTATGTTATGTTGATGACTTTCCAAGTTTTCACATTGCATTTTCAAACATTCATGGAGGTAAAATTTGTGTTCTGACTTCAAGGGAAAAACTGTATTAATCTAGGCTGATTTGGATAAGGTTTTCTTCTTGGAAGTTGTAGTTTATCCTCTTAGCTTTCCAATGATATAAAGTATGTAATTTTTAGAGATTGAATTTGAAGGATATGATTATTACAAGTTAGTGACGTTGCACAGGGTGCATGCAGGACATTTTATAGCTTTTTCTAACTTGATCTAATAGAAAAAGAGTACTATGGTGTCTTGAAATGTGAAGAAGTAGTGTGATGAGTTGCAGATGAAATGAAGTGGAAAATGTTCCGAATTTATGATGAATGTGCATGAGTTTGAATGTTATGTTTCTTTTGGATTGACGACGAAACATAGATTATGATATGGAAGTGATAATGAAGGGAAAATGATGAGGAAAATAAGTTAGAAATGATAAATATGCATAAGAGGGGTCATAGGTAACTTGTAGGAGCTAGAAATATAAAAATTGACTTGTAAATATCTGTTGGTCAAGTCCGCTGGGTGGACCTTCTCAGGTATTTCAGTGTTCCAGCTTAGTTCATGACCGTTTGGAGGGACATACGCTAAGCTGACATTCTCAAGCTAGTTATATAAATGTACAATTTTGACCCTCTAGACCATAAAATCTCTCTTCGGGGTCTTCACAAAAGTTGTAGAACTCGAAGTCCTCTTCGAAACTGTGCTTAAATGACCTTAATCCAACATTCATAATGAAAGTTATTCCTATTGTTCCAAATCTTATACATATATATATTGTGGAGTTATAGATGCTTTCTTATGATACATTTAGGCTTGAATGGAGATTGAAATGTACTTAGTTTAATATGAAAATAAGAGATAAAAATGTGTATTATGATAGGGTGATGATTGAGGATATAAACATAAAAAGGGATTGTCGTATATCAAGTGTTCAAATATGGAATTTTGGGATGTTATAAGAATGAAGATGAACTTATGTTGGTTAATAAGGTTTCATTAAAAGAACCGTACAAAGTGATGCACTCATGTTTGACTTACGAGTTAGACTCCGAAAACGGGCATAACATCTTTATGGTATCAGAGCGCCTAGGTTTAGGAGTATCCTAGGCATGAAATGAGTCATTTTAAAACTTGAAATGAGCATGCATTAATTTAAATGAACAACTTACATTGTTTTTTGTATTGCTTCACATGATTTGAAATTGATCTACATGAAGCATAGTTTAAGAAGGTTTTAAATGCACACATGTAGGTTTAAACCTGACATGAAACATGAACTAAAGATTTTAAACGGTTTTAAATCGAAGGAGTGAGTATACCACCTCGAAGGAGAACTCGAGGAGTTATGACTCGATCTCGCTCTTGCCAAGGAAGTACAGATGAATCTCATGTCCAACAAGACATGAGGACACACTCTGCTCATAATTCTAAGGCACCTAGTATGCAACATGAAGTGCCACTGCCTCCTCCTCTTATTCCCCAAGTAAACCCGATAGATCCACGTTTCTTTCAAGCCTTTGCTTAGGCTTTCACGCATCCTATGGGCTAAGTGCCACAAGTTCCAGTGCATGCTCTAGTGGAGAAGAGCAGACAGTATGATAAGCTCTGCAAGTATGAAGCTGTAGGCTTTAATGGAACTATGAATCCTAAAGAGACTGAAGCATGGTTGAGAAAGAAAGAGAGAGTCCTGATTCAGATGAAGTGCTATGATGAGGAGAAATTAGATTATGCAGTGAGCTTAATATAAGGGGACGTACTCCCTTGGTGGGAATCAATGCCTCATAGTCAGGTCATACCACCGGTATTGTCATGGAGAAATTTTTTGGAAGCCTTTAGGAAAAATTACTTCTCTAAAGTCTATGTTGAAGAGAAGGCCAGAGAATTCCTAAATCTCACCCGGAGGGACATGAGTGTGAGTCAATAGGAGCTGAAGTTTGCCCAGCTTTGAAGGTATGCGGCCAACATTGTTGAGAATGAGGAGGATAAGTGTCGTAATTTTTTAGGAGGACTTCATTTGGGGATCAAGGAGAAAGTATTGATCCACAACTTCTGTGACTACCAGCTGTTGGTAGATGCTGCACTCCAAGCTTAAAAAATAGAGAACATAAACTATGAAGTAAATAGGAAGAGGAAGAACTGAGAACAGTCTACCAAGAAGGGAATGAGTGCTCCCATGCCTGAGAAAAGTATGAGGACTTTTCACACGTAGAACGAAGTGGGAAGTAATGGCTCTGCTAAGAATAAGCAAGCCAAAGTAGCTTTAGTGCAAACCTCTATTATAGGAGGCAATAAAAGGATGGAGAGGAGTAGATATACGAACCCCCAATGTGAGCATTGTGGGAAGTTTCATAGAGGAGAGTGCCTCAACTTACTCAGAGTATGTTTCCGATGCGGAGAGAAGGGACCTATGGTCAGGGAATGTCCCCAAGCACCAAGGCAAGATGGGTCGCAGATGCAAGCTCTAAAGAGAGTTGAAACAGTAGGAACTAGGCCAGCTACTGAGGTGGGAACTTCTAAAGTGGCAAAGAAGATTATTCCTCTAGGAAGGCCAAGGGTTCAAGCACAAGCAAGGGTGTTGACCCTGACAGAAGATGAAGCTGCAGCCACACCTGAAGTTGTTACGGGTATGGATTACTTATTTAATTCAGAAGTATGTTTATTGATTGATTCTGGGTCCACACATTCATTTGTATCTACAAGCATGACATTGCATGGTGTTAATTTGGTGCCATTGGATAGTCCATTGATTGTTAGTACTCCTGTAGGGAGGAATATGATAATAAGTCAAGCATATAAAGATTGTGAACTCTTTATTGATGGTGCTAGACTGGTAGTGGACTTAATGCCTTTAGATTTAAAGGGCCTAAATGTTATACTTAAAATGGATACCTTGGAGAAATATCATGCAAAGTTAGACTGTAGCCTCAAAGAGGTAGAATTTGAACTTGGCAAAGCTGAGAAGGTAACTTTTAAGGGAGACAGAAAAATACCATCACTAAGAATTATTTCACCTTTGCTAACTAACAGGATGGTGAGAAAAGGGTTTGAAGCCTTCTTGGCACACATTGTGGACACCGAGGTGAATGAAGGAAAGTTAGAAGATTTTTCAATTGTAAGGGAATTTACATATATGTTTCCAGAAGATTTACCTGGTTTGCCATCAGTAAGGGAAATCAAATTCACCATCGATCTAATTCCAGGTATCGCACCCATTTCTATAACACTATATAGAATGGCTCCAGCGAAGCTGAAGGAGCTTAAGGAACAGTTGGGAGCACCAGTTCTGTTTGTTAAAAAGAAGTATGGAACATGGCACATATTCATTGACTACCAGAGGCTCAACAAAGTGACCATTAAAAACAAGTATCCTCTGCCATGAATCGATGATATGTTCGACCAGCTGTAAAGGGCAAAGGTTTTCTCCAAAATTGATCTCAGGTCAGGCTATCATCAGCTCAGAATCAAGAAACCTGATGTACACAAGATAACCTTTAGAACACGTTATTGGCATTATGAGTTCCTAATCATGCCATTTGGATTGACCAATGCTCCAGCTGTGTTCATAAATCTCATGAATAAGGTCTTCAAGGAATATCTGGATAAATTTGTCATAGTATTTATAGATGACATTCTAGTTTATTCTAAGAGCGAAGAGGAACATAAGGAACATCTCAGGATAGTAATGCAAACACTAAGGGAGAAGGAGCTTTATGCCAAATTCAGCAAGTGTGAATTTTGGCTTCATAAGGTGGTATTCCTTAGACACGTAATTTTAAAGAATGGGGTACATGTCGATCTGAGAAAAATTAAAGCAATGGTGAAATGGCATACATCAAATACAGTGGTAGAAATGAGAAACTTTCTGGGTCTGGTAGGATATTATAAGAGATTTGTTGAAAGATTCTCTATGATAGCTGCTCCAATGACCAAGTTATTAAGGAAAAATCAGAAGTTTATCTGGAGTAATGAATGTCAGAGGAGCTTTGAAGAGCTTAAGCACAAATTGACAAATGCTCCAATCCTGACCATATGGGAGATAAGGGTTATACAGTTTATAGTGATGCTTCAAGAAAGGGTTTGGGTTGTGTGTTGATGAAAGGAGACAAGATAATAACTTATGCCTCGTGGCAGCTA
Organism: Erythroxylum echinodendron; assembly: GCA_027575705.1. Taxonomy (NCBI): domain Eukaryota; kingdom Viridiplantae; phylum Streptophyta; class Magnoliopsida; order Malpighiales; family Erythroxylaceae; genus Erythroxylum; species Erythroxylum echinodendron. The sequence continues at coordinate 23,192,767 of JANZXR010000008.1, forward strand.
AAGCCTTATGTGGTGAATTATCCGACCCATGATCTAAAATTAGCAACAATAATTTTTGCCTTGAAAATTTGGAGACATTATCTGTATGGAGTTCAGACGAGGATATTTATAGATCATAAAAGCCTCAAGTACTTTGTAACACCTCCACTATTATAAGGTACATGCCAGAACATCTTTATGACATTATAGTACATACCTTATAACAACGACATGTTAACTATCACACTTTCACTTTATCACATGGTAATTTATCCCACTTAATCATAGCATCTGCTATCATACAAGAAAGTCAACAAATTTTTAAAACAAATTTCCTCTTTTTATTTCATAAATCTGAAAGTACATATATTGTAGCTTTCAAAAATTTGTACATGTACATCAACATCTCCTAATATAAAATATACTACATGAAAGAGGAAATACAAAAGATCCAACTAAATCCTTCAGTCCAGCTGGCCGACCTTTGAATCGTATCTTCTTCACAAAAGTAGAATTTAGCTTCTTATACGGTCCCTCAGTAGCTAAAATTCTCTCTCAGTCCTGAAATATCAACGTGCAATTTTTGGTGAGTTTTACGAACTCAGATGAGGTAACCATCATCGATGGTTCACTCAATTCATGTAACACATCAATACACATAACATGTAATTCACATCTTGGCATTTTGCATATAGCATCACATAACACCTTTCTCATTCAGATATAATTTTCCAATACATTTTAATCAATCAATCACATGTATTAAAATGCATATGTAATGCTCGTGAGATCCACATTCATTTATTATTATTACAAAATTAATACCAATTGAAAGATAAGAGAATGAATTACATCTTTTTTGAAGATACCTTTATCTGATTCAGCCTATATCCATTCAGGTTTTATGAAAACATCAAGACAAAATTTCTGTCTCGGGTAGTACTACAACCTCAATCAAGAATCAATTTCACACCAAAATTTGAAAGTCTTAGAAATAGAATTAAATTCAGACTTCTTCATGAAAGTTGTAGAATTATGACTCTACTTTAATTTGCATTAAGAATCACCTCATTTGGACATCTACAGCTCAAGATATTATCAAAATACCACCATTTTTCAGAAAAAAGATCACTCGTATACAACCTTCGGGTCACAATCGTGACACGAACCCACTGGGCGCTCAGCAGAGTAGCGATCACGACTTCTGGGCCGACACACTCCTCCTTTCTGTCTTCTATTTTTTCCAAATTTCCCTTCCATTTTAGATGTAGAAGATGAGGTTTTTAGGCAAAGTTGTCTTCTAAACAATTGTTTATATATGTTTTAAGATTCTAAAGAACCTAAGTTCATACAATTTGGCCCATTATTTTGAAAGTTATACACAATTACTACATACTGTGCAGAAACAAAGCATAATCTGAAACTCAACTTCAAGACAAATTTCAACACTCTTAGAGACAAAATTCAAACTCGATTGCTTCATGAAATTGTAGCTATTCGTCTCTATTTTAATATAAATCAATAATTATCCTATTTTTATATCTTTAGGTCAAGATATGTCAAAAAAACCAATACATGTTCAGTAGAAACACTTAATCTAACACATTTCCATCACACTTCCTCATCAATATCTTCCTAATTCATCTCTTTTACTTAATCTATCACTTCTAACGTATATCCACATCATTTCTTCTTCAATAATACCCTAATGACAGTTTAATATCATTTATACACAATTCAAAATCCATGCTTGATCATATATACCAAAAACAAAACACATGATATACACATTCATCATAATGACCTTTCAATCTAAAAAATCATCTCAATAACAACAACTTATCAATTATCAACAAATCATATACTCAAAACAAGATATCATCAATCTTTATTCTTCATTCACGGCACATACATATAATTTCATGACCAACCCATCAATCTCAAATTACTCATCATAAAGTCTCATTTACACTAACTCATGAAGATTAAAGCATCACTTACTTGATTTAGCTCCAAATCCTTCAAAAACACACCAACGCTAACTTCTCGTACAACTCACATCCATCATCATTTTAGGGGGATTTGGTTGGGTTTTTTGTGAGAAATGAGGTAGAAAACAAGATAATATTAGCAAATGAAAGATGAGAGGGCTAGGTTCAAAGTTGGTGAAGGTTGGGAACAAAATTCATGAGGAAGGAGGAAAGAAAGTCACATAGAAGAAGAAAAAAGCAAGAACAAATACCCTTCAATTAGAAAGCATCGTGAGAAACAAGACAAGGAGGGTATTTACAATTGAAAGAATAGTGATTTGCCACATGTCATCTCCTTATAGGTCCACTTAGGTTTTTCTCATTCAATTTTTCCATTCAACTTCAATTTCTACTCCAATTGTCTTCAAATTTCAATGACATATGTTATTAAATCCTAAAATCATAAATAAAAATTTTCACTACCATTTGACTCTTAATTCTACTGCTATTTGTTAATTATCTTACCACTTGGCATTTTTCCTAGTCCAAATTTTTACCCAAATTTTCAAAAATTCTCTAGAATTCTTCAAAAATTCTAAATTAGTAAATACACTCTCCAAATCAATTTTTCAACAAATAAAAACCACAATTTTCAACCAAATCACATTCATAATTTAATTATAAATCAACTATACCTGGAATGTCTATGAATGCATGTACAATTATTTTCATGTGTAAAAATTCAATATTCATGAATATGAGCATATCATATAATGCATGAGCATGAAATGCATTTTCTAATTTCTTACTATTCTAATTTCTAATCCCTCATATTTACTATTCTAGTCTTAATATGGGTAATGGGATGTTACAACTCTCCCCTTTTAAAAGAAATTTCATCCTCGAAATTCTTACCTGCTTGTTCAAATAGGTGGGGGTATTGTCTCCTCATATTCTCCTACGTTTCCCACGTTGCTTCCTCAGTTGAGTGATTTCTCCAAAGGACTTTCACTAATAGAATGACTCAATTCCTCAACTGCTTCATCTGAGACTCCATTATCTTAATCGGCTCCTCAACATAGCTTAAGTTACTAGCAACCTCAATCTCCTAAGCAGGTATCACATGTGTCGGGTTCGATTGGTATCTTCGGAGCATATTAACATGAAACACATTATGTAATTTAGACATTTCATTCGGTAAAGCCAGCTTATATATCAAAGGTCCTATGCGCTTAATGATCTCATAAGGACCAATGTACCTAGAGCTCAATACTCCTCTCCAAGGTGAGACTCTCAGAAGCACTCTGTCTCCTACACTGTATTCCATGTCCCTTCGATGTTGATCTATATAACTCTTTCATCTTTCTTAAGATGCTTTAATACGGCTTCGGATCAACTTTACCTTGTCCACAGTGTCTTGTATCAATTCTGGAACTTTAACTATTTTCAAGCCCTTTTCATCCCAATAAAGTAGTGACCGACATTTCCTGCCATACAATGCCTCATATGGCGCCATACCGATACTACTGTGATAATGATTATTATATGCAAATTCGATAAGTTCCACATACTGGTCCCATGCTCCTTGGAACTCTAATGTATAAGCTCTAAGGATATCCTCAACATTCTTGATTGTCCTCTCACTCTGTCTATCTATTTAAGAATGAAATGTTGTACTGAAGTTCAATTTAGTACCCATAGCAGACTACAAACTCTTCTAAAATCTCGAAATAAATTTGGGATCCCTGTTTGATACAATTGACGTTGGAACCCCATGTAGCCTCACCACTTCATTAACATATCTCCTGGCCGACTGATGTAGTGAGTTATTCTCTTTCACTAGTAAGAAATGGGCCAACTTAGTCAA
>JANZXR010000008.1:23202685-23213348 GCA_027575705.1 Erythroxylum echinodendron
CTACTTGAAGGGATGGTATAAGGTGTTGTTGAATTAATATGATGAGAAACATTGGAAGAAGATTCACAAGGATAAAACAGGAAAAATGTGATCTTAAAATATGGTATAAAAACTTCTTCAATTTTAGATAGAACTTAAGTAGTGATCATGATATGCTTTCATGAACCAAAAAATTAAGAGTAATTATGATCCCATTTTAAAGCGCTAATATTCATTCTAGGGATTCCATTTCATTTTAGTTTAGTTTTAAGCCCTAAGAATTGCCTATATGCTTTTCATTTTCCATTTCAAGTCTTATGGAACTACTCTAGGCATTTTCTTTGGATTCCAATAGCTAATATTCATTCTAGGCATTAACCAAGTCTCACTAATATCCCTAAGAGACATTTCATAGAACAATTTATAGGCATCCCGAATTCATTTATAACTAATAACAAAACCACTACATTTTTTCCATTATTCATCAACATAAACACTTTTAAACAACAAATCGACCAACCATAGTTCAAAAAACACAAAATGCCCACATTCCATCAAAACAAAACCGACATTCATATATATAAGCATTTAACAAAGAAGTTTTTTCTGACAAAATAAACTCGAGAGCAAAGCACCATAAACAACTAACCTCGATTTAACTAAAGACGATGGACGATGGACGATGGATGATGGACAAAAGCAAGAAACGATGGAAGATGGACAATAGATGATGATTTCTAGAGAGCAGACCGATGGCGATAAAGAACAAAACAAGAAAAAAATGATGCAAGCGAGGAAGGGGAGTTTTTGGGTAGGTTTAAATTGAAACCAAAATGACGTTATTTGGTTTAACACAAAACAACGTCATTTTCATTTGAATAAAAAACGAAAATACTGACAGAAGAAATTTCTATCGGTAAATTATTGACGTTTATTTTTCTTGCTAACTATTGCTACCTATTTTTACCACGGACTTACTATTTTGTCGTTATATTCCATCGGCAAAATCTCGTGGATAATTTCTCTCCCGATTTACTGACGAATATTTTGTCCATCGCAAAAAACCATTTTTCGATAATTTTACCAATAGAAAATTAATTTTCTTCGGTAATTTACTATGGAATTTTGTCCATTGGTAATTTTTAATTTTCTTGTAGTGACATAAACAACATTTTGTAATCATCGAATATATTAAAAAAAAGATCTCAACTTTTTATCGTCTTTACAAATTCGTTTTGTTGCTTTAATCAAGTTCATTGATGAAAGTCTTCCATCCTCTTTCAACATATTAAATATTTGAGTTCTGTTTTCACTCATTATCTCAGAAAGAGTAAATGCTTTTTTTTTACCTTTTAAATACAAAACAAATATATTATTCATGTTGCTACCTGTTTCAATATTAATGCCATTTCCTCCTATACTTTTCTTTATTGATCTTGAGCTCTACTTCTTATCACTTTATCTTTGTCATAAATTTCAGCTAGTTGATCGAAATGGGCGAATGGTTTCATGTATAAATCAGATGCTCCTTCACGACTTTATATAATAATATCAATATCATCATAAATAATTATGTGCGTAAATAATAAATTTTAATACAACCATAAATAGTAAAAAGATAAAAACAGTTTATTTGTACCTTTTCCTAACCCATATAAATGTCTTTATTAGCAATTGTCATTTTTTGCTCATTATCATGTCCAAATCTACTTCTATTTTATTGAATATCTAATAAGTATCCAAGTAGCTTCAAAATTTTAACTTTCGATTCAATATTAGGTTTCTTTAGGACACCTTTCAATTTCAACATAATATCTTATAATTATAATATGTCTTCCATGTGGTGCCTTGTTTTGTCAAATCATTGGCTACCTTTATAAAACTTTTGCAATTCTCAGTTTGGTATCCAATATGCCTGTGGAAGTGATAGTATAAGTTTTTATCTCTCAGAGCAAGGTTTGCAGCTATTCTTTCTAGTTTTTTAACTAAGTTGTTATCAATGATATAACCAACGACAATCTTAAGTGATGTATTAAATTTGGGGAACTCTTCCTTAATCCTCCCTTTATTTAATCCTTTTGATCCTTTTGTCTTTAACTTCTTCTTCTTAATTTCATTAACTAAAGATACCCCCTCTTCTTATTTTTTGTTTTGATAAAAGGTAAATATATTAAACCAATAAGTTTATGTACATGGTCCTTGGGGTATAACCCGGCTAAAGGTTGCAATAAAAACACCAATGTCATCTATACAATAAAAAATATCAAAAGGTAATCATTTTATTAGGATAAAGCCTATACAAGATCTTATATATTAAAGCCTTTATCTTATATAGTACATCAAAGCTCGTAAAAGAAGTAGAATCTAACTGAATAGCATTCCTTGTCTTCCACACCGTATAGATGGTACACAAAAATGCCAGTCATGCGGCATTGCTTCTTAGGCGTGCTCTAGTGTAGTGTCTCCTAATATACTTGATAGCACTAGACAGAGTAGACATAGTCCTTGTCAACCCCAACCAATCTCGAATAGCACTCCAAACATCACCTGAACAAGAACATCTAAAAAACAAATGATCAATAATTTCTTGTATAGCACCACACAATCTATAAGTCGGATCTATATCAAGGAATGTCAAGTTATCTTTTGTTGGTATTCGGTTAAGAAGACTGAGCCATGCAATAAAGGAGAACTTGGGCGAGATACAGTTTTTCCAAATAAAGGACGTCTAGGGCTATCTATTATGCTTTACCTGAAGCAACTCATACACCTTCCTTGAGGAGAGGGCTCCATTTATACATAGTCCTTGCATCCCATTCACCACCTCCCGAAAACCACCCATCCTATCCATCAAAGTATTCAGAATCAAAGCCAACTTCTTCATCAAGGGAGATTCTCAGTTTAAAGGTTCCTAGTCCCAAACTGATGATCTCCTTAAGTACACCTCATGAATCCATCGCGCACATAGTGAATCAACTTTGGAATGAATGTTCCATAGCACTTTAGCTAGCAAAGATGAGTTCCATACTCTACAATTCTTCAATCCCAGTCCACCCTCATCTCTTGGTACACATATATCATCCCACGCTACCTTAAAGTGCTTACCACCCTATAAGAATAACCTGCAAATAGAGGTTATTCGCTCAAGGATAGATACTAGATTTGGGAATGCCTGAAGCCAAAAAGATTGTACAGCTTGAATTACAGATTTAATCAGCTCAATTTTGCCAACATAGGATAAAGTCTTGCAATTCCAGTCATTTATATAAGTCTCGATGGATTCAATCAATACTGAAAATTGAGCCACTAAAACCTTTATAGGTGTCGAAGGAATCCCCAAGTACTGAACAGGAAATTCCCCCATAGGATATTCAACCATCTCTACAATGTCATCCCTATCTCTACCAAAGTATAAATTTGATTTGGAAGGGCACACCTTCAGCCCTAATACCCTATTCAGCTCTCTCAAAGCATCTACCAGAATTTTAATAGAGTAGATATCTCCTCTCGAAAATAACATTAAATCATTAGTAAAAGCAATGTGAGAGATGCCTAGTTTTTACACTTTAGATGGAAGTTAAAATGGGTGTTTATGGTTCGTATTTTAAGCAATCTCAATAAGTATTCCAAGAAAAGAATAAATAGGATAGTTGACATAGGATCACCTTGTCTCAATCAATGCCTACCTTTGAACATACCATGTATTGCACCATTTATCGAGATCGAGAAGGATGCTGTGGTAACGCATTCCATGATCCATCCAACAAACTTAGTAGGAAATCCTAATCCATTTAGCATTTCCTCAAGAAAGACCCAAGAAACAGTGTCATAGACTTTTGTGATGTCTAGTTTGATCATGCACTTTGCGGAAATTCTTTTCCTGATGTATCTTCTTACTAATTCCTGTGCTAGAAATATGTTATCCATCATACTTCTACCTACCATAAAGGCAGCCTGAGCTAGGTCTACAATGTCACCAATTATAGATGCCATACGCTCCATCAATATCTTGGTGATCACCTTATACACAACATTTGTATAAGCAATCAGTCTAAAGTCAGATACTTTCGTCTTTTCCTTCATTTTAGGGATAAGTGTGATGATGGTGTGGTTCAATTGCTTAAGCAACTGACCATTAGTAAAGAATTCCTTTACAACTGATATCATGTCTGAACCAACAATGCTCTAGTGTCTCTTGAAGAAAATAGAAGTAAATCCATCCAACCCCAGAGCCTTATCATCTCCAATATCAAATATCGCCCACTTGATCTCCTCCTCTAAAACTGGGGTAGTCAATGAATCGTATGACTCTACAGACAGAGTTGGTCCATTTCTGATCACACTCAAGTCCAACCTATTTGAAGGAGCTGAAGTTCCAAAGAGCCCTCTAAAGAAGTTCACAAAACACCCTATAACTTTTTCCACCGATTTAGTTGAAGTTCCATCCTCCTTAATTATATGTGAGATAGCATTCCTCAAACCCTTCTTCTTAGTAACTGCATGAAAATATCGTGTTCTTTATCGACCTCTATAATATGTGTACATTTTGCTCTTTCCTGATAAAAGTGTCTCTCGACTTCTAATAAGAACCCAGCCTTCTTCCTCTTTATATTCACCTCATTCTTCAGCTCTATATCATCAAGGCTATTTAAAGAAGCTTTATATGCAGGTTTGAAGCTTTCTTTAGCCTTCTTAGCCTTCAAAGATATGTGTCTATAGGCTTTAGAATTTAGTGCTTTTAAAAGACCTTTTAATGACTTCAACTTCGAATATAGAATGAATTAAGCATTCCCATTCACTACCTTCTCCTAACTGTTTCTAATATATCCTGAAACTGAGGGTGATTAAGCTACATATTAAAAAACTTAAAAGTCTTATTACCCCTAGTATCTGGTTGAGTGAAATCCACCACAATAGGACAATGATCTGATTCAACCATCATATCTAAGAAGTGAGTCGTACATGCATACCCTGATGTTCCCCACACTTGATTAAGAAGAACTCTATCAAGTTTAGCCCATAAGTTATTTTTGGTCCAAGTATAGAATTCACCTCAAGATGGAGCATCCTTTAAACCAAGTATCATCCGAAAGTCCAATAGGTCTTTAAGCAGGTAAGCTGAAGGTGGTCTACAACCTAGTCTTTCCCGTGCTGAGCATACACAATTAAAATATCCCATGATAATCTAAAGCAACATAACATCTGATCAGAACCATATCAAATATTGCCAAAGTTTCCTTCTTTTTGTTACATTATACAACTCATAAATGAAGGAAACCCTAAATGTATGATGTGTTATTCAGCACTAAACTTGACAGTGAACATGTTGTTCACCCACATCCAGTACATGACATGTAAAAAAGATAGGGTTCCATAAAATGCACATCCTACCTCCCTCTATAGCTCCAAAGTTGTGAGAGTAAGCCATCCCTTTAATTTATTCCTGATCATCATACCAATACCATCAATAGAGAGTTTAGTTTCAATAAGCCAAGCAAACTTACAATCATGTTGTCTTATTAGGTTGACAATACTATGTTGTCTCGAGGCCTTGTTTAAACCTTAGACATTCCAACATAGTATCTTCATTTATCGCTTTTGGGGGTCCTGTCACCTCCTATCCTTTTGACTGCTTCAGTAGTACTATTGCCCACTATACCAGCTCTAGTAACAGTGGCCTGATCATGCACATTACCACTACCATACCCTGTTATATTATTGAGCATCATCGTAGTCGTGCTTTTGCCTACATTCCTATTAGATTGCACCTTTTGCTAATCTCCATAGTAGACTTTCTTAGTATTTGTTCGTGGCTTAATCACCTTAGGAATCCTTCCTCCATTCAATTCCTCCCTAGGTGTGGTCGGAAGAAGTAGGATTTTCTTCAATGGATGCCTTTTGTTCCTCTTTAATCCCCTTCGTTTCGGAAGTTGTTTCTATTTTTACATCTATTTCTTCTTCCGTTTCTGAGGTCTCTTGCAATTTTTTAGTGAAAATAGGTGACGGTATACTACCTAAAGAGTAGACACAGGCAATAAATAAGCAAGATTACCATTAGGATAAAAAGTTTGTCCACCTGACTGATCAGCTCTCACACCTTTAGTAGATAGGTTACCCTCAAGCTAAGATGGTTGTCCCCTTGACTTATGAGCTCTCAAATCTTAAGTCGATCCCTCCTTAACTCTTGTATGTTTACACAATTCTAAAACCTCTCCTTGGAGAGGCAGATGCATAGAGCTCATATCAGCTGTGCCTTTTCTTTATCTCTGGTTTCAACATTCAGTGCACCCTCTATGTCTCCCTCATTCACAACATCCTTCATTTGTTTATTTTTGTTCCTTGCAATGGTTTTGCACTCAAAAGCGTTATGGCCAAATTTCTTACAAAAGTAACAGTAGTTAGGAAAGGTTTTATAGGATACCACTTGTGTGTAACGGGTATCTCCTGGTATTTTAACATCAAAACTTGTTACTGGTTTCTTTGAAACATTAACTTCAACTAAAATTTTGACAAAACTAATACGGGATCTTGTATTGGTGACTTTGTCCATGCATATGGGTTTTCTAACTCGGAAGCCTAATTTTGACATCCCCTTATCATTCCATAATTCCAAAAGGGCATTGTGGAATTGCATCCAAATAAGTACTTTAATGAAATCCTTATAGTCGAAAGAGAATCTATGGGACAATCATTTAAATAACAACATTTTCCTAAATATCAGATACGGTCCCCTTGCTAGTATATTGGTTAGGTCTTCTTCCGTGTCAAACTGAAAAATTATCCATCCTTGATCATGCGGAAGAATTTTACAATTGATAGCCCATTTAACAATCAGTCCTTCAAGTGCTTTCATTCCTGGAAATCTTCCTATAAAGCAACCAACAAGGCAAAAGCCCCATTCTTTTTCAATAGGCACCACATCTTCTTCCTCCATGGTTCCTTGCTTCAATTCCGTATTATTTTTGAATAAGCTTACAAACGAAGGTTTAGTTTGAGTTTCATGACTACTTGGGCAAATTGGATCAAGCACTTTATGAGATACCTTGCGGCACTCTCTTCTTTCTTTGAGCATTCCTCTGAATCCGTAGAGTCAGTGCCATTAGCCTCCAAACTAGTTTGGTGGTCAGTGTCATTATTAAAAGATGACGATTTTACATCCTCCCTACATTTATCAACTCCAGCTTTACTCGTCATCCCAATACCCTTACTCGTATTCCTAACCAGTGAACCTCCCTCATTATCCACAACACCCAAATTCCTGCCTTGCATTGCCACCTGCCTTGTATTCACCTTAGTTTCTCCATCCCTAAGATTAAATTCCTTTCTAAGATCTTCAGAAGTCTGCTCACTAGCTATCTTCATTATCGAGTGGTCGTGTTCCCTAACCCCCTGTACATCATTAGCCACAATGTTTTGGGAGATATCTCGATTTGGGGATCCTGTAACTTGCAAACCAAGCACATAATTTGTTGTAATATCACACCCTTTATGTGGTGTTTTATGTCTTTTACCTATGCCTAATCACCCCTAAATAATCAAGCAATCTTCGTCCTAAGTACAGTACCGAGATCCAAAGTGACCCCATATTGTCTACAGTTCCCGCAAACACAATCCAAGCTCACTAAAAGAACAAAGAGATAACCCAAAAATTTAGAAAGGTTTGTATGCTAATCGTGGTGTGTGCGACACTTAGGAGAGAAATCACTTAAGGTGAGAGAACTCACATTGGCACTCCTGATAGCTCTTCTTATTTTTGTTATGCCTGTGAGTGGAGTTTATTATATTATGATCTATCTTTTAAGTTTTGTATTAATGTGCTCTAATCTACATCTCTTTGAAGCCTTTAAGGTCACTTTTTTCTATATTGAGTTCCATAAAGTTTGACATAGTTTGATTTAGTTCATAAAAGTTTTTATTGTTAGCCTTCAATCAAGGCTGGGATTGAAGGCTAGCAACTAGGTAGAAGAGAAGACTATATATACATTTTGTGCTACTAGATATGTCATGAAGGTCCATAAGTTTTCTATAATAGTGTACGTGATTGACAAGTTGTATCTACCATCAAAAGTATCTAGGGTTAGCTTCTTAAATTTGATTGGTAGTGACTCTATTAAGATGCTCAAAGGGCTATTAACTATCAAGGTTACTCGTAGATCTCGTTCTCAATTGGTAATAATTATAGAGGTATAAGGTTTTAGAATGTGAGTGTGGCTCCTTTTGATTGTCGCTATAGAGTGTGAGCTTGGTTTCTTTCATTCATCTATTACCCTTTCAAAAATCGTCCCACTTATTTTTTTATCATCAGAATTTTAATCGCTTAGTCCTTAGGTTACTTAAGGATGCAAGGGCCTCTAGAGTGTTACTTGTTTGAATAATATTAGTAGATGGATTGCTTTTGTTGATATCTATTATTCTGTCTTAGGGTGATGATAACTAAATTGTTTTAAAATTTTACTTGTATCTATTATTCTTTCTTAATAACTAAATTGTTTTAAAATTTTTGGAGTGAGAGTATCAGAAGATTTTACAAAAATTCTTATAGATGATGTAAACTAAAATTTTTTGTCATACATAAACTTGTAAAATAAAAAAAAGGTATATAACATATCGAGTTGTATTCAGATGTACTCTAACACTCAAGTAAAATATCAAATAAATAATGTAATTTTAATTAAAGTTCAAAAGACAAATAATCTTAGGTTGAAAAATTGTTGAAATCAGTTGATAAATATATTATTTTTCATAAACATAAAAAATGATGTAGACTAAATTTTGTTTTCTTGACGTCACAATAAATGTATATAATAAAAAAAACAAATTGTACTTTAATTTGTTTGAAATTTTAAGTTAAATCTAAAAAAAGTTAGAAATTTCATAAAAATAAAAATAATATGTTTAGTAATGATAAAAGGTGATCCGAAATGAGAAACTTTGATCGAAGAAGAAAATGTGATTTAGGTGACAGAAAGAATTTTCTGTTAACTGTTATTTACAACTAATTGGGCTTTATATACAAAAAGCCCAAAGTACAAACAGACTAATGGCCTACTAACAAGCTAACAACTGCTGCTAGCTAACTAATAAATTAAATAACAAATTACATTTCTTCACTCCCCCTCAAGTTGGGGTTCATATACATCTTTAACACCCAATTTGGACAAGATGTACTCATGCTGCTGCACTCCACACTGAATTTTCTCATATACGAAGTGACAATCTTTTTGATGTGTTTCGTTATTTCATGATATACGGGGTTCGCTACAATCTGCAAGGCTGCTTAGCTATCACAGTATAACATAACTGGTCTTTCACTCTTAACTCCCAGTTCTTCAAGCAATCCTGATAACCATACCAGCTTAGCAGTAGTAATGGCCATGCTCCTGTATTCAGCTTCTGCTGAGGATCGTGAAATCATGCTCTGCTTCTTTGATTTCTATGATATCAATGAGTCTCCTAATTTCACAAAGAATCCTGTTATTGACTGTATAGTCATGGGATAAGAGGCCTAGTCAGAATCACAGTAAGTAGACAATTCTAGATTTCCATTGGCTGATAACAAAATTCCTTTTCCTGGACGTTTTGCAACATAACGCACAATTCTTAAATCTGCCTCATAATGTGAATGTTTTGGCTTCTGCATGAACTGACTCAGGTGCTATACTCCATAGGCTATATCTGCCTTGTGTGAGTTAAATACAAGAGTCTTCCTATCAATCTTTGATATAGTGCTATATCTTTCATTTCTTCAATAGCAAGTTTAAACTTTGTTGCTTTATCATACTTAATAGATGTCAATTTCTGGTTCTACTCCAAAGGTGTGAATGCAGTCTTTGCTCCCCCTAAACTAGCATCTTCAATTAACTCAAGAGTATATTTTCTCTGATTGAAAATAATCGCAGAATTGGATCTGAGGACTTCAATGCCAAGAAAGAACTTCAAATCTCCCAGATCCTTCATTTTAAAATTCTTATGCAGAATCTGTTTCAGTTCTTCTATCATCATAGCATTACTTCCAGTTATCAACAAATCATCCACATAGATTAGAAGAATAACTATATCACTCCTTTCCTTTTGGTAAACAATGAATAATCATGTTTACTTTGAACATATCCATTGGCAACTGAAGCATCACATAACTTCAAATTCCACTGTCTAGATGCTTGCTTCAAACCATATAGAGATTTGAGCAACCTACATAACATGTTCTCCCCCTAGTTGCCAAATCCCTCAGGAAGTGTCATGTAAACCTCCTCTAATAAATCACCTTGTAAAAAGGCATTATACACATCCATCTGATATAAAGGCCAATGATGTACAGCAGCAAGTGCAATGACAGTTCTAACAGTGACCTGTTTGGCCACAGGAGAAAAAGTCTCCTGAAAGTCAACTCCTTCTTTCTGGTTGTAACCTTTGGCAACTAACCATGCCTTAAACCGTTCGACTGTGCCATTGTAGTTGTACTTAACTTTGTACACCCATTTGTAGCTAATGGGGTTCTTATCAGGTGGGAGGGGAACCAGCTTCCAAGTGACATTAGCTTCTAAAGCTTGTATTTCCTGTTGTATAGCTTCTACCCAACGCTTGTCTAAAATTGCCTCATAGTAAGTTTTGGGTTCAACGAAGCTAGAGATTGAGTTCACAAAAAAAACTGTATGTGTAGGCAAATGTGAATACGAAAGAGAAT
>JANZXR010000008.1:23251970-23300713 GCA_027575705.1 Erythroxylum echinodendron
GGTGATTAATTGTGAAAAAGATGATGGAAGTGCATATGTAATATTTCATGTTTATGAAAAACATGTTTTGAAAATGTTCCATTTGGGCAACATGTTTACAAGTTATGAAATGCATGTTATATGGGTTTGGTTTAGTCCCTTAGGTATGTCAAGTGTACTTTGACTAAAGGCTTCTCCTATCTACCCACTAGTGGCATGGAGCTCCTTCACGGACTCCCATAAGTTCACGGCTACGCAAAACTATTTTGTGGGAATGTGATAGTACGTTCTGTTCACGGCTACACAGGACCTTTATGGGAAATATGTAGTACATTTTGTTTTGGACCTGCACAAACCGTTCTGATGTGTTTATGTGTTCATGATATGTTGACAAGATTGATACATACATGATTTGTTTTATTGTGAATTTGGTTGAAAATTTAACAACCATGTGTTTTATGATTCAATAAGAATTTTTTATAACAAAGAAAGTTTTAAATGGTTTTGCTTGTTATTTGTTATAAACTTGTTGCCTACAAGCTTTTAAGCTAGCCCCTTTTCGTCCCATCTTCAGGTGAAGAAAATGGGATCGAGTGAAAGAGAACCGAGGCATCACTCCAAAATTTGCATCTTTTGTATTTAAGCTAGATTTGTAACTACAAGGCCTTAGTTGCATTTTAAGCAAATTACTATTCATGTATCTTTTTGTATTTTGGGAATTTTGAGATATTGATGTATTGTGGCTGAAAATGCCCACTAAATCTTTGTAAAAACTCTTATATTTTGATTTTAATGAAGTATGTTTGTGTTTTGCAGAAGGTATGTCAATTTTGTTCATTGCATTTTTCAAGTTTTTCATAAGGGTGAGAATTTATGTTCTGGATTTGAGGGAAATACTGTATTGTTCTAGGCTGAATTGGATGAAGTTTTCTTCTTGGAAATTGTGGATTATTTTTCTAGCTTTCCAATGATATATAGTATGAAATTTTTGGACATTGGAGTTGAGAGATATGATTATTAGAAGATTGGGATGTTGCCGAGGATGGACTTTCAGGACAGCTGCTTTGGTTTGAACTTTTGACCCATTTTCAGGCA
This sequence comes from Erythroxylum echinodendron, assembly GCA_027575705.1. Lineage (NCBI taxonomy): Eukaryota > Viridiplantae > Streptophyta > Magnoliopsida > Malpighiales > Erythroxylaceae > Erythroxylum > Erythroxylum echinodendron. The sequence goes on from JANZXR010000008.1 coordinate 23,253,045, forward strand.
AATTTTGTTTTTTAAGTCTTCATGGAAGTTGTAGATCTATAAGTCTTCTTTCAAACAGTCTTTGAATAACCTTAATCCAATACTTGTAGTGAAAGTTATGCTTTTTTTCTAACACAGGTCTGAGGAAGAAAAGCAAAGGAGGAAGAAGCAAGTCGCGTTCGCGACTTTGCTGTCTTTCGCGCAAAGTCACAATCACAACCCATCGTGATTGCGACTTTGCTGTTTTCGCGCAGATTCGCGATCGCGACCAGTCGCGACTACGCTGGTGTTCCCAGATCTGAATACTTCTCACTCTTTTGGTCATAACTTTGTCGTCGGACCTCTAAAGGACTTGATTTTTGACGCATTGGAATTCTAACACATTTCTCTACCTCTCCATAAAATTTTATATTTTTTGGTATTGATTCGAAAATTATTGATGAATCAAAGTGAGGGGATTGGTTGGCAGAGTGTGAGTTGGATATTTTTACTGAGCATAATTCAGTTTTTTGATGATATCTTAATCCGTAGAGCTCAAAATGAGATGATTATTGTTTCTAAATAAGCTAGAGATATAGAGCTACAAATTATCTGAAGGAATCAAATTTTAATTCAGTCCCTAAGACTTTCAATTTCTGGAGTGAACTTGGGTGTAGTGTGCTGTTTTAGTGCAAAAACTGTTCAAATATGTTTAGGCTATAACTTTCAGATTTTTGGATCAAATTGAATGATTTTGGTGGAATTAGAGACTTAAGACAATGGGGAACAAATGTTCTGAAAAGGTCCAATTGAAATTCCAATTTGAGCTTTCCTAAAATCTGTTTGCAAATAGGAAAAGTGAGTTTTTCTTTATGATTGTCCGGTGTGGGCACGCCACCCTTGTGACATGCGCATCCAGATGTCACTTAGGACATCGGGCACGTGACTTGCAAGAGTGGGGTCCCAACATTTAACTTTATAATTCAAAGGGGAATTGAGGAATTATGATAATAACCCAAAACATTTTTAATCTTATTAATAATATTTAAGGTTTCAATTTCAAACATATTCCTTTTGGAAAGAACTTTAGAAGTTGTTCATAATGTTGCCCTAATCTCAAATGTTAAACGATAAGACTTTCATTTTTAGCTTTCATAAATTGAAAATTAATAAATATATTTCTCATATAACATAAAGAAAAGATATCACAAAGGAATATGAGATTTTTTTAAATTTTCTTAAACTCTCTAAACACTATAGGCCCACTATTGTCGAGCCTATTTCAATGAAATAAGATTCAAAATTATTGGTTGGTGTAAAAAAACAGGTGATATTCAATGGTTTTGATGTTTTTGGATATGTTTTATGCAATTGTCATTGTGGAATTAAACACATTGAGTAAGATTATAGAGATATTTAATGTTTAAGAATTTGAGTAAGGGGACAAAATGTTTGAAAGAAATTAGTAAAGATGATAATAGGTCAGATCGGGCCTAGTTTGTCATCGACCACCCCAACCTAACCCTCTCAAGTCATGCTCTGAGCAAAACCTAAAGCCTGATCAAGTTCAAATGTTTTGGATCGAACCTGAGCATGATTAGGCTTTTAAAGGCTCAAAGCCTAGCCTGAATACCATCACCCATACCCACCTGCTCATCTCCATCTCTCCAAGCCTCCATGGAAGATGATATTCACAATGAAAAATGCCAATCGCCTAGTCTTTGTCGCAATAACAAATTCGATAGTTATATTAATGTATAGCGATGACTAATAATTACGATTAGATAGATACAAAAGTAATTTGATCGTGATTTTCCAATGTGTGTAAGTTTTAATTGATTAACCTTAATAATATGTAAATGCACGAGTAGTTCATGTAGTACCTAAGGAGTCGATCTCACGAGAAGGGATAATCTAATCCAAAAATCTAAGGCCAAAGCAATCATAGAAATTTAAATTTAACGAAACCAAAACAAGAATGCAATTCAATCAAGCAAATCAATTTAAGAATTAATTACAAAATTATTAACAATTTAGCAATTGCAACACACACTCAAGAATCAACCTAAGGAACTACCAATTATGAGAAAGGGGAATTTTACCTTTCTTTAGTGTTAACTCAATCAATTATAAATTACTGGATCATTGGTTTTAGACGATCTTAGGGTTGATTACTCTCTCTCGAGTTATAACCATTAACTCTAATTTATAAAACCTAATCAGATTATGGGAATTGCAGTCTGTCGATTAACAATCTATCCAAAGTCCTAATTAGATTCGACGTTATCTAAAAACTATCGGGAACCTATGCAAGATCTCTCTTCGCACAATTATCGATTTGATAATTTCTCCTTCCTATTAAATCACCTAACTCTCGTTAACCCAATTTAATAATTTTTCATTTGATCCACCCTATTAGTTTATTATCGAATTTTGCAATCATAAAAATCAATCACAATAAATCTAATAAATATAAAAAATTTAGATTTCATTAAATCAAAGATACCAAAGGTGAGTTTAGAACATTTCAACATTCACAAATTCTATCATCAAACTACTATTCCCAATTTTATACAATAATAAAAATGGAAAATAACAGGAAATACAATATTGGATGAAAATGGGAGGCAACGACGTCAGATACTTCTGATCTATGAAGTACATCGATGTCAGCTTCTTCTCTACTTCTCTCTTCCTTCTTCTCTTTATCAATCTCTCAACAATTCTCTCTAGGGTTTCTCTCCAAAAGTGGTTAATGCAAAAGCTCCTTTCTTTTTTTTCTTCGTATTCTATTTATGTTCTTTTGTGTTTAGGGTTGAACTAGGATTTTTTAGGGACCAGAAGTTTTAAAAATCCCTCGAAACGTGAAGTTTGGGAGTGGTTGAGCATCTACCCGATGCAGGCCAAAATCGTGGCCTACATCTAAGCCTTCTGTCACAATCGTGCACTATCAGGCCATGATTGTAGGCCATTATTTTGGTCCGAATGTCTTCTGAAACTCCTTTGTTCTTCGATATTAACCACGAAACACTAGCAAATAAATCAAGGTACGTCAAAAGCATAATATTTAAACTCAAAAGCTTGTATTAACCCATAAAACACTTAAAACACAAATAATTAACAAACTAACATAATTTTAACCTAAACACATACTAAACGATTGAATTAACAATTAAATACATATTAAACTAATCCATAAAACATTATGCAAATTACACTTATCAATATCCCCACATTTAAACATGTGTTTGTCCTCAAGCAAACAAAACAATAAACAACTCAAGAAAACACAAAACACGCATATGCAATAATGAGACAATGGCTTCAACTTAACGAAATAAATTTAACTATAAACATAATCCTTCAAGTCATTCTAACTTATTAACAAGCGAAATCTACATCTAAACACCTTGGACTAAATGTACAAACTAATCAAAATTTTGATGTTGAGTCTATTCACCTCTATCACTTGCACATACACATTGATAATCATTCATTCAAAACAAAATTGTAGCTATTCCTCAGTAGGTTTTTATGAAAAATCAAGCTACTAATAAGTTTGGTAGGTTTTTTTATTTGAAAACATTCTTTTTGTTGATTTTTCTTTAAAGGCATCAACCTAGTCTTTTTATGCGGAGGAAAACATTTGTGATGACTGTCAATCTGGTTATTCAACTAAGTCATGTTGTTATTAAGTTGCTTGGTTGGAATGTCATTATAGCCTTTTTACACGAAGACAAACATTTGTGATGCGTGTTAATCCGATTACTCAGCTACATTACATTCTCAAGTGGCTACTAACTTTATTCATAACTCGAAGGTTAGCGGAATAGTTATTTTAGTTTAAATTATAAAACCCTCTTTTTTTCTTTTTCTTTTTTTTTAAACACAAAATTTTGCCTACCTCATTGCTTTAACTAATCATTCTCATGAAAAAGTCCTTGTAATGCTACTTATTTGATTAGCCTAAATTATAAATAAGTATGGCAAATTCCTAGGGTGAATGGATTAACATCGTATCCTAATTAACTAAAATATTTAGCCCTAAGTAACTTAGGCTACTAATTTCACAAGCTAATAAATCTTCATAACCTAAAAGACTATGTTCAAGGCTAAATCTATCCCGTTAAGTCCTAGATATTAACACATTCATATAATTCACATCATGTAACCTAAACAAACTATCATACAATATGCAAAATTCATACTCAAGGTAAAAACACACAACCGTCCCTACACTTCAACAACACATTGTCCTCAATATGAGAAGGATACGCAAACAAACCAAGTGAAATAAAACACAATATACAAAAAGCATAAGAAGAAAATAATAACAAAAATTAAAAGAAAAGGGTTTGAACACGAAACCGTCATGGTGACTGAGGTAGTGATGGTGTCAGAGATGGAGACCAAATGTGCTTGATGTCGAGCTGGCTTTCCTATCTTATAATTGATTAAAGGATAGTACAAGAGTTAGTAATCCCAAATCATTTCAAATCATTAAATTTTTATTTTTGAAATTTGAAACAAATCTAACTACGCCACAATATAAACCTAACTACCAAACATGTTAATTTATGGTCATTAGCTTGACCTTGTATCATTGGAAACTCAATTAGGATCGATTATGAACGGCTTGCTTCCACCCTTTCGTTCAACATCAGTTTTGTTGTATAAGTAAGCTACAAATAGCAAAATGAATAGAAGGAAAATATTGATGAAGTTGAGAAAACCAATTAATTTCAATACTGTCCTTTTCATTAACAAACTGTCAATAAAATAGGAAAGAACAAAACTCCCCGAATCTTCCATCGAATCCAACAGTTTGTCCTGTAAGAAGGTGAGTAGTTGTCTTTCTTCCTTAGTCACCTTCGTCTCATCTATTTCTTCCACTTCACGAACAGCGACTTTCATAGCTTCTTCAAACTTAATATATGTTGTCATTTATTCTTCGTCCTTTTGTTCTTTAGAAGATTCAACACATCAATTATCTTGAATGAGCTACTCTCCTTCAAATTCTTTAATACGTCACATGATCATCATTAATCCGAACAATAAGATTCTTTTCATGGACATATACCAAAGATTTTTCTATATTCAAACATGGTATATCAAGAACTAGTGAATAATGAGGAGGGTTGGCATTCTTTTCTTTATCCTCTTTCTTCATCTCTTAGTCTTTAATAAAATGTGGTTCAGTTTGATTTTCTACTGATCCTTCTGGCTCTCCCCCATTCTTAGGTGTGATAGTCTCATATTATTCTCTTTAAAGTATTTCCATATTACTTAGAGAGTCTTCCACACTTCTCTTACAAAATTCACGGGAATGATGTCTTACTCGAATCTCTAGGTTGTAAATAGATGAGGCATGATTTTTACTTGCTCAATTTGTTCTTCTAGTTTCTTCTGGCCCTCTTCCATGTCTGTGAGCTTATCTAAGATCTTGTCTAATTTAGAATCCCATGAACTGAACTCATCTTGCTGAAATCCTAATAGGTCTTGATGTCCTAAGTAAGTTCCTCAATTGTTGGACTAATAGAAATTTGAGTAGTTTTGCCACCCCAAAGTGTACATATTTCAATAAGGATCGTTACTTTCCCAACCACAATGTGCCTCATTGTGGTTCACAAAAGGTCCTTGCTCCCTATAATATCTATCCTCCCTCATTGTTCTTTCCATCCTTCTTGGTATCTAGCTTTTCAGATATCTCATTCTCACTCTAAGATGTCTCATTATGTCTTTACTTTATTCCCTAATTTCTTTTATAAACACAACAGATAGTGAAAAAGTCTTAGACTAAAGAACTAAACTAATCGCCTCCCTGGCAACAACGCGAAAAACTTGATCATAGTTTTCCAATATGTGTAAGTTTTAATTGATTAAACTTGATAATCTGCAAGCGCACGAGTCGTTCATGTAATACCTAAGGTGTCAATCCCACGAGGAGGGATAATCTAATCCTAAAATCTAAGACCAAAATAATTGCAAAAATTCAAATGTAACAAAACCAAAACAAGAATGCAATTTAATCAAGCAAATCAATTCAAGAATCAATTACGAAATTATTAACAATTTAACAAATGCAATGCACACTCAACAATCAACCTAAGGAACTACCAATTAAGAGAAAGGGTAATTTTACCTATCTTTAATGCTAACCTAATTAATTATGAATTACTAGCTTATTGGTTCTAGACAGTCCTAGGGTTGATTACTCTCTCTAGAGTTATAACCATTAACCTTAATTTATAACCCTAATCAAATTATGGGAATTACAATCCCTTGATTAACAATCTATCCAAAATCCTAATTAGATCTGAGATTGTCCAAAAAGTATCAGGAATCTATGCAAGATCTCTCTTCACACAATTACCGATTTGATTAATTTCTCGTTCTTATTAAACCACCTAACTCTCGTTAGCCCAATTTAATAAATTTTCATTTGATTCACCCTCTCAGTTTATTACTGAATTATGAAAGCACAGAAATCAATCACAATAAATCCAATAAACATAAAAACAATCAAATTTTATTAAATCAAAGATTAAAAAACTTGAAGGTAAGTTTAGAACATCTCAACATTCACAAACAAACTGCTATTCCCAATTATATACAATAATAAAAATGGAAAATAATAGGAAATATGATCTTGGATGAAGACGGGAGGCAGTGATGTCGGAAACTCCTAATCCGGGAGGTACGTCAATGTCGGCTTCTTATCTACTTCTCTCTTCCTTCTTCTCTTTCTCAATCTCTCAACAATTCTCTCTAGGGTTTCTCTCTAAAAGTGGCTGATGCAAAAGCTCTCTTTCTTTTTGTTCTTTTTGTCTATTTATGTTCTTTTATGTTTAGGGTTGAACTACGATTTTTTCGGGGTCTGAAAGGTCCAAAAAATCTCTCAAAATATGAAGTTTGTGAGTGGCTGTACGTCTACTTGACATAGGCCACGACCGTGGCCTTACATGCCACAATCGTGGCCTACATCTAAGCCTTCTGATCACGATCGTGGACCATTGTTTCGGCTCAAACGTAACATCCTGTTACTGATGTTAAGGTTAAAATAGTGTTTATAAGAGGATAACGAGAAATTAGGAAGCATAAATCATTCTTATGCATAAGGTGGCATACATACGCGCGAGAACATTGATTTTTGCACATTAATATCATTGTACATGCATTCATTGACATTTTCTGGGTATAATTGATTTATAAATGCGATTAAAATGTGAATCGTGGATTATTTTTGTTGAAATTTTATTTAGTGATAATAGTTATTATTTTAGAATTTTTGGTGAATTATGGATTAATTTTCTTGATAATTAAATTGGTGTGTATTAGAATTTGTTCCCCATTTTTGGAGACATTTCGGATATTTTGGAGATTTATCGAAAATTTAAGGTAATTTAGACTAGGAAAAATATTGAAATAGGATACAAATAAAAGTGTGACAATTGTATTAGAAATTAATTGACAAATGGACAAATTATGGAGTGACAAATGGATAAATTAATGTGTGACATATGGACCAATAGTTAAGTGACATTTGGTAGCCTTACAGGGAGGACACATGTAACACATGCATTGGAGGCATATGCCAAGACTTAAAAGAGACACCTAGTCGTTAGGAAACATGTTTCTGCAGCTCTTCCTTTGGTTTTACCGAAAACATCTAAACTTCCTTCTTGCTTTACAATCACCGAAACACCATCTTGCTCATTTATGTATATTGGCTTTTGGTCAATCTATCAACGTTACCCCTTACAAAAAAAAAGTTGAATCACTTCTGCCCATTTGAGGTTTTTATTTTCTCTCTCTATCTTTGGCTATCTCCACTGAAAACTTGTTAATTTCTAGAATTTTTGCTGAAGTGTGAAGTGTAAACCAAGTAAGTTATGCTTTAAGTTTATGATAGTGTAAATGACTTCTGTTAAGGTTTTAATGTTTGTAAATGGATGCGTGTATGAATGGTGTATATTTTTATGCTTGTGGATTGATGCATGCGTGAATGGTGTTGATACATGTGTGGGTGGTGAGGGAAGAAGCAAATTCGGTGTTATGATTAACAAGATGAAGGATGGTAGTGGGCTGGAGCATGTTATATGCAATATTTTACTAAACATACAGCTGTATTTAGAACATAACTTGATCTGGGAATATCCAAATTGGTTGGGGTTTAATTTAGAGTAAACTAGAGACATAGTAATATATTTTTCATAAAGAAATCTAAATTGAATTCTATCTCTAAAAGTTTCAAATTTTAGCTTGAATTTGACTTTAGGATTCTGTCATGGTTTGGGAATAGTCTGTTGTTTTTAGTATAACTTGTAGAATACTAAACAAAATTGCATGAAATTAGTGTCATTACAAACATAAGGCATAAAGGAACAATTTTTCAGAAGAATGTTTTGCCTAAATCCTTCATATTCCTTGTCAAAATGACCATGAAAAATTGACCTGAAGGTCTATTTTGGGAAGAGCTAGAAGAAGTTGGAATAAAAGGTAATGCACGATCGTGCACAAGCACAATAGTGACTCTAACGGGTCATGAAGAGGTTGCACAATCATGCACAAGCACGATCGTGACATTGGAGGATCAATTGGAAATATGCATGATCGTGCACAGTGAAGGTATACTGTTGTTTGACAATTTTAAACATCCTTCATTTTTTTGGATATAACTTCTCCTTCCAACCTCCAAATGACTTTATTTTTGAACCAAAAAACTCATAACACATTTTTCTTCCTCTCCATAAAACCATATAGCCATCTGAAGTCATTCGTGAAAGATTTGATTGATGAATTTAAGATGAAAATGAAGAAGTGAACTGGAACATTTTCATTGAACATGTTTTGGTATTTTGAGTATATCTTGATTTGTAGATTTTTAAATGAGTTAATTCTTAATTAAGATTAAAGTAGAGTCATATGGATACAACTTTATTGAAGAAGTATAATTTTAATTATGTCTCTAAGCATTTTAAAATCTGAATCGAAATTAAGTCTTGACTGAGGCTGCAGTACTACCGGAGATAAAATTCATGTCCTGTTGATATTGAATAAACTATATTGATAAAAGTCGAATTAGATAAAGGTATCTTCACAAAAGTTATATTTATTCTCTTAGCTTTTGATTGGTATAACGTTTATAATTTTTGGATAGGGGAATTGAAAGATATGAGTTGTATACTGTCGAGGGTATGATCATATACTAGCCAAAAGTTCAAATATACATAGTCTATGGTATTGTGGGCATAACTCATAGAATACTAAACTAAATTGTATGATTTTGGCGTCATTAGAGACTTAAGACATGGAAGAACAATGTTCCAGAAGGAAGTGTTATCAAATTACTTCACTTTACTGATGATAATAATCATGCAAAGTAGACCCCGAAAGTATGTTTTTAGACAAGTCTGGATTGTTAAATTGAGTATTAATATATGAATGAATATTGTGACAAGAATAATGATAAGAAACCAGGAATTGTCATGAATATGCATTGTATGTATTCAGCATTCATGAATGTGCATAAATAAATTCATATTTGTGCAAAATTGTGATATGTGTATGAATGATATGTTTTAGAGAAACACATTGAGCGACAGCATTTAGACATTGCCGGGGACTTCAAGGCAATAAACGAAAAGGAGCATTTGTAAGTCAACCTAGATGATCTCCCTAGGATTGATTGATTTTGTTTAACTTCCAATTATTAAACTGTTTATGATCTGTTTTTGAATTCCAAACTTTAATAGTCCAAGGAGTTTGATAGTCGAGAATGTATTAGAAGTGTTCTGTTTGCATCTGAAATTTGAATGACATATGTTGTAACTAAATTCTGAATACTAAACAAAAGTTGAATGCTGGACTGAGGTCCAATGAATCTAATATTCTGTCTGTGCATTATAAGTGAATGCTATTCATGGCATATTCTGTTATTGATGCATTTCATAAAATGCATATTTAGATAAAGGCGTTGTGATCAGAGTAGCCAGTCTGAAAGAGCTATAAGCTCAGTATTCTGCACGTAGAGCTCCACTCGGTGATTTCTATTTCTAATTGAGCCCAATGGGCCAGTATCTATTCTGTGTCTGAAAGGCACTCGGTTACAACAAATAATAAAGAATCCAAAGTCTTATATGCATCTGCATTTGTATATTTATGATTATGTAACATATGCTTATGAATTCTTTCTGAAGTTGTGATGTTACAGTGATATGTCATGATAATGTGACTGATTGGCTTGTACAAATTCTGAAAGAAGGTATGTGAAGTGTATGGTATTTATTATGTCTTATTGTGATGTGAAATGATGTGAATATTGTGCAATGTACGTGTGTAAATTTTAAAGTGTAATATCCATTGTGGCGAGTGATGTTTGTAATTCAAATGGACCCAAGTGACTACTGGGATTTCGATGATATGTATAATGAGAGTTCTACCTCTTGTGATTGAAAAAAATTATGAATAAAGTGGGCCCAATTTGATTATTGATTTCCGCACATGCGTGTGATATGTTTTTTTAAAAAAAATTATACTGAGTTTCCTATATTTGACTGTTTTAGCATGCCACCCTTGCGGGTCTATGTACTCGAACATCATTCAGGATATCAGGTACGTGACTTGCGAGAGTGGGGTGTTACATTGAATGTCTTCCAAAATTCTTTCTTTCTTCGATATTGACCTCGAAATACTAGCAAACACATCAAGATATCTCAAAAATATAATATTTAAACTCAAAAGCTTGTACTAACCCATAAAATACTTAAAACACAAAAAGTTAACAAACTAACACAATTCTAACCTAAACACATATTAAACGATTGAATTAACAATTAAATATATGTTAAACTAAGCCCTAAAATATGATGCAAATTACACTTATCATAATCTAATTGAACAAATAGGTGTTATTAAGAGGAAATTGAGAAAGAGGAGCATTTTGGGTTTGTGGGGATCATCTTGGAAAAATAAGAGAAGGAAATAATCAAGACATTGGAGAAACATAAGCAATTGAGCTTCTTCTCTTCCAAGTCTCTGATATAGTCTAGTGTCGGTTGGGATATAGATAATGTAGTGCAATGTGAGTCATGAAAGATGATAAAAAGAACATGCTGTGAAAGGCTTCGATTGATCTAAGGAAGAGAGGAGCAGCGGAGGGAAGAGTGGCACTAGTACGAGAGAGGAGGAACATGAATAAAAGATACGAGACTAAGTTAATAACCATTCAAGCTTAGGACTAGGCCAAATGCAAGGAGCCAAGCTTAGCTTGAATTTTGAATTAAAAAATTTATGTATACTCAAAATCAAATCAACTTAAACTAAACTCGTTAATATCTATAAATTTAGGTTAAATTTAGTTAGAACGAGTCAAACTCGAACCTAATTGTTATTCCCTGTCTACGTAAGCATTTTATTCACATATGTTACAAACAGGTCAATGGTGAATTCTCCGATAGCTTCACGTGGGCTCAGGCTCCATGAGAGTTAGGGTGGACAACATCTAACAGAGAAAATTTAGGCTAGGGACGGCGTCAATCAATTTCATGACTTTAAAGGTCGTACGTAGTTAATGTTAGGAAACATTATGTTCACAAAAATTCTTTTCAAAAGTTGAAATGCTTGTGTTTTTTCTTCAAGAAGTTCTTAAAAGTCAAGAAGTTCTTTATGTTTTTTCAACAAATACCTAAGCGTCGGTGGTCAGATATACGCCGCTGGGGAGTAGGGATTACTTCTGTTCCCAAATCCTTGTTCTTTTGTGCCCAAAGCCTCTCAACCATTCAATTTGATGACCGAGGGGGCTTTAGGCAGAAGGAGAACAAGGATTAAGAAACAAAAGATCTGTTGGGGGGAGCGTGGGAGCTTTTGCTTTTGTAGAAACTCCCAAAAGCTCATCCCATTGGAAAATCCTTGATCCTGAACATAATAATTTATTCGCAAATTCTTAGTAGTCGTATACACGTTAAGAAATGAAAGCACAAGCACGTGGACAAATTTCAGCCATCCCTATTGCTTGCGCACACACACTTCTCACGATTCTCCGACAGGACCTGAAAAAATAGAGCAGATGAGAAATCAAATTGCACTATAGGGTTACTCTGTAGATTTATGGCATGTAAAGTACCTTGACCTGCCTCTGAAGGTCTTTGATGTAATCAACTGCCAATTCAAGCATATCTGCTGTGTTTGTTTGCTGCAAATTGAGAATCCAATTTCATGGTATCATCTTTTCTTCACTAAAACATACCAACCAACTTGGGGATTAAAATAATATTACCTTGTCCATGTTGGGAACAAGATCTTGCAGTTTCCTCATGCGTTCACTAATTTTGGTTCTTCTAACCTGTGCGTAACAAAATGAACGACATGAACAATTGTCCAAGTCCATTATGTTCAACCAAAAAAAGCATTGTTTGAGATTTAAGAAATATAAAGTTCTTGTGGTAGATAGAGAATTTACCCTCTCGGCAATGCTTCTGGGATGAGTGGCACAGCCACGCTTTGCTCTAATTTTGCAGGGAACAGAATCCTGAAACTCTAAATACTTTTCAATGGCAGACATTTCTGCTGAAGATTTTTGCAAACTCAAGTGATGAGCCAACATAGGAGGACGATTTGTTGCCTCTAAATTCTGTTCAGAAAACAGTCGGAAAATGTCAAAATATAAAAAAGAGTAACGAAGTGTCGTCATACTAACGTTTGAGGCACCTGAATTTCAAATTCATGTAAGCGAGCAAGGGAGTTATTATCATCACCAACTCCTGTTATATCTGAATCGTCCCATGATCCAACAGAGAAACCTGAGGTGAAATTATTGCTACGACCATCCCCGAAATCGTTGTTATTGAGACAATTTTTTCCCATGCTACTGCTTCCAATCTCCGCAATTGGATTCATTTGGGCTGAAGATGAAGGTGGTGGTCTACTTGTTGCAGAAAATGATGTCTCTCTTAGTACTGCATAGCCTGCCAGTCCCAACTTTTAACTGGTCATTCAACGCGGAAAGCAGGTGGTTGAATTACATGGAATGCCAAGAACAAGTAAATCCAGACTCCTATTAGCAGTACAAAACCAAAAATCAAACTTCTTGGTATAGTATATTCTAAAATTATATTTGGTCTCCATTCCTCAAACTAATTTTTAAAGTGCCACTTGCTGGTTCCGAGTGTGATTCTCAGAAAGGCTCAAAGAATGTAATCAAATTATAACACTCCAAACAGTTCCAAGTGTCAATTCACTACACAAGTTTTCAAATGAACACTTAAGAGTGCTTTATTTTTGTTGTCCTTTTCTAACACTATCGTCGCCGCATCTCAGATGAATGTTAGTATAGGATCAGACTGATTGGTTGGACGAAAAGCATAACAAGATAAAAAGGGAAAGCCTTCAGTTTTAGTTATGAAAGGAGATAAGCCACAAAGAATTTTATACTCATACTCTTTCATGGCAACCGAAGACTAAGGAACGAAGTGTAGACAATACCGTTTTCGAACTCAATGTTCATGTTGGAGAACAACTCTGCTGGTGAGCTACTATGTCGAGCTAGAGTCGAATTGCTTCCAAAATCACCACCACCACCACCTGTTTTCATCGCGATGGAGAAGTTCTGATCCGGTAAACGGGGTCTGGATTGATCTTGATAAAAGCTGCGGGCAGAAGAAGAAGAGTAGGTGTTGCTCTGTTGATGTTGATGATGCAACCTTGAATCATCCATTGAAGTCATCATGTGCGGCTCTGGTTGGTTGACTAGTGAAGAGGACTCTTTAACAGGAGTATCTTGCTTCATGATGTAAACATTTGGATGCGATGTAGTGTTCGCGTTGTTGACCAGAAATTTTGCGAAAATGCTTTCCGTTTCAGGGCTAGACGGCCTATTCAGGAAGTCCTGAGAGAAACCTCGGTCTAAAAGACCAGAAAAGTAGGAGCTCGGTGCCGACTGATACCTTGTCAACCCAGAATTCAACAACTTTTGGGGATGATATTGTTGGTGCTGGTCTTGGTTATGAGTCTGATGGTTTTCAAGATCTGGTTCCATTTTGCACAGAATATCTACAGGGGAGAGATAGTAATGGAGTTGTACTTCTTCCAATACAATACAATACAACTATAAGAAACAAATTAATGCAGAGAGGACGAACTAACGCTGCAGAGAAATTCTTTCGGATTTTAACGATGAGTGAAACAGAGAAAGAACAGAGAGCGGAGCAGCAGAAGAATTACTTTCAAATAAAAACAAACTTGTAGTGTGGTTTGAATTAAAAAAAGCAAAACGACAGAGAAATAGCAGAGTAGAGGGGAAGCGAAACACCAAACAAGGAGAAGCGAATCAGCTACAAGTCTTGATTTTTATCTCAAAGACGAAGCACCGAAGCAGGGACTGATAGGAGAGGAGAGAAGAGACGATTAGAGAGAGAGAGAGAAGCAAGCACTGGCTCCGTTGGTTTCAGACAATGGCGAACGCACAAGTAAGCAGAATGCCCCAAAATTTTTATTCTCCTATACATCATACTTGTGTATTATTTATTTTCACTATTGTTATTAAACCACATCAACCAAAAACATAAATAATGAACATCTGAAATGATTTTTATGTTGGAAAATGACAATGTCGTCCCTTATCTTCTCCCATACGTAAAAGCTCTTGTCAAATGAATTTGCGGTTGAGGGCGTCAGTTCTTTATTTTCTCCATATAAAGAGTGGGACATTTAAATCGAAGTGTCAACATGTTGAAGGTGTCGCCTTCTAGTTCGGATGTTTCTCTCTTCTTTTTGCTTTGCGCTTGTTCTACTTTTATTCTTGTATTGTCCATCAGATGACTTGTTCAGAACTTTGACTAAGCTTTAAAATTGAGAATCATCAATATACTAACCAAAACTAGAATTCTAAGGATTCAAAAACCTATTTCTTTGGAAGAAGCGTATGATCAAACACATAGGTATAACTTATAAGCAATAGACAAAACGGAGCTACATAAGTTGTCTTACCATGCATGACTTGCCCTAATAGAGGAATAATTTCCATTCTCAGAGAAAGTAAAAGAAGAGCGATTGTGGAATGGATGTACTTGAATGCTGATTCCAGGAGTCCTACACAATAATAAAATATATAATATACTAACCGACAAGAGCTTCCACCCTTCACGGTGTATCCATTACTGTACTAATTTTACTTGTAACTTCAAGTACCAAGGGCCAACTGGCGTCTGTCTGATCTTGATATTTAAGTAAACTTCCTAGGTCCATTTTTTATTTTTTATTTTTTATTTTTTTGGGTAATGGTGATAATACACGTCTAGTGTTATGTGAGGCCAGGGTTGCCATTTGACTTTTATGTGAGTATTAAATTAGAAAATTAGAGCAGCTAAACGTGAAAGCAACTCAAATAAAGTTTATGTTTAGATAAAATAATGAAAATGTTATTGTTATGCCCTTGAGTGTATGCAAATTTACGATTTGATTTCACGGTTCAGTTAAGAGGTGATGAGAGTTGTCGCAATCGATGCTAATTATTATGGAGTTCTTTTATGCTGTGTCACTTTTCATAGTATGGACAAGATTTTACGGGCCCTACAGCGAAAAGTTAATGTTCGTGATCTTAACGCTGCCGTTTAGCATTTGATGGTTATGTTTTTTTTCAGCATTGACATCTTTTTAGTAGCAATCCGAGATTTAAAAGATTAAGAAAAAGTAGATCGGACTCTAGAGTTTTGAACTCGATCGGTCTTTAAGTTCGGCTCGAGTCTGGGCCGGATCCGGTCCATTACCATGCTTCATTGATCGGTGCCTTTTGCCTTCTCTCCCCACAAATTCGTACGTGTGAGCCCCAAACGCGAATCCGTATAAAAATTCCTAAATTCTTTCTTTCCTTCTTTCTTTTATGACCGCAAACCCTAACTTCTAATTGCTTCGCCCAATGTTCAGGTAGTTCGATAACTATAAATTATTCATTTCCACATCACTATCCATTATTATCTTCCTCCAGTTTAATTTTGTATTGTAAACTTCTGTGTGCAATTTCCATGTCTCAAGTTATCCGGTCTGCTGTCGCTTTTATTGCTTATTTCTCAGACTCATGCTAAGCTTCTGTGTTCGATTAATGTCGTTGTTCATTTTCACATTATATAATTACTCAGATCTCATCTTTGGACCTTGCATCTTTACTAGATTTCGCTTTAATGCTCCTCTCTTAGGTATTCGTGTGTAAACTAGCTACCTAAGCTTACAGATTATCTCAGTTGCTTGCGATTTTACTTGCTGCTTATTCTTGTCCTATATCAAGGCGTTGATTTCTTTCTGGGCATTGAGAGTTTGATAGATTTTGAGTGATTAAGTGGTTTGTTAACTGCAACTTCTCTTTGCACTCTCTGTTCTAATTTCTGTTATGCTATTATAGGTATAACGGCGATGAAGTTGTGAACAGGAAAATTTGCTCCACCTACATTGAGTGGATTCTCAACCACATTCATTGACGGACATGGATAGAAGAGACTGAGATGATGGCGTACGGATATTAATGTGAGAAATTTTAAACATAAAGACGATATTAAGTTCCCCCTATAGCAATGGATTCCAGCATTCTACCAAGTAATGTGATCTTAGAACCTCATGCTGATATGGAATTCGATTCACATGAAGCTGCATATTCATTTTACAAAGAGTATGCCAAGTCTGTGGGCTTTGGCACTGCTAAATTGAGCAGTAGACGCTCTAGGGCATCCAAAGAATTCATTGATGCAAAATTTTCATGCATAAGATATGGAAATAAACAGCAGTCAGATGATGCCATAAACCCACGCCCTTCTCCTAAAATAGGGTGTAAAGCAAGCATGCATGTGAAGAGAAAACCAAATGGTAAATGGTATGTTTACAGTTTTGTGAAGGATCATAATCATGACCTACTACCAGCTCAGGTACACTTTTTTCGTAGTCACAGGAAGCAAGATACCCTTAAGAATGATGCTCGCATACGTAGACGGAAGAATTTGGCCTCATTATCTGAACTCTTTGGTGCATACTCAAATATTGATTGTTTAGAAGGATACATGAGGAACCAACATGACAAGGGACGAAGTTTGGCTCTAGAAGTAGGAGATGCTCAAGTACTACTTGAACTCTTTACGCACATGCAAGAAGAGAACCCAAAATTTTTCTATGCCATTGATTTTAATGAAGAGCATCACTTGAGAAATGTCTTTTGGGTTGATACTAAAGGTATGGAAGACTACAAGAATTTTGGTGATGTAGTTTCTTTTGACACTACTTACTTTTCAAACAAGTACAAAATTCCCTTGGTTCTGTTTATTGGCGTGAATCATCATATTCAACCTACATTACTTGGTTGTGCACTGATTGCAGACGACACAGTTTATACTTTTGTATGGTTGTTGCAAACTTGGTTTACAGCCATGGGGGAACAAGCTCCTCATGTGATACTCACAGACCAAAGTAATACCATAAAAGCTGCTATTGCTGCAGTCTTTCCACAAACACGACATTGTTTTTGTTTGTGGCACATAATGGAGAAAATCCTTAGGCAGCGTGAATATTTGAGCCTGTGGCATGATAATTTCATGGTAAAATTCAATAAGTGCGTTTTCAGATCATGGACAGAGGACGAATTCGATAAGAGATGGTTGAAATTGCTTGACAAATTTCATTTGCGAGAAGTTGAATGGGTCCAGTCCTTATATGAAGATCGCATATATTGGGTTCCTACTTTCATGAGGAATGTTTCTTTTGCTGGTTTGTCTGCTATGTCACGCTCTGAAAGTTTGAATTCTTTATTTGACAAGTATGTGCATGGCGAAACATCATTGAGAGAGTTTGTAGAAAAGTATAAAATAATTCTTGAAGATAGGTATGAAGAAGAAGCCAAATCAGATTTTGATGCATGGCATGAAACACCAGATTTGAAGTCCCCATCACCTTTTGAGAAGCAAATGTCACTTGTGTACACGCATGAAATATTCAAGAAATTTCAAGTTGAAGTACTGGGAGCAGCTGCTTGCCATCTTAAAAAAGAGTCTGAAGATGAGACAACCACAGTCTATTCTGTGAAGGACTTTGAGGACAATGCAAATTATATGGTAGAATGGAGTAAATCAAAATCAGATATATATTGTTCATGTCATTCATTTGAGTACAATGGTTATCTTTGCCGGCATGCCATCGTTTGTCTACAAATGTCTGGCATATTCAGCATCCCACCTAAGTATGTGTTGCAACGATGGACAAATGCTGCCAAGAGTAGGCATGTAATTAGTGAAAAATTAGACGAGGTGCAAACCAAGGTCCGTCGTTACAATGATCTGTGTCGACGAGCCATAATATTGGGTGAAGAGGGTTCACTTTCTCAAGAGAGTTACAATCTTGCAATGTGTGCCATTAAAGACGCATTGAAACAATGTGCAAGTTTAAATAATTCTGTGGAAGGTGGGGCTGGCGTTAATGCCTCAGTAGCCATAGAGGAAGATAATCAAGCGAACACTATGACTAAAGTTGGGTTATTAATGACTAGTATAGACAAGCCTACCAGAAAAGCTGAAGCTGGTAAGGAGAAGGAAACAACCAGAAGCACAAAAATGAGAAAAGGAAAGGTTGGTTGTTTCACACTGATCTTAATGTTTGATGCTTTTGAAACTATTTTCACCCATGAATAGTAGTCAATCTAGTTGGCTTTGTGCATCGTGCAGGTGTCCCAGTCAGGAGCCATGATTACTGGTTCAGAGGACGGCTTCCCGTTACTGGTATGTGAAATTCCTCAACTGTTTGATTTAAGCTGGGGAAGTGATCTATACCTGAAGTTTACTTTCAATGTTACTTTCAATGCAACTTATCATAGACATCTTTTAAAGAGTTTTCTAGGATAGGAGCTAACTTGTCTTGTGGTTAAAATCATGAAACTTGTAGCAGTGTAGTAGTCAGCTCAAGTCTTTAAATGTATTACTGACCGCCCATGCAGTTTTTGTTATGTTAATACATTGACATAATTGTGACAGGATGCTACTGAACTGGGACAAGCACAATCACATTATATGGTGTCAGCACAGTTACAGAATGTGGTGCCAACAGTTTTTTGTGGTATTACTCCACCTCAGTTTCGTACCATGTCTTCTACAAATTTGCATGAAACTCGCCTCCTGCGTTAGTATGATCTTGCTCTCCGATGTAAAGTTTTGTATATTGCCGTTATTAGAATGGTAGGCTGGGAAATTCGATGTTCTGGGGAAATATGAACACAGCCCTTTAGTGAAAAAGGTCAGTTGTGTAGTTGCAAAAAACTTGACTTGCGAACATGTCCAGTAAATGATATACACAAAAGTGGAATTTAAGTTTTACCAAGTCCTTCTGATCTTTCAGGTTCTTGTTCAAACGAAGCTATCTCAAAAGGTTTATTACAAGATTTTGAACTCTTTCAATGAAAATACGAGCAGCACCCCACCTTTTCACTTTCTTTTTCTTGTTTGCTTTATTTTTTGGGTAATTGCGGAGTGATAGATGTTAGCAAGATGGTTCATTTAGAAAGAACTGGCTCAAGTTGGTGGCACTTTTGTACTTTTCTTCTTGCAGTCTTTACCTGCTCGTTATACAATTTCAAGCTTACATTGTGTGAGCTTATAGCAGAGCAGTCTTAACAGTAAGATGAACTTGTGCTTACGTTCAAGAATTTAACTAAGCGGTTCAAAAAAAGTTAAAAAGTTTCAATGTTTCATCCCATTTGTTAAAGCAAACATTTATAAGATGTGTGACTTGGGTTACAGCTTTACCCTGTCAATCCGAGCGTTTGAAAAGAAATTCACTGGCTCACCTATCTTGTTTTGTTAATTAAGATGACCATAGAATCTCTCGTGCTTCGGGTATGGGAAGGGATCAGTCTCGTGTGCAGATTTAGGGTGCTAAAGTCACCATGACCAATGTTCATTACAGGTCTCAAGAATCTCTCCCGCAGATTTCTCAACCTCGTTAAAGCAGGTGTCTCTGTATCTGAGCGTCTGAGCAATCAGCTTATCAGTCACTTTAAGTAGCAACCAACCAAAATTAAGATCCAGAAAAAGCCTCCCCGTTAAATGCCATGTCTCAAGCGATGCACATGCACGTATGTTTATCAATAGTATGTAATAATAATATTCCCAGATGTTCGGCCCAGCCATTCGAGGAGCTTCCTTATTCTTGGTCAACTCCGGATTTCCAGTTATTGACTACCCCAGACCTCACCCCACGACTTCTGCATTATTAATTGACTACATCTCCATCCATTGAGAGGCTTTCACTATGCTCTTACTGTCTCTGCCGAAACATTGGAAAGAGAATTCATTCACATCTCAGTTTCATAAAGCAATTTTATAGTTCTATTTGCACCCAATTATAACCTTCGATGTGTTCATATGCATTCATAAGCAATTTTCGTAAGCACATAAACATCCCATATTTATATTGCTGGTTGGTTGAAATACTGGGACTTGTCAAAATCAAATCGAGGTTGAGGGAAAGCAGAAAAGAAACTTGTTTGTGTGGATGTGACTGTCTTGTAGGACAGAGAGAAGAAAGCGCGTAAAAGAAGAGAACAAAAAAACTCGTAATCACAAAAGATATAATTGTCGACTTTTAATAAATTTTTATGGACCCCCTTGCACATGTACCACATGCCTTGTGCTAATTATATCGTTTTTTTTAAATAGATTCAGACAAGAAAGCTTGAAGATTTTGTACTTGTCACACAGTTTTCAAAAATTGGTGCAGGATCTTAGGAGAGGCATTCCTTATTTTATATAATCTGCAATATTTATCTTGATTACTTCTTGTTGCCAACATGAATATCCTTTTTTAGTCTTCATAAATGCTTATTTTTCTGGCATCACCATTTGTTATTGTTACTCATATTAAAGGCGGGGTCACATGTGCACAATTTAAGTAGAAACAATAATCTATATTCACACTTTGTAATTGCATAAGTATCTTGTGGATAAGGTTCTTAAAAGATCACTTGGCTTGTCGGATTTAATTTCTGCCGACTGTCAACCTCGATTCCCTCTACTTCTTGATTGACCAATTACTCAAATTACTCCATCAATGATGCCAATAAAATTACATATCTAACAAAATGTTAGGAGAAGTTGCTTTTCATGTTTGGCTATTCGAGAGATAGAGATGATTATAGGCTGAAACACAGGTCTCGCAACTAGACGCAGGTGCTTGCACATGTGAATGTATTTGATCTTCCCAACAGTGCAGGAAGTGATAGAAAAATAATGAATGGTTGGTTATAAAAATATGGCAATGTTAGAACTAGGAATCATGAAAGATAAATAACGAAGCAATGGTGGATGGCGGTGGTGACTGATACATGGCATTTTCTTAAAGATATGCACAGACAACTGCATCTCGGAAAAAGTTTGGTTGGCAGTCCTCCTAACATGGACAAATGATTTTCTGAATTCTGGGTCCAAAATATGAACGCCCCACATGCATGATTGATCAATGCATCCTATCCTCTTTATCAGAACCAGCTCCATCTACAGAACGAAGACAATGGCAGATGAGATGAATGATTGAGATCACTCCTCTTTGGACACTTTTGCGTAAACCGTTGATACTGGGTAAGGTTATTTTTTATGCATTTATGAAAATAGACCCTGACTACGAATTGGGAGGCAAAGACTCGTGTTACTGTGGGCCTTACCTTTCAACATTACTTATTACAAGGACCTCAAAATCTTACCTTCCTCTTGACTTTTGGTTTAGAATTAAGAACAATAACAAATGAGAACTCGAAACAAAAGTCACCCATCGTTATTAGTTAATTTATCTTTGCTAACTTTAAGTGAACAAATGAAGAAACGGAAGGACAGTACTGAAACCTTCCTTTTTCCCTATTCCATGAATAAAAGGGAACGCTGCTGTTACTGATAAGGACCTTGAGAATGATAGGTATGTATTCCCAATATAGTGCGGATTGGCTTTTATTGTAATACCTTTGCCTTGACTGGCATTACACGTGATCTAACGTGATTAAACCATTAATTTTGTTCATGAAATCAAAGGAATATATCGTTAAGATTGTATAATGTTGTTAATAAAATCAAAATAATAAATTATGATAAAAGACATGATCCATTTATGTAATTTTACTTAATTATTGAAAAATACTTTACAGTATTTAATGTTAGCCAATTCAACATATATTCTACGATAATATACGCTAGAATAGCATATAAACTAAATGCGGAAGACAACAAAATACTTACAGACATTGATGTTTTTGCTTAGAGAGTTTGCGTTTTTGGAATTCTTCTAAATCCTTAGTTTTCAATTCAATGATGCATTTTGTCAAAAGAGAAAAGAAGCTTGAGGAATCCAAAAGTCTAAATAGAAAAACATATATTAATGTGCTCCCATCAAGCACATTCTTAGTTACCATTAAAACAGTGCATCTATAACCATTAATTACATAACTTTGAACCATTTAATATTAGAATATAAAAAACTCTCACATCCTCCCATTTGGTCCATACTTTTACTTGGTATCAAATCTTAATCCGATCCAAATATAATATACGAATCATAGCGTTAGGTCCTCTAGTAGTTGAGTATTATCTTCTATATATTACAATAAACCATATTTTCTATCAATTCTAATGTGGTAATATTACTTAATGAATACACACTACGCTTATTTCAGGTCCAAAATAATCAATTTTCTCAAAATTCAATAATGTGAACCATAATATGAGAAAACATTATAAGAGTTTCAAGAAAAAAGCATTGTTCGTACAATGAAAACTATATAATGGAACCCAATTCTATTTTAACAACATGATCCTTGAACTTCATTAGTGACATGTCTTTTGTTAAAGGATCAACTATCACAAATTCAGTGCTATCGTGTTCCATGACCACTTTCTTTTCCTTAACATATTTCCTTATAGATAAAAATTTAATGTCGATGTGTTTACTTCAACTGCCACTCTTTTTGTTTTTAGCTAGAAAAATAGCAGTTAAATTGTCACAATATATTTTCAATGGCTCATAAATAGAATCCACGAGTCTAAGCTCATATATGAAACTCTTTATCCATACACCATGTGATATAGCCTCAAAACAAGAAATAAACTCAACCTCCATAATGAAAGTAGCAGGCAAAGATTGCTTGGCACTCCTTCAAGAAATGGCACCATGGGCAAACATGAAGATATAACTTGATCTTAATTTTCATGAATCAATACCTCCAGCAAAATCTGAATCTGAGTACCCATGAAGATATAACTTGATGTTAATTTTCATGAATCAACACATCTAGCAAAATCTAAATCTCAGTACCCTATGAAATCTAGATTGTCAATTCGTCTGTACATAAGCATTTAATATTTGGTCCCTTGAAGGTACCTCATTACTTTCTTGCAACTTTCCAGTGATTCGATCATTGGTTACTCTGATATCTGCCTAACTTTCCAATATCAAACGTAATATCAGGTCTTGTACAAAGCTGAGCATACATTAGGCTTCTGACTATAGAAACATATGGAATGTTTTTCATTTGTTCCCTTTCAAAATCATTTTTTGGGCATTATTCAAAGTTAAACCTATCGCCTTTTATAATGGGAGCTACACTTGGTGAACAATCTTTCATCTGGAATCTCCCTAAAACTTTATTAATATAGGTTTCTTGAGACAAAGTCAAAATACTACGGAATCTGTCTCAATGGATCTTAATGTCAATGATATAAGACGCATCACCCAGAAATTGTTTTACATCATGTAACCCCCTATCATTGGTTATAAGTAATATGTCATCTATATATAATACAAGAAAACAAATTTTGCTCCCACTAACCTTCTAATATATACATTGATCCATGATGTTTTCTTCAAAACCAAATGATGAGATGACATTATGGAATTTCAAATAACACTGGTGGGATTCTTATTTCAATCCATAAATGGATCTTTTAAGCTTGCAAATTAAATGCTCACCCTTAGTAAAGGAGAATCCTTCTGATTATTTCATGTAAACCTCTTCCTTTATGTCCCAATTTAAGAAAGTCATTTTCACATCCATTTGATGCAGTTCCATGTCAAATGAGCAATCAATGCCAAAATTATTTGAAGTGAATTTTTTTCTAGAAATAAGAGATCTGCGCAATCGATTAATTTCTTTTGAGTGAATCCATTAGCAACAAGTCTTGCCTTGTATCTCTCAGTGTTGTCTAATGAGTCTTTATTTGTTTTAAATAACCATTTGCAGACTGTGGGGTTCTGCTCCTCTAGGCAACTCAATAAGATCTAAAACATCATTATTCTTCATGGAATTCATTTCTTCCTTCATGGCATTATATTCTAAATTTGATTCTTAGCAGCTCATGGCTTATGAAAAGATTTTAAGATTATTCTGTATATATATATATATATATATATATATATATATATAATAATCAGACTATAATATAGGAGCTGAGAATAACCTTAAAAATCTTTTTCATAAGCCATGAGTTGCTAAGAATCAAATTTATAATATAATGCCATATATATATATAAAACATAATCATTAGTAATAGTTGATTTCCTTATTCTAGTAGATCTTTTTAATATTGCACCAACATCTTCCTATGGTGTTTGTTATTTGACTGGTAGCTAATTGCTTTCAGGTAATTCCTGAATAACTAGATCTATTGAATTATCAACAACTTGTAGAATTTTTTAATTTTCATTTATGTTGACCGTAGATTGTTGAATTTCAATAGTTGGTTGTACAACATCTATTTGAACCTGAGGAGCATCGTGAATTACAATCACCTTACTGTTTGAGGTAGAAGGCTGAGTATCCATATGATCATTATCATAAACTATCTCTTGAAATTGATCTCTCCCATTAATCAAGTCATCTTAAGGAATTTCATATTTTTAGATTCAACAATTCTAGTGTGATGTGACAAACAATAAATCCTATATCCTTTAAACCTTTTGGCATATCCAATGAAATAATAACTTATGGTCCTTAGGTCCAATTTCTTTGCTTTTTGATTATAAATTCTTATTTCAGACAGACATCTCAAATGCGCATATGTCGCAAACTCGGTTTCTAACCTTTAAATAACCCAAGTAGTGTCTTTGTAACAGCCTTGATTAGTATTCGGTTTAATATATACACTATCGTCTTAAGAGCTTTAATAGTTACAATTTGTATTGTGTTTTAGTATTAGATTTGATAAGTATTTTAACGTCAATTCAAGTGTTTAGTTAAAATAAAGTTAAAAATAGAGTTTAATTAAGTTAGTTTTTGGGTTTAAGTGTTGTTATGGGTTAATTTGAATCTTTGAGCTTAAATTGTATAATTTTTAGGTACCTTAATGTATTTGCTAGTGTTGCAGGGTAAAAAGGGAAGAATGGGAAGAGTTAAAGAGTTTTTGGGCCAAAAAGCACAAGCCACGTTTGTGACAGAAGAGGAAGAACCAGAAGCAGTCAGGCCACGATCGTGCACTAAAAGCCACGATCGTGACAGAGAGCGTCAAATCAGGCTATAATCATGCACTTTAGGCCATGATTATGACAGAAAGGAAAAAGTGCCAGCTATGATCGTGGACGGCAAGGCCGTAATCATGCACTGCGTTGGGCTGATAGAAAAACTCAAGTTTTTAACAAATTTTTGGACCTTTTCAACCCCCACTTTGACCTAGAGCCTCGAAGATATAAACTTGAGTTTTTCTGTCAAAAGAGGAAGAAAGCTAAGAGTTTGAAAAGAGAGACTCTGCCGAAAATCTGAGTGAAAACCTAATACCAATCGATCGAGGAAGGAGACGAAAGAAGAGAGGCACAGAAACACACTTGACACGACGTACTTCCCGGAACAGATGATTTCTCAGAGTCGTGCCTCCGAGATCCATTCTGAAAGTATATTCTAATTGTTATTTTGATTTTATTGATGTATGGAATTTTAGAGATTGATTAGAAATATTTTCATAGAGTGTTGATGGTTGTCTAAACTCAGCTTCGGGTTAATTTATTCTTGAGATTAATAAGATTGTTGATTGTGTTTTATTTTGATTTATTATGATTTAATTCGATTCTTCATAACTGGGCAATAAACTAAGAGGGTAAGCCGGTAAAAATCATTGATTTAGGTTAACGAGAGTTAGGTATCGTTAGGTAGAGAATTGAATTAAACTAGTTGAGTTTTGTGACGAGAGATCGAACACAGATTCCTAGTAGGTTAATAGAGAGAGTTAGAACTAATTTAGATTTTTGGACAAATTGAGGATCGAGATATCACAATTTCTATAATTTGAATTAGGAAATATCAATTAGGGTTAAGAATTATAACTCGAGAGAGAGTAATTCACCCTAGGATCTTTTAGGCCCATTAAATCGAAAATTTCATAATTGGATAGGCTTTCTTTAATTTCGAATAAATTCCCCCTTTCTCTTAATTGGTCACTTCTAGGTTGAAATTTAGGTTATTTATGTGAATTGCTTCTGTTTGTTCTTTGGTGATTTAACTTCTCATATTTGATTCTTGATTAGTTTTAATTACTACAATAGTTGTTTAATTAGGTTTTGTGACTTAGCTACCATTAGACTTAGGGCTAGTTTCTTTCTTCGCGGGATCAACACCTTAGATTCTACGTAAACGACCCGTGCGCTTGCGGTAATTACCAAGGTTAAAAATATTGAAATTTAGAGCGTGTAACCTTAAGCGAACAAGTTTTTAATGCCATTGTCGAGGAAGACAATTTAGTTCTTTAGTCTAAGGCTTTTCCACTAACTTTTGTTTTTAAATTAAAAAATTAGGGCATAAAGTAAAGACACATCGAGACATTTTAGAATGGGATATCTAAAGAGTTGAATGCTGAACAATGATGGAAGGTAGATATTATAGGGAGTAAGGAAATTTTGAGAATTACAATGAGCTCTAATTTGGTTGTGGAAACCATCATCCTTTTACGAACCCGTACACTTAGGGGTGGCAGAACTACCCCCAATTCTATTGGTCCAAAAATATAGGAAATTATTTAGGACATCAAGACCTAATTGAATTTCAATATGATGAAGCCAGTTCATGGGATTCTAAGCTAGAGAAAATTATGGATAAGCTCACTGACATGGAAGAGGGCCAGAAGAGACTGGAAGAGCAAATTGATCGACTAACAAAAAATCATGCCGCTTCTATTCACAATCTGGAGATTCAAGTAAGCTAGCTTTTCAAGAAATTTTGTAGGCAAAGTGTGGAAAACAGTCTGCGCAACATGAGAATGAATTCAATAGAGCCATGTCAGGCTATCATACTTAGGAATGGAGAGCTAGAGAAGCCAGCAAGAAACTAAGCTAATCCCGACCTTATAAAAGATCAAGAACTCAAGAAAAAAAGAAGAAGGAAAGGATGGAAACCCTTCATACTATCTGCCATATCTTAGTACACCATATTTGAACATCGAAAAATCTAGGATAGATGTCCATACAAGGAACCCTACCCTTTGGATTGATGATGATGAAGAGACATTCAACATGAATGATGTAATTAAGAATCCGAAGATTAGTAGCTTATTCAGGATAATTTATGTGTTCGAATATTCTAAAGACCAGGAGGACAAAGAACAGATGACAACAGACATAAAGTTTGAAGACGTGAAGGAAGTCTCTGTTTAGAAAGCAAAATAAGTAAAGGAAATGAAGGTGATTAAGGAAGAAGGAGAGCAATTCACCTTCGTAAAAGAAAAACTGTTGGATTCTATGGAAGATTCAGGGAGTTTTGTTATTCCCTATTTTATTGACAGTTTGTTAATGAGAAGGACATTGATGAGCTTAATTGGTTTTCTCAACTTTATTAATATTTTCCTTTTGATCATTTTGTAATTTGTAGCTTACTCACAAGCTACAAAATTGATGTTGAATGAGAAGGGTGGAAACAAGCCATTCATAATTAATCCTGACTGAGCTTCCAAAGAAGAGCTACGAGCTACTGACTTTAAAGGAAGCGCTGCATGGGAGGCAACCCATGGGAAAAATTAGTTCATGTTGAATTTAGTTAGATTAGTTGAATTCGTAGTTAGGTTTATTTTGGATTGCATGAATAAAAGCAAAAAGATGAATAGGATTTCGGAGTCATGGGGAAGAGTACACGAGCGTATTAAGAGAAGTGAAGAAGAATTATTGAAAGAAAGAAGGAAAGGATTGGAACAAGAAGGTCCTGGAATCAAGTCATAGGTACTAGCCACGATCGTGACCAGCCAGGTCACGATTATGGCTTGCAACTTAGGAAGTCCTTCGGTGATACGTCACATGCCATGATCGTGGCATAGTAGGTCACGATCGCAAAAAGGGGAAGACGCAAATTTTAAGTGATAACTTTACCATTTTACCTTTTTTACCACTTATTTATTCAATTCTAACTTAACTTTCACCTTCACTTTCATTTTTACTCTATCTCTCTAGAATTTCAACTTCCAAACGCTCTAATATCTCTCAAGAAATTTTCCATCGATAACTTCCCAAATTCAAACCAATAATGCCTCATATCAAGTAAACCGCCCGACAGAGCCTTATAGAGCACAACAAGTCACGGGACAGGTGAGGTGAAATTGAGCAGCAGATTTTGGAGCTCCATTCCCCATCTATGCCAAGGAGGAAGGTACTTGTTTCTGTTCCCTTCGCTATAGGCATATAGTTGTGCCTAAATATTTTGATTTCGATATAATGGATAGGATAGAGGTGCGGGAGCGAATAGAAAATTTAGCAGAGAGGATCCAGTAGGGTCAATTCATTAGGCTTCAATTCCCTGTTTATAAGGAGCTGAACTTATAATTTTTTACATCCATGACCTTTAACCCCAAGAACACTAAGAAATTATGGTTACCATAGAGAGGGCGAGTGTACGAGCTAACAATAGAGATTATGTACGATATAAGTGGATTCCCCAAATCCACCATTGTCGACCAACATGATAACTTCTTCCCTCCCAATACTGGCACTAGCTTACCGGCATTGAGCGTTGTTACCCCACAACAACATTATCCGATCACATAAAAACTTGTTACTACACAAATTTATGTGCTAGCTAGTCTTTGATAAATCAGAGACCAACAAGTGTTCAACCAAGGAATTGTTCATATTGTGGTGCATAGACCACACTATCCCAGTCTGCACATCCGCGCATGTGCTGAATGCTCTTGCTGCAATTCTGCGAAAACGGAGCAACCATCTTGGAATGGGGTACCTGGTTTCTGCCATCACAGAGCATTTTGGTGTGGATCAGAGGGGGTTAACAGTGCATCTGCCTGAGTTCCTTGACTATCATAATCTATATCAGGCAGAGATTATTCACTCCACCAACATGAGTATGAGGGAAATAAATGAAAAGACACATGTGTGGACCAGGACGGGCCAGGCAAGCTCGAGCTCCACGCCTACTAGGTAGGCAAGGGACTCAACAAGCAAGGAATCAAAAGAAGAGGAAGAAGAGGACCAATGCTAGACCAAGGTTTTGAATACACTATCCGAAACCAAAAGAACAATAAAGTAAGTGGTACGAACACAAAGACACCAAAGCCGAGAAATACGCTGACTCTATCAGTGTTTCAAAGCTCATGGTATTCAATTACCACCTCCCACACCATCAACACCTCCATCTCCTTAGGATCCAAATCTAACCCAAAATTTTCTCCATCTTTATTTTGTTTTGTGTGTTTATTTTCCGGTTATTTTTATTTTACCTTTATTTTTTATTTATTTTTCTTTTTTATCATTAATTTTATCTATTCTTTGTTATTTTAATTTCTATGCGCACATTTTGTTCATGTATATGTTGCATGTGTTTCTTCTTACATTGAGGACAATGTGTTGTTCAAGTATAGGGAGGGATTCTGTCTCTTTTCTTTTGTATGTGAATTTAGCATTCTGCATGATAGTACGAAGTCTGAGAGACCGAAAAATTATTAATGTTTATGCATAATTGAAAAGGGTAAATAAGTTAACACTTAAGCCTCGATTAAGTTGTATATTTAATTCAAAGCCCCTAGACACATATTTTGTATGTTAATGATTTGACATAACTAAATGATTGTGTTCAAGATTAAATTTATTTCTCGAAGTCGAAGTCATTGCCTCATTACTACATTATGTGTGTTTTCTATTTGTTATGTGTTTTATTTGCTTGAGGACAAGCAAACATTTAAATGTGGGGATGTTGATAATTACAATTTTTATTGTGTTTTAGGATTAGATTTGATAAGTATTTTAATGTCAATTCAAGTGTTTAGTACCTCGCAGATGGATCAAGTGTTTAGTACCTCGCAGATGGATCAAGTGTTTACTAAAGCACTTTCTGGTCGGATCAACACCTTAGGTATTACACGAACAACCCGTGCGCTTACGGTAATTACCAAGGTTAAAAATATTGAAACTTAGAGCGTGTAACCTTGAACGAATAAGCTTCAGCCCACAAGGACTTAGGAAGTTTGGAGCTACTCAGCAAGCTCTATACCATATCCAATAATGTTTGGTTTCTTCTTTCTGTCACACCATTCTAGTCCAGAGATCGAAGCATAGTGTATTGAGCTATTATCTCATTCTTTTAAATATACCTCGCAGATGGATCAAGTGCTTGTCCGCCTTTAGTATATCTACCACATTATTCTGCACCTCTATCAGATCTCATGATCTTAATTTGCTTACCATATTGTTTTTCTACTTCAGCTTTGAATATTTTGAAAGCATCTAGTTCTTCATTCTTATTATGAATCAAGTAGAAATGCATATATCATGAGTAATCATCTATAAATAAGATGAAGTATTTCTGACCATACAAGTCCATATCTAGACTACAAATATTCATATGTATGATCTCTAATATGTCTAAACTTCTCTTGGAACCTTTCTTTAATTTTTGCAGTCCATACAAGTTCCTTTTTAATGTCAGCCTAGGCAGGTATTTGACCTTTTCTCCTTGAGTTGGCTTGATTTTTCTTCTTTTCTTGAACAACCAGAGATGCACTCTGTGAACTCTATTCCTGTTTCATTGACAATCTCCCTTCCTCTTGAACACATATGATCATTAATTCATTTATTGACTATTTATCCTTATGTGTATTGTAAGAGATTTTAAAGCATCTGTATGGTGGGGGAAGGGTATTCAAAATGTAATGTACGAAGAACGAATAAGGCATCTCAACCTCGAGTTTCTTTAATTAAGTTGTAATATCCCTCATCTTCATGATGTACTCACACACACCTCGAAAGCTAATGAGCCTTGTAAATGAAAACTTCATAATCAACGTGCCTACAAGTGCTTTGTCTCAAGTTTTGAATTGCTCATTAATAGCCTTTAGTAGAACATAGACATTGTCATGTCGTACTATAGAATCACAAATGCCAGCAGAAATTTTGGTTTTTATGAACATCACACTTAGGCAATTGGATCGCTTATAAGGTTCATAAAGAGCAATTTCAGTTGTAGTGCTAGCTTCAGTTGCCTTAGGTGGTTTATCCTTCCTGATAGCATAATTAATGTCCATCTACTATAGATGAAGAAAAATTCTCTCCTTCCAAATCTTATAGTTTTCATCCTTAATTTGGGAATTTCAAAATTTGTATCAGAGAAACTAACAGTTTGAATAGCTACATAATTTAAACATACTTGCTACTTATCAATAAATTAAGCGAATAAACTATATATATGTTGTACCAACGTAAACATATCCTAAAAGACATAAATCAAATGATATAAAATTACCCATGGGCTAAATTTTTAATTCAAATATATTTATGCTAAACTTTATGATAAAACTATCAAATCATATTCCAGTTTCTAATAATTGTGGGAAAATTAAAAAATAATTTGATATTTCATCCCAAATAATTATTTAAATATAATAAAAATTTATGTGGGATAAAATTTATTATATTAAAATAATTAACTACAATTAAATGTCTTAGCTCTTTATGTGATTAATTACATAAATATATAATTTTATATAATTAGGGTTATTGTGGCTAAGCCCTAATAAGTAATCATTAAAACATTTTATCCGAAATTCTATTCATAATGTAAAATATAGTGATAATTTACTTCATGTTGAACATTTATACAAATATAATTTCAACGCATAATAAATATTCTATAAGCTTCAGTTTAGTTGGTAGAAGCTCACCATACGCTGATACCAAATGTTAGTCAATCCAACATATATTCAATAGTAATATACATTAGAATAACATATAGGTTGCGTTTGGATCTACGGTGCGATGGGGATAAGTACTTATTCACCGTAGTTTTCAATCGTAGTCACATGTTTGGATCTGCAGTAAACAACCAAAGGTCGGAAAAAAATGAGGTGCCACCATATAAATCAATAAGCAGAAAGAAGGTTGCGATAGGAAACTGCTTCTGTTATAAAAATTTTACTTTCTATTAATAACATTCACTACAAGTATTATTTTTCATTATACTCTTACTTAATATGACTAATAATATTTTTTTACGAAATATTTTATTTACTAAATTTATTTTATTTATATTTTCTTATTTTAATTTAATATTTATTATTTATAATTTTAAATTTATATGACTAATAATATATGTTTAAATTATTTATATAAATACTTAATAGTTTATTAAATCAATGGACTTTTTAGTCATTTTATTTCTTTTCAGCAACCGCAACCGCACTAACCAAACGCCTATTTTCACATTTCAGCAGTTACCAAAACAGTAATCTCAAACATATAAGTATTTATTGAGAATAAGTACTTTAGCAGGTTGATTTCTGCATGTTATTAACTGTCACCGCTCCCTCAAACTAAACCATAAACTAAATGCGAAAGAAAATAAAATACGTCTAGCCATTGATGTTTTGCTCGGAGAGTTTGCATTTTTTGAATTCTCCTAAGCTCTCAATTCTTAATTCTACGGTGTATTTTGTCAAAGACAATAGAAAGGAAGCTTAGGTAGGCCCAAAAGTCAGAATGAAAAACATATATTCATACCCATTAACTACACAACGTTGGGACCATTTAATATTAGAATATAAAAAATACTCATATTTAAAACTTAAAAAATGCCTTTCATTAAACTTTTCTCTTGTCATTTTATCAGCTACTAAGTACCAACAGCTAGTATAGTCTGAATGATGACTACCCAAAACAACTATCGTAGAAGATCTTTATTTAATTAACTTGACAAAAGATTAGTAATAAAATTCCTTATAAAGTTTCTAATTAATTATTTTTAAAATCCATAAAATCACCATAAAATCGCATCTTTGACCGAAATGGCAGGAAATAGTACAAGCAAATCCAGGAATATTGGGGGTTGCTCCTCAATTATTATTAATATGAAATTGGGGGCTGACCATATAAAGGTTTGTGTCAGAAGCGACAGGTGGCGACCTAAATTTAACCATTATATGAAAATTTCTCATAATGGGACCACTCCGCCTATTAGTCACATCCACAAGCCTCTTCTCTGTTATAGTGTCTGCCTTCTACATTGATCTTTGTTAATTGAAATATAACAAAATGAGAAATCAAACATGCAAATTAAACCTTAGCATGTAATTCTAAATCAAATACATTATCATATCCTTACCACCGATCTTTTCCCCCAATATTATATCTTCTCAGCTACATAACAAAAGCTTCACTTCAACTAAAACACATGCACTTGGGGATCTGCCAACCTTGCTATTATCACTATACTTCAAAATTCAACCAAATTGCAAGGAAAACTGCAAGCCCATTAATTTATTAAACCTAACGAACCTACATGTTCATTTCATATATATATATATATATAACAAGCCAAGTTTCATTTTGTTAGATGTAACTGTGGAAGTTGTGAAAACCATTCTATACAAAAGAACTTAAAAGATGGCGTCCTTCAGCTTCATGCACATTAACATGCCACTACTACTAATAGTATTGAACTTAATGTACACAAGTCCCGCTGTTCTAAGCTGTCCTGCCTCCGACAGAGCAGCTCTCTTAGCATTCAGAGCAGCACTTAACGAGCCATATTTGGGCATCTTCAACTCCTGGAAAGGCACTGACTGTTGCCACAACTGGTACGGAGTTAGCTGCGACCCTGAGACAGGTCGAGTAGCCGACATCAACCTCCGTGGAGAATCCGAAGACCCCATCTTCCAGAAAGCTCACCGAACTGGCTACATGACCGGTTTCATCTCTCCCTCTGTATGCAAACTCAAACGCCTCTCCAGCCTCACCATTGCCGACTGGAAAGCCATAACCGGAGAGATCCCTCGTTGCATCACCTCTCTTCCTTTTCTCCGAATCCTCGACCTCATAGGCAACCGCATCTCCGGAGACCTCCCAGCAGACATCGGTCGCTTGCACCGCTTGACCGTCCTCAACGTCGCAGATAACGTCTTGTCCGGCCAGATTCCACGTTCTTTAACTAACTTGTCCAGCTTAATGCACCTTGATCTGCGTAACAACCGAATCTCCGGTCCTCTTCCCCCCGACTTCGGTCGACTGCCGATGTTAAGTCGCGCTCTGCTGAGCAGAAACTATCTAAACGGTCCAATCCCGCCCTCCATTTCTAGCATCTATCGTCTCGCCGACTTGGATCTCTCCCTCAACAGCTTAACCGGGACTATTCCTGCATCGTTAGGCAAAATGGCGGTACTAGCCACTCTCAATCTCGATGCCAACAAGCTCTCTGGCTACGTGCCGGCGAGTCTGTTCACGTCGAGCATCGGTAACTTGAATCTGAGCAGAAACGCGCTGCAAGGTTACCTACCGGACGTGTTTGGACCCAGATCATACTTCACGGTGTTGGATCTATCGTACAACATTTTCAAGGGACCGATACCGAAGACGTTGTCGGCGGCGTCGTACATAGGGCACTTGGATCTGAGCCACAACCACCTGTGCGGGAGGATTCCGAGGGGACCGCCGTTCGATCATCTAGAGGCCTCGTCTTTTGCTTTCAATGATTGCCTCTGCGGTAAACCCCTCACTAAAACTTGTTAGTTAGTTAGTTAGGTAGGTTTACATTTACCTGTAATAATTTCATGTTCGATCGCTTTTGAAAATCCAATGTCATCAAATATAATATACATACACTGTATTATTGTCTGCACCTGCATGAATATGTATGCAAGTGCTGTATCTGTGACTGTAATTTTATATTATTATTATTATTATTATTATTATTATTATTATATCATAATGAATAATATATTTTTGCATTTTCCATTTTTTTTTTCAGTGGATTACAAATGAACTGGCAAGTCTTAACGAGTTACGTCTTCCTTTTTCTAATATACAGGGGAAGTTGGGGGATACCGTTAACAATCTTAGCAGAAAATGTAACATTGAATAGGGGAAGTTGGGGGATAGTGTTAACAATCTTAGCAGAAAATGGGAACTCTTTCGTAATCCTACTCTCCTTTTTCCTTTTGCATTAATTACTTGTGTTGCATTTGGTCTGATTAGAGATATATACCTTTCACCTGCATCATTGCCGGTGTTGAGGGATTGAATATGTGCGTTCCTTCCTCCTCCTGGAGCTCGTAACTTGGAAAATAGAACACACACATATTTACTCTGAAGCCACATGCCAATTATGTCCCCATAAGATGACTTTTCTCGACACCTTTTCTTTTATAGTTGTATAGTTGAAAGTATAGTTACACTGCTTGGTTCAATCACTTCTCCTTTAACTATGCTTGATGAAGGACTCCGGAATACTTTTCTTTACAAGAAGTTATGATATGGTGTTCCTAACATTTGATAGGCCGGCTCGAGACAAAGTAAAAAGAAGGATTCCAATAAATCAATAATATACAAATATATAAATTTTAAAAACATATTTTTTTGTTACTAAAATTTAACATCCATCAATAAGTAACTCATGTCATAAGTTGAAGTATTTAATAAAATACTAAATGATCATAACAATAGTTAATAGCATTTTGCAAATTTCAGCAACAATAAAATTACTAAAAATAGTAGTAGTAACAATAACCAAACAACAATATCAGATTTCAAAACACTAAGAAAATTGCACTAACAAGCACATAAATGATTATAAAAAACAATTTCTCCATATATTTCTAGATACAAAATTGTTACTAGTAGTTTCAATTGATGACATTAATTCATTTGACAAAGTCATTTACAACACTTTTATTTAAAAAAAAAACCATTATCTAAATCCATATCTTATACATTACTATGAGAAAAAGTTGTTGTAAAATTAGTACAACATTATCCTAATTCATTATTAGCCAACAGGTTTAATTTCTTTGATTCAAATAGGAATAAAAGATATATTAAAATGTTAAGCACTTGTCATATCTACAACAACTAGAAAGTAACTAGCTCTAAAGAAATCCTCAACTAATTGTATTTCTATGTGATTATCATTTTCATCAAATTGTCTTTTTATAATAACACAACTGTAATATATAACGGTATCTTAGTTACGTACCTCAGATCGAACGTGAAAGGGTAAAAAACAGTGAAATTCAGAAATACCTGATTTTCTAGTTCTGAAATTTCAAATGAGCTTTCCAAAGCCGAAATGATTTTGAATATACCGCTATCTTTATGGGAATCCATCACCGTAATGCGGGCTAGGTCCTTCTCAATACGTAAACTCTCTTAACGGGTCAAAGATTCCTTATGCTTATGCTTGATTAGTGCAACTGTAGGAGACCTTAATCTTTATATATAGCTTCCATATTGGGTTTCCTTATCACAAGACAGATATGGACCAAATCCATACTAAAAGGGATCTATTTTCTACCCGAACTTCAACCCATTGATTTAGATCATTTATTGGGCCACTTGATTATCTTTATCTGGATCAAATTATGTACTTAACCGATAATTTGTTTAAAAACTAAATTACAATTAATAATTGTCCACTATATGAGAAATTGACAAAATTGCCCTTATGGACAAAAATGTCTTATAATCTCCCCCTTGGATAATTATTAATTGCAGTTTTGACTCAATTTTAAAAAACAGTTTAAAAACTCGATTAAGCTACGCTGCTATATTAGTTGACTAAGTTTAAAAAATAAAACATTTGATCCAAAGATAATGAAAGTCCTACATTTCATCATGTAAGGCTTTTGATACTGAAAAGTATCAAATAGATGTGTTATGTGTGACACAGATTCAATACAATCATGAATATCTAATATCTCACTAACATGTATGGGAAAATGGAGTGTGACAAACTATGATGATACATTATGATCTAATATGTATTTTCTTCGTCTGTAGGTCTCGATTTCTTCAACTTTATGCTAAACTACATTACTAAACTGCATCAGAGAAATCCTGTTTTCTCTCACCAAATGCTAAACAGCATTAGAGAAAACTTGTTTCCTCTCACCATATGCTAAACAACTTTAGAGAAAACATTTATGTTCTCCAACTGAATGCTAAACAACATTAGAGAACCTTTATAGGATTAAAAACTTATATCCCCCTATGTCATGTGAAACTTTAAGGATATATCTATACAAAACTGTATGTGTCTAATGACATAGGCTCAAAGTCAATCTGTATATATGCACAATGGCCTTTAAAATGCTTAAGATCAACACAAATCTTAAGGCTTCTATATATATTATGACAATGTATAATAACATATATTACTGAGAATAAACGATGATCATATTTATTGATAAAACATTATACCGTCATAATACATTAAAACGTACAAATGTACATGGAGCAAACGTAATGATCCCCTAACTAATAGTGTCTAAAGACTTTAAAACACCTATATTGTATACTTGTGTTCCAAACACAAATGGGTAAAGTCCTTTAGTTAAAGAATCAATTTTTAGTTCCTCGGTCTTTAAATGCTCCAAACCTTAATGTCACCTTTTCGTGTCAACTACTTTATGGTCAAATATTTGACCTTAAAGTGCTAAGACCATATGATATTCAATGTTGTTGTTAAACAACACAGAAACTTGATTATCACATTACAACTAAATGAGTTTAGCCACTGAATCAACCACAGAAAACTCAGAAATCAAATTTATGAGTTAAACCATCTGTGAAATAGCCCCATAACATGCACTGCATACATGATTGAGGAAATTACCCGTGTCTATTTGACACACTTCCACGATATTGTACCATTTGCTAACTCAAACTGTAAACTTAAGTGAACTTTCAATCATCCGGATACATAGCTAAATTTGAATCTGAATTCTCTACGAGGTTTAGTCTATTGACTTTTCTATATGTCAACACATAATCCTTGATTCCCTTTAATATCTCAACACTCACTTGACTGGATTTCAATGGTCTACATCTGGGTTAACTAGACACTGACCAAACAGTCAAACAGTAAATGCAATATCCTATCTAGTACATAGCTGAGTATAGATTAGGTTATCATCCGCACTAGAATACAGAACATTCCTCATAACCTCTCTCTTTGCTTTATTCTTTGGTCACTGTGACAAAGATTATCTCTCACTATGAGACATAGATGTTACGACAAGTTTACTATTACCATATTAAACCTTTGTAACATATACTTAATGTATGCATTATGTGAGAGGTATCATGAGTGTTAAGATCTATCTCGGTAAATCCAACCGAGGTTCTTTATATCAAAGTTCTTGACTAAAAGTTTCTTAACCTTATACAACATGGTTAAGTAATTTGATGTGAGCAACATATCATCCTCATGTAATAATAGGAAGATAACTCTGCTCTCCCTGACTTCATAGTACAAGCATCTTTTTAACCTTATTTTCCATGAAGCTGAAAGAGATCACAACCTCATCAACTGTAAGGTATCACTTTCAAAAGGTTTGATGTAATTCATATTTTGATCTGCATAACATGCAAACCATGTCAATTCCATCTTAATCCTGAAATCTTTCAGGTTGTACCATATAGACCACTTTATAAAGATCATTATTCAAGAAAGCAGTTTTGATAATCATCTGATGCAGCTCTTCATCATCATGAGCTACAATTGCCATACTCACACAAAATGTATCTTACGAGAATACGAAAGAAATTAATATTTCTCCCTAAGCGAACCATCAGGCAATTGAGCTAGTCCATAAACCGATGAACCTTATCTTGATATCCTTTAGGTCTTAAACTTCATTTACAACTGACAGTTTTACAGTTTTACAACAAAATCAACTAGCTCCCAGACTTTACTATGTTTCATGTCTTGCATCTCATAAGTCATTGCAACCCACCTTAATTCCACAGTAGGTACAGTAACAACTTCTGTAAAAGTAACTGAATTCTTAATATGTCTAATATCATAATCCTGTTCACCTATTAAACTATGTAATCAAATGTGATAATAGTTCATCTCACTCTGGTGGATTTTCATAACCTCATTAGATCTTGTATCCCTAGGAACCTCTGTGTGTAAAGGTATAGGTTCCTATTCCTGTACAGGCATGGTACAAAGACCTAGATCCATCGGATCTAACTATCTGAGTAGCGGATACATAATAAATGTAGCATCTATCTTGTTATGATCCTAAAGGTTAAGGGGCCTACCATCATTTTAGACATCATATTTCAGAAACTTAGCTATTAGTGATTCCACTATTATGTTCCCTCCTTCT
Source organism: Erythroxylum echinodendron (assembly GCA_027575705.1). Classification (NCBI taxonomy): domain Eukaryota; kingdom Viridiplantae; phylum Streptophyta; class Magnoliopsida; order Malpighiales; family Erythroxylaceae; genus Erythroxylum; species Erythroxylum echinodendron. Next base: position 23,292,581 of record JANZXR010000008.1, read on the forward strand.
CTGCAGTAAAATATGTAGCCTCTAGAGTAGTTGGGATATCTTACTAAATAGCAATAAATGGAATAAGTATGTAATTTTTTTTATAAGGATTATACTATTTTGGTAGGGAAACTCTATACATAGATTGCAACTTTTTATTCACTATATCAATAGCGAATGAAATATCATACTAAGTAAAAATTTAAAACTCTCAAGTACACTAACCAAACTTTCGGCTTTACTCTTTGACTTAGTATCATCAAAAGATCTAGATAAAAACAAAGAGTAAAAATAATATTTTATATAAAGAGAAAAATTTGACATCCTATATAAAAATGAGAAAAACAAAGAGTAATTTATTATGATATCTGTGAAATGAAAGAAAGATAAATTATCAGGATAAATTTTGATTTGAATTATCATATGATTTGTGTTAAAAAAATACTAACAAGTATTAGTTGAAAAAAATTAAAATTAGGAAACTTATTAAAAATATAAAAAAAGATATTTGAAGAATAAAACATGATGATTCAAATCAGAAAATAAAGAGATGATCAACCTTGTATAGATTGGATTGTATTAGTATAACATGTCTTATAATATCCATGTAATAGTCTTAATAAATATAATTAAATTGTCATAATAGTGATAATTTAAAAATTGATGTTTAAAATGAACTTTTCACTTCTGTTGTTGTAATATTAGGTTAAGAAGTCATATTGTGCTAAAATAAAATTTCACATAAGCTTGATAAGATTTAATTGAAATAAATAAAATTTTATAAAGTTTATGAATTTTTAAATTATAATTGTTAGGATCTTCTTCTCTTTTAGTATGTACTAAGTTTAGGCTTATGCGCACGGGTAATTAAAGCAAATGTATGTTATTTAATTAATATTCAATTCAAATTTATATAATTCATTTCTCTTAGACAAAATGTTTAATATTTACTGTAACGAACATTTGTCAAATTATTTTAAATTAATTTAATAAAACATTTTGTACATAATGTATAAATTATTGGTTATTACATTAATATCTAACACCAAATAGTAAATCTTTTAAGTATTAAAAAAGAGGTAGAGCACTATATATGGCAGATAAAGATATGATATGTTAATGAATATACCCTTTCTTTTAAGGAAATACCAAATATTATGAAAATGCCACAATAATTATCTTCTTTTATTTTTAGTATATACTTTTAGATAAGTCTTCATCTATTTTAATTTAATTACAGTGGAGCCCACTACAATTTAGTTTTGTTAAAAAGCCTTCTATATGAAATCTTATCTTACTCGTTTAAAAGTTTAAAAATTTTTAAAAATTCTACTCTTCAAAAATCATCAACCCTATGCAACTTTCTTTTAGGGCTGGTTATATTAATAAAATATATTGTTATTAATAAATATGTTAGCATATATTTCTAATAAATTAATCTCAAATTTTTTTTATATATATAATATGTACGTGTGTACATTTATCATTTTTTCCCTTGTATAAATATGCATATTCAAAGTAAATTCAAATAAAATATATAAAGTAAAAATATAAAAAGAACATGTTCTGTTCTACTCCTTAGCAAAATTGAAACAGAATTGTTAGAATGCCCTATTGATAATAATCACAAATTTTTTCTTTTTTGCAATAAACCTTTTGGAATATATAAACATCTTGAAATAGATTTATTTAGTTTTTAGTTCTACTCCTTTTAATGAATATATTTACTAACTTTCAAATTTTCAACTCTTTTAATAAATAAATTTTTAAAAATTTTTATTTTTAACTCTTTCAATGAGTGGGCCCCTTATAACTCTAGGTCTTGGGCAAATGCCCTTCCTGCCTTTCCCAGGAGTGGCACTAGTTATGACGTCAAGTAACAACTCTAAATTTGAAGTGAACGGTCTACTTGATTTTTGATTAGGAAATATCAAATAATTATCAAAATAGTTTGCAATAAACTTTGACTATATTCGATTGTTTCAACTTTCGGATCAATAAAATATAAGAATTCATATATTTATTATAACATTATAGAAGTACTAAAAATGTAACTAATTATTATAAAACAATTTCCATAGTCAACTCGATGAACCTAGGATGATGTTCTCATGTTGAAGTACACCGCATAAGTCTCGTTTCTATAGTTAAGAATTGGCTCCATAAGGAAATTTCTGTGGACTCCTTTTGCTACAAAGCTTATGGGATGATACTCGCTTATTCCCTTATCCATTACAAAACTTGCAGATTTCGTCTCCAGAGCAGAAGATTTGTCCAAATTACACTTGAGTTTTACACTTGCATTCGTTTTGATATGTGGATGAACATACACATAGCAATCTTCATTGCTTTTTGACTCCAAGGACACCTTTCCTTCCCTTCCATCCAATCCTGGCAGAAGCCTGAAAATAGAATATCCATGTCTTGCAATAACTAGGTTCTTATCTCTTCCTTGATGCACTACCACCATTCCAGGATAATCAAAAGGTTCTAGCATCACTTCTTTGCCAACAAAGTCTTTGTATGTGGAACTCGAGTCACGTTCGTTTCTCAGGACTAGTCTAAATGTTGCCTGATTTGCACTGTCCTCTCCATGTCGAACATGGCTTACCATTTCAACGGTCTGGCTCGTGTTAGTCAGGTAAAAGGTTGAGCTGTGCCTGTTCGACTTTTGGGTTAAAGAAACTAGTTGTCGGTGATAAGTTAAGGGAATTGGAGTTAACCAATCTAGATTGTCATTGGAAGACCCAGTGTCGACTTCCACATCCCCGGTTGTGTGACCCGCGAGCAGATATGGGCCGAAAAGAATAGCCTGGAGAGAAGCATACTCGGGTCTGTAATCTGAAATGCATTGAAAAAAAAAAGTCTTTTCAGTCTAATGTGTGATTCAAAACATTTCCCTTTTGGAGAACATAAACACATAACAGAGAATGGGATACTAATTTCTGGGCAATAGATATAGTTGGACAGTCAACCATCTCACCTTTAATTGCCTCTCTTCTCAATTCAATAGGAAACTGAAGAATTAACTTGTCACCAGGGCTCCAATATCTATTGATTGGTAGGAAGTTACCTGCATGGTGAACGCAGAAATGAATAGTGTATACTATCTGCTACTCTTATACATAGCAGAGAAGGAAAAGGTTGAAATCTTTACTGAAGATATAGTTTTCTAATTTCCAATTTGGAATTAGTGAGTTGAAAGGAAGAAAAGACAATTAAAAGATGAAAGGAAGAAAAGACAATTAAAAGATGAGTATACAGTCGGTTTGTCGAATCGAAACTAAGACAGAAGAAAATGGGACCTCTTCACAAGTTGATGAAATGGACAAATGTTGACTGCAGATGATACCTGGAGCGGGGATTGCCAACGGTTGATTGTTGATTGCTACCTTAGCTCCACCTAGATGTGTCCATGATGGTATTCGCAAATTCAGGGTAGCTACTTTGCCCTTCTGAACCATGAACGAGAAAACAAAATCATTATTTTGCAATTGAATATACCATTAGTCAAATCATTAGTTACAATTACCTTTGAAGAAAAGGTCAGTGTAGCCCGAAGGTAAGGGTCCCAAGAGACAACGGCATCGACTGTCTGCTCAAGAACGATGTTCTGAGACCTCCAGTTGAATGAGCTGGAGATATATTGCATGATATAGAGGCGTGGGACTAATCCTTCCTCTTCAAAATATATGGAATCTCCCAATTTCGAGAATGACTCAATTCCTGCATTTAAGTTATACAAGAACAGATTTGAAAATATCACTAATTCAAGCTACTTGGGAACTTTGCAACTTACCAGTGCCATAACAACACCAAAAGCTATCAAAGGGAGTTCCCCATCCATGACCGCTTACGGCCTTAGTGCTTCCAGGAGCCAGCGGAAGAAAGTAAAGCATAACTCCAGGCTCTGTTCCTTTTTGTACACTTAATATACCATTTGTCACAGCACGCTCGTAATAATCTGCGAATGCCATGCCTTTGGTCCATCGAAACAGGTTGCGGGCTATCTGATAATCATCTCCAAAACAGGTCCAGAAAGGGTGATGTAGGAGGGTTAATTTCTAAACTCAATTGAACTCCAATTCCACAAAGATTAATTTTAATGTAATATTAGTATCACAATGATAAAGTTGAAGAAAAGAAGCCTAAATAAAATAAATATGTTACTTAATAGCAGGAAATCTGTCACTGCAATTCATTGCTAGAAATTTCAGCTAAATCATGATACAAGAAATCAAGCACAATAAATAAGTGAGATAGAAACAACAAATGTACCTTTAGCATGTTATAAGTTGTGCAAGTTTCTTCATTATCGTCAATCAGATAGCTTGCCAGTCGGTTTGGCTCTTTCCTGCCCATGGATCGATGTGACAGTCTCAGAGCAGCTGTTATAGATACAAATAATACGAAGCTAATTTATGAAAAATAGAGTATGAAACAGTACCAGAATTCCCGGATACTTGTCCCTCCAGTGGCAAAGGTATGCGAAGAGTTAACAATCTCCATGAAGAACATTGATAATTCCTGTAGTACAAAAGTTCTATCATTACTTATTTCCACATCTGCATATAATTACGGAGATCTGTGAAAATTTCCCCAACATACATTAAGTAGTTGTACTCTAAGATTGAGAAATAATGTTTAAAAAAGAATGGTCATATGATGTTTAAAAAAGAAATAGTGAAAAGCAAATAAATCCTTTTAATGGATTTTGTAGTTTACCTTGTAAATGGGATCGCCAAGGACATCGTACTTAGTTTGTGATCCTATAACAAGAGGGATGTGGGTATTACTATGGAAATCTGCCAAATCTTCATGCTGCTCAATAACCAACAGGAACTTCTTTAATCAAAGCTATAAGATCCAACCATAATCTTCCACCTAATTCATACTATAAAATTCAATTTCATCTGAATCCAATATACTTGCCCTCGTAAACCTTGAGCTCCATAGATCTTTGTTTTATATATCTAATGTTAAGAATATATAACAAAAGATATGATGTAGGAATTTAATTTACAAAATTTTTCTAAATTTCAGTTGACTCTTTTTAAAGTGAGACGTGTCTAAGATTATACGACAATTTCGAACATGTTAACTAGCTAAAAGAAGGAAGCAAAATTCAGGATTATGCACACCGTTACCCGTGCTTCATGAACCATGGCAAAACACAAAGTGTGGATTTTATTTTGAGAATTCTGAAAATTATAAGAGATTATGATTCTATTTTTTTAATGGTGGATAAATTTTCTAATATGAGTCATTTTATTCCATTTCATTCCATATTCTAAAACTTGTGATACTAATCATATAACTTAACTTTTCTTCAAAAAGGTTGTACATCTCCGTGAGTTACCTTTAACCATGGAACATGACGTTAACCATCTTAAACCTACATCCTAACCTTTCAAACCTAATTTCTAGCTATATTAAACCCTAAAATTCTAATCCTAAATTTCCTGCAATCAAACATGAAAATTCCAGCTATACAAAATCTGAAAATTCTACATTCCTAGCTAAAATTCAACCTTACAATATGATATTCCAGCATCTTAATATCAATCTTAATTCCTAATTTTGTGCTTTTAGCTATTATTTAATAATTCTTCTATTTGTACTGATTCAATTACCTTCAGTGCAAGCCCTCCAAGAAAGCATGGTTTCTCGAAAAGGTGACCAAGAACTAAATGCCTCTGATCTTTCTGTCGAGCCAACAAGTTAAATTGCTAGTGTCAGTTGGATGATAATTGAATCAGACTAAATACAACATTCTGAGTATTAGGCATTGTAAGTACCGTTATCCTGTACAAACGGTAGAGAACATCATTCATCCCGCCGGTTTCAGTATTTAGGGTTAGATAGTGTCCAGCTAATGTGTATTTTGTTACAACATTCTGAACTCGCTTGTAGAAGTAATCAACCATCCTTTCGGCAATTTTTAGTGCTTTATTATTCTGAGCAAATGTATGCTGATCCAAAAGTCCCGCCAGAATCTTTCCTTAAGAATAAAGTCAATTAACAGCAGCATCATATGAGCATGTCGGAATTTAACGCTGACAATTGAAATGAAAACGAAATGATGTGTCTTGTCCCAGTCAAACTAGCTGGAGCGCTAACAGAAATAAGAAGAGAGAAGCCGTATATGGTACCTTATGAATGGTGTAATATGGAGCCCAAACATATCTTTTCAAAGTCTCATAATCATCGAAATACCGAGAGGGAAAAGCAGAAAGATATCCTGTGCCCAATTTGTCCTGACATTCTGAAAGAGCAAATACTAATGCAGTCATCTTCTTTTTCAGAGTCTCATTGTGAGTGCTAGCCCACGTCATCGCTGTTGCACTCAAGTAGTGCCCTTAAGTGCAAAAAAGACAACTCGTTAACAGTGAAGATTTATAGATTGAAAATAATTGCTAGAACATGTGTTGAAATTATTGCATGAATTTGAAAATGAGTCAACCAACCTACAAAGTGACCACGGAGCTCTTCGCTCGGATCTTCCCATCCACCGTATGGCTTTTTGGGGGTTGGCAAACCAGCTGTTTTTCTGAAGTTCCAAGCCAATCTATCCACGTCCAGCATCAACAAGTACTCTAAATTTGTTTGTTGTGCACGCCAATGCAATGAGTTGGGTTTCAACCTCACATCGTGTAATGATACTTCCTTAAGGAACTCTCCCGCAAACGGTGCTGGAGTTTTTATTTTCCTGTACAGCAGATCCCATTCAAGTTGATCATCACCCTCTTTCATGTCAGACCAAACTGATTCATCAGTTGGTGTCAAATGGTAATGTCTCAACAGGTCATCTTTCCAATGTGGATTCTTTGAGCCTAAGTCGCTTCGAAATGCTTTATATGTGATGCCTGTAGGCTGGTTTGTACATTCTTTACTAAGAGCATGATCACACAGAAAAAGCACAAGGAGTGCTTGAAAGAGAAAAAGACCCTTCATTTTTCGACGGCGACCCAGATGGAAATCAACTTACTAAATATCTATAAAGAACTAACTGTATATATATAACTCTAGCTAAGACAAACTACATGAAACTCTACCAAAATTCTGTTTATCTGAAACATCAGAAGTTCAGAAAAAGCAGTACGTAGAATCCTACACAACAAGAAATTTACCATTCTTAACAGACCAGGAAAAGCGCCGGGAAATTCTGTTTATCTGAAACATCAGAAGTTCAGAAAAAGACGTATGTAGAATCCTACATAACAAGAAATTTATCATTCTTAACAGACGAGGAAAATGGCCATCCCGGTGACTTCATTTCCTAAAATCTCTCTTTAAGGATAATTCAGTGATATTTCTACTTATCCATCTTAACTTTACACGCCTGTTTTTCTATTCATTTCTGTTAAGCAAGTCAACCGTCAAAAAAAAAAAAAAAGACGACACTAACTTTTTCCTACCATTAAAAACGTGATCTTTAAACCTGAAGCTATACGGCCTTAACGAATAACAAACGGCTTGTTAAGTGTCTCCTTTGAAGATAAAACCTTACCAGAACCAAACCCGTCTGGCAAAAACCTTACCACCGTATGGCTTTTTGTGGGTTGTCAAGTTTCTACTGCCTTTGGTTTGTTTATCTTCACCTCTTCTACTTCGTTTCCCTCCTGTCTTCCTTCTCATTCACCCACTGCTCTGATCACCTCCTTTGTTAAGATTTATGCTTCAGTTCTTTCTTTTAAGCAGCAGTTCATACTATGTCTTAATGCTGAATTGTTCCGCCTTTGAATCCATCCTCTTCTTCTTTTCCCAAGCTTCCTTCTTCCTTGAGTTCTTATTCTTAGAGCTTATTTCATGGATTGAGTTTAATATGAAATAAAACTTTTAAATCCTTTTTGTTGAAATCTAATTAAACTCGCATAATCTAAATCATATAAGGGTCTAATTAAGACTCAAATTTAATGTCGTCTGACAAACTCATTTATTCATATATATTTTCATATTATTTGGATGGATTTTTTGTCACTATAATTGGTCTTTACGGCATTATTTGATTATTATTTGAATTATTGTACTTTACATTTAATTTATGTTATTAGAGGCAAAAATTGTCATATTTTGGTTTAACTGTGATTAATTAATTTTTGGACAATTGATGCTACATTATTTGTCATTTTTATTGTAGGGTATTTGGGAGAA
>JANZXR010000008.1:23303025-23319870 GCA_027575705.1 Erythroxylum echinodendron
TTTTTGTAACAATTCGAGGTGGCTCGGTTGTTAGATTAAAAGCTCGATTTTAATTCTTGGTTTCATTGTTTTAACTCTCAAATCTGTTTGAGTGATGATTGCCTGCGATATTGAACTGGAGGAATGCGTTTATCATTGTTAATTACTTGTGTTTGTTTTCTTGTTTAATTCCCTCATTGTCATTTCGTATTTCTCATTTCAATTTTTAAAATACCAAAAACAAGTCCTTTGCATTTATTTTCATTCGTTGCAATTTTTATCGGTAAATGTTAAAATCAACCCCATTTTATAGTTAGTTTGCATCGCATTTAGTTCAACTTAGGAAATTAATTTCATATTTGGTTCCTCAAAAAGAACGACCCGAGGTTGTGTTATATGCAATCCTTGGTTAAATTTTTTAAGTAACCCCAAGGCGACAATCGGACAAAAAGGTTATTTCATCGTCACTACAACAAATGGATGACATAGTGATATTTTCTTTTGCGATGAAAAAAAAATCGTCGCAAAAATTGAACATATTACGACGATTTAAACAAGTCGTTATTAAAACTAAGACCAAACACAAAAACATGACAAAAGGGAAAACATTTTGCGACGCATAATAGAAATCGTCTCCAAATGTTGAACGCTTTCAGATGTTCGTCGCTAAATAAGATTATGGCGACGCTTTCGAAAAACGTCACCATTGGTTATCAAGCATTTGGTGACTAATCTAGGATATCGTCACCAAAATGTCTATATTTGACGACGATATTGTGAAGCGTGAAGAAAATGTCAATACTTGGTGACGAACTATATGAATCGTCGCAAATGACTTTGGAATCGACAGATGAGATTCATTTTCTAACTAATGGTTTTTCTTCCTCAATAGGAACTGAACTTCGACTTGCCTCCTGGTCTGGACTGCATTATCTTACTTTTTTGCGGGATAAAGGCTGGTGCTCTAGCATAAATTGACACAGTGTACATTCAATGACGATTTGGGGAAATCATCACTAAATGGTACACAATTAGCGACGATTTCTAGAAATTGTCACCAAATGTTTTGTTGAAGATTTGTTTTGAATGTTTACAACGTATTATTGAAAAAAAGCACACAACATAATTTTAAGTTTTAAACAGTAGTATTAATTAATCATTAGTATTTACTAACATTGAAAAAATCAGTTATAAAAATTTAAATAATTTTATCAATATAATAATATGATATATGGAGTAGTATGAACTTTGAATTAGAAGTTTAACAATTCATACAATCATAAAGCTAGAATAATAACAGTCTATGTTCAATAGTTCGCAGCTTTACCCCTAACTAGTAGAGAGGTTGCTTGACAAATTCTTACAGATACAAGAATAAATCAACTTTAAAGCTGAGTTTAGTTGGTTGACTAGATAAATGACAATGATATAATTATTTATTTGGATTCCAAGTGACATGAGACTCAGTAAAGGTAAATGAGTCCCCGATATCTGGATTCCTGAGAAGGGTCCTTGCACGTTCGAAGGCACCAATTGAAACAGTAACAGTTCTTTTCTTAGGTGTAGGATTTTTCACACCCTCTTGTAGCAACTTTTCTACTATAGCTAAACTTGTAGAGAATACAGTGAATAAGTCGCTAGATTTAGTACCTAAAACGCAATTAGTATAGAACTTACATATTGTCATATTAGTAAACTGTAAATGAACCGAAATTGGAGTGACAAGAATACATAAATGAGCAGATGAAGTATGTAGAATTGACGAATTTTTTGGAAAAATCTATTTTTCTAATCCTTTACGAACCGTTGTGACATCGCTCCCACCTCCATAGGCATACATGTCATCTTTGAGACTCAAGGAAGCTTAAAACAACATGTAGTACAAACCATCAAATGTGAATATATATAATAGCTTCATAAAAGGAAATGAGATGTATGTAATAAGGAAAATAACGTTGTTCGGATGATACTAAACACTTGAAACAGAAGATCGGCCATGGAAGGCAAACAATGATTAGTGTATGAAGCGGAAATTTTTTCTACATTGTTAGATTTTCAATAGGGACAATTTTGCCACATTCCTCCCAACGGAATGAATTAAGACCATCTAGAACTAGTCTCTATATCGACATTCCTTGATTAATAATGTTAAGAGGTATATTATGCAAATGTCGATTTATAATAAAATGATGATATGTTTAACTTCAATTTCGATGATAAGTAAAACTAGTCCAGTTTAACACTTATACATCTTCAATGTGCCTAATGATATGAAAGTTACCCTTACTAAAATTTTAAAAATCTATTATGTGCTTTGTATCATATGCAAAATTTAGAATTTAAAGTAGAATAGACAAGACTATGTTCTTGATGCACAGAAATATAATATTATCTATATTTATCTATATTACTATTAATGGAAATGAATAAAAGTAAAATACTCTTGAAACAATTTCATCAATATAGAAACAAAGCTTTGATGAGATTAAGCTTTAAAGGTTGTTGGGAAGACAGACATAAAGAAATAATGAATTTAGACAGTAAATCATCTTCAAAACACAACGATAAACACAACTCATATATGAAATGCATAATTAAGAACTCACAATAAACACCTAATCGTATACGTTAAACTTAACACAACTTCGTTAATGAAAATAGAACAAAAGAATAATATCAATTCAGTGAATAATTGTTGTTTGACGGTGATGAACACAAGTAGAACCTAAAGAGAAGAGAGGATTTTGGATTGGCGTTGACGGCTTGAATGAGAATGGAGTAGGCTTTTATGTTTTTGTCATTAAAAACTTAATACAAAACGAAGTCGTTTTTCTAGTTTAGGTCAACGATGTCGTTTATTGTTTGCTATAGTTATTTGAAAGTAGTATTAATTAATTTGTACGATCTATAGTATTTAGTCGACAAACGTCAGATGTAGTGACTAATACATGGTTCATCGCTAAAGTCCACTGGTTCATAAATAATTTGTAATAATTTTTTCCCTATTTCTAATAAAACATAATTTGAATTAAAAATTAAATTATTCAATTGAAAACTATTAGCAAATTAATTTATTGACCGTTCAAATAAATTAAAATTGACTTACAATTTTCAGAAAATTATACATTTTCATTATTATAATTTTAAAAATGCATTTAAAAATTAAACATCTTAATTATTGTAATTTAGAAAAATAAATAATAATTTTACAAGACATTGTAATATAATTATAAAAAAATTTCTAACAAATTATATTTAAAGATTAGTCATTCCCAAAAATAAGCAAATGAAGAACAATTGCATATATAATTGAGAAGATTAATTTTTCATTTTGTTATTAGTAATATGAAAAAATCATATATGTTAATTAATTAAGAAAATTAAGAATGTAAGGAAAATGGTTGGGTTTTTGCGACGTTTTATATAATTGGTAGTGAAATTTGATGCGAGGAAATTTGCGATCATCAGAAAAAGGTTAAAGGTTAAGTTGTGGCAATGATTCATCAGTTTGATAGCAAAATGTTGTACATTTTGCGACGCTATTTAGTTTTCGTAGCAAAAGTATATCATTTTGCGATGAAATATTGATTCATCGCGAAATGTACAAGATCAGAATAATATAACTACATCGTTTTTTGCATTTACCAAATGTATTGGTGTCAGTTATCGAATATAGTTGGTAAATGTTGGGTATTTCACGACGAATCATGGTTTCCTCACCGAATGTTGCAACAGTAAAAAACTTTTTAGGTGGGATGTCGTCGTTTGTTTCAGCACAAACGACGTCGTCTCACCTTATCAAAAATTAACCTGAAGCCCCTCCTCCCAACCCACCTCTGCGTTTTCTTCCTCTTCTCTCTCGTTGATTTTATGCTATTGTCGTCCCTTTTTTGTGCAACTTTCTCTTCTTATCTTTGGTTGTCATTTAGTGTGTCCCTAGAGTTGAACTCAACTTGGTAAGTCTTTCAGCGATTTGTTATGGGTTTGTGTTTCGTGTTGTGTTTGTTAAATGCTATGTTCTTCATAGAAAATGTAGGATAAGTTGTTGAGTTATTTGAATTGATTGAGATTGATAATTGTTGGGTAGGTGTTTGAATGTGTTAATTATGGTGAAAAAAGGGAACAGACACAATGAATGGTTGAAGTTTCGTAGGGGTTATGTTATGGTTATAAGGTGTTCGATGAAAGTCTTATGGGGTTATAATTGTTCTGTTTTGATCCGACTTATTTTATACGATTTGAAATGGTGTTGAAAGACCAGTAACTCCTACTTCCCATCTCCAACCTTCTTCTATCTTTGTATATATACATAATTCTTTATTATTCTCTATCATCACTTGGAGTTCTCTGTTTTTTTTGGTATTTTTCAGAAGAAAAATTTGAAGAACTTTCTGTAATCACTTTCTTTCTAGAGGTATGATTTGGTTCCTTCCTTCTCCTGTCTATGTTTTTTGTTTTTTAAATTTGTTCTCAACATGCACGAGGAATGTTTATGGTGTAAGGAGTTTCTTTGTACACGTGTTGGACATTTTTATGCTCCACTGTGAATAATATAGGTCGCTATGCAACTGCTAGGTACTAAAGTCCATATTAATTAAGTCCAGTAGCTTGGATAGGGATTTTTTTGTCATAGATTAATTTCTAGTGTATTTTTTACAAGTATATAAGAAATATTGGCAAGAATTTGGAAATTAGCATTGGTGCATGCATGACTAGCTTAATAAATGTATTTAATGTTTTTATTAGCATCGATGCATGAATTAATGATTTAGATGATGTATTGGTGTTGAATATTTTTATATTCCCTTTAGCATAAGTTACTAGCTTTGATATTAACCAAAACAAAGCCCTAGACTTTGATGGGCTGATTGCCTACTTCTTTCAGAAATCTTGGCACTTAATCAAAATTCTAGTCACAAATGCTATCTTGGACTTCTTCTAAAATTATCATACTTAGCTACTGATTTGAAAGATTCACAATCCAACATGGTTGAAGAAAGCCTATAAAAAATTCTCTATCAATTTCTATTTTGCAAATTCTGTGTTTCTCTTTTTCCTTAGAGCCAAAAACCACATAATTTGTGTGGTATCTTCACGTACATTTTCCCTGCCCAATACATACATAATTAATTGTTTTATGTATCGGTTGTTGAGTTGGTAGTAAACAACGCCACGTACCTTAATTACATAGGTTTTTTAAACGTAATAGTAAACGAAAAATGCCTGTAATAACTTAGTTATCTTCTTTTATTGTATAGTTAGATGGATAAGAGTTGGATTTGTCATCGAAAATGGTCAACTGAATATGTAAAAAGAGTTTAGAGTTTCATGCAATTTGTAAAAGGTCAAATGGGTGATGAATGTAGTATTCATTGTCCATACATCGATTGCTTAAATGTCGACTTCCAAAGTTAAGATGTAGTATATAATCACTTGCTGATCCTAGGCATAGAGAAATTCTATACTCCATGGCTTTATCATGGTGAACGTAAGGAAGCAAGTTGTAGTAGAAGTGTCAGTACATCTTATGATGGTAGTTACAATAATGATGTTGATGATTCTGAAGTGAATGATGATGGTGATGATGGGATTGATGAGATGTTAGACCACTGTCGAAATTATATGGAGGCTATGAATAAAATACGAATGCCTAACATAATTAGTAGTATTACAGAAGACAATTTTGGGAAGTTATTAAAAGTTGCTTAAGAACAATTATATCCAGGGTACTATAATTTTTCTCAACTATCATTTGTTTTGAAGTTGTTGCATTTGAAGGTTTATAATAAATGGAGTAATAAGTCCTTTGACATGTTAATTGAGTTACTAAAAGATGCATTACCTATCAGACATAAATTGCCGAAATCTTACTATAATATCAAGAAATTGTTAAGGGACTTTAGATTGGGATATATTATAATTCATGCTTGTAAGTATAACTATGTTCTTTTTTGGAAGGAAACAAAAGGTCTTCAGGAGTGCCCTATTTGTGGTACATTAAGGTGGTGGGTGGATGATGAGAGAGGGCAAAAGATACTTAATAAAATCCTTCGATACTTTCCTATTAAACCACGATTACAAAGACTTTTTATGTCAACAAAAACAGCAGTAGATATGAGGTGGCATAAAGAGAAACATATTGATGATAGCGTTATGCGTCATCCAGTAGACTCAATGGCATGGAAAGGGCTTGATAGAAAGTTTCCATGGTTTGGACAAGATAGTTGTAATGTTTGACTTGTATTAGCCTCATATGGATTTAATCCTTTTGGTAATATGATTAATTCATATAGCATGTGGTCGATGATTATAGTCCCATACAATTTACCTCTATGAAAGTGTGTGAAAGAGCCTTTTATATTGTTATCTTTACTTATTCCAGGACCTATTGCTCTTAGTAAGGACATCGATGTATATACATGCAACCACTAATTGATGACTTAAATGATCTATGGGAATTTGGATTACAAACTTTTGATGTTGTTAAAGGCAACACATTTACAATGTGTGCTACAATTTTGTGGACTATAAATGATTTCTCATCTTATAAGAATTTGTCTAAGTAGAGCACTAAAGGGTATATGGCTTGTCCTGTGTGTAACCATCAAACAAATTCAAGAAGGATACAAAGTAAAATATGTTATAAGGGTCATCGTTGTTATTTGGAACATGAGCATAGATGGCGAAGAAGTAAACAGTTTAATGGCACAGTAGAGTTGGGTGAAGTTCTGATGCAGTTATCCGGTGATGATATTGTTTACTAACTGTCACGTTTGGGTGACATTACATCTGATAAATACCCAAGTATTAGAAATCGTAAAAGAAATGACATTGAACTAAATTGGACAAAAGAAGCATATTTTTTAACTTGATATATTGCAAAGAATTACTATTGAAGCTCAATCTTGATATCATACATATTGAGAAAAATATTTGTGAGTCTATTTTAGGGACTGTCATGGGAATTAACGGAAAATCCAAAGACACTATTAAGGCTAGATTAGACTTGGAAGACATGAATATTAGAAAGGATTTACATTTGAAAAGAAGAGATAATGGATCATATTTTATCCCCCCTGTTTGTTACAACATATCAAAAAGTGAGAAACAATCATTATGTTAGCTCCTCTAATCATTCAAATTTTCTTATGGGTATGCATCTAATATAGGTCGTTGTGTGAATGTTAAAGAGGGAAAAGTGTTAGGGTTGAAAAGTTATGATTGTCATGTACTTTTGCAACGACTACTTCATGTTGGAATACGTGGGTATTTTTCGAAGGATATGTCCATTACTTTAGGTCAAGTGGGAGAGTCTTCAAAGCAATTATGTTGCAAAACACTTAAAGTTGAAGAGCTTGATAAATTGGAAAAAGACATAGCCTTGATTCTATATAAGCTTGAACTATTATTCACCCATTGTTTTTTTATGTTATGGTTCATTTGGCAATTCACTTACCATATAAAGAAAAACTTTGTGGACCGGTTTAATTTTGATGGATGTTTCCGATTAAAAGGTAATTCATATTAAATTCAACAAGTTTTTTCTATGTTATTTGTTTATAACAATTCCTAAGTTTATAATTGTTTATGTTCAAGTTTTTACACTCTCTTAAGCATTGTATACATAATAAAGCTCGATTAGAGGGGTCCATTGTAGAGGCTTATATAGCAAAAGAATGCTTGAATTTTTATTTAATGTACTTAACTGATATTGAGACAAGATTTAATAGACTAGAACGTAATTTTGATTTTAATGACGATGGTGAGTTATCTATTTTCTCCCAAAAAGTTAGGCCACTTAGTGTGGGTAAATATGTCAAGTTAACTAAAGATGAATTCGAAATTGCCCATTGGTATATTTTGAACAATTGCGAGAATGTCAATACATACATGGAGTACTTATATTCCTTTTCATTCAAACAATCAAATTACAATTTTCTTTATTAACTCTAAGATCTTACTGTCTTTTTTTTTAAATAGAGAGCACAAAGACACAATTCGCAGCAAAGGGATCATTAAAATGCAAATGATTTGATCTAACTGACATAAGAATGAACGGGCATATTACTAGTATAAATGTTAGTAAGACATGGTATGATAATAGTCCTTTTGTCCTTGTAAGTCAAGTCAAATAAGTTTTCTACATCAACGATACTAGATTAGGTAGCAATTGGAAGGTTGTTCAAAAGTTTCAACAAAGGAATGTCTTTGATTTTTGTGAAAGGGATATTGGTGAATTGGATGAGGATGTAGATGAAGTCTATCAAGATATTGGATTGGAGTTCAATAACAAAGGCATTCCAGTAGAAGATGCAGATATATCATCATTCCATAGGAGAGATGTTAAGCTCAACATAGTTCAACTAGATGAAGTCCAAGCTTATCTTATCATACAAACAGATGAAGACTATATTCAAGATGACTTAAATGACAATAACAATACTTTGTTCGAATATATTTGTGATAAAGAATCAAACAATAATGTACTTAATGATAATGATTGTCAAAATCTTGATCATGAAGATTGAATGTAAATAAATTGTTCGTGTTATTTGAAATGTTAAGAAGTTAATTGCCTTATGTTGTTAATATTTTATTTATGTTAATTTACCATGACTATAAGCATATTTTTAATGTTTCACTTAATATTTTATTTTTCAATTACAATTATACGTTATGTTCATATTTCGTTTTACACAAGTTCATTATAATGGCACCTGGTAGAAATAAGGAAAAAAAGGGTGGTAATGGCAAATGAAGTTTCTCCTACAAAACAACCAACAATTGCATCATTGAATGAAGAAAGGTAGCAACAATCTTTACCAACGTCGTCTGCTAGTCATGAGGGATCTTTAGGTCTGTTATTGTTAACCAAACATATTTACATTTATGCTAAAATTACTTATTACATGTTTAGTGTGTTTTTCTCATTATGATTTTTTTCATATTCCAATACTGGCATAAAAAAACGAGATAGAAGTAAGACAAAAGAAGCTGAGTTGCAATGGATGAATGTTGCAATGAACACCAAGTTGTCTATGATGATTAACCCCAAATAATGTCACCTAGTGGATAAGATCTAAGCTGTAAAATTGGCCAATAAGTTGGGCGTCGTTGTGAGGAATGAGTTGCCTTGCCTTCAGCATGTCAGGCAGTTGAAGGAAGACAACTTGCTCTAAAATGCTTTGGAAAAAGTTTTGGTAATATTTTAATTCATTTTACTATATGTATTAGGATTTTACTTACAAAAAATAATAACTTAACTTATACGTGTTATTCACAAAAAATAATAAATTAACTTATATCGACATGCCTGAGGTTTCAAACAGTGTTAGTTCACTGTAGAAATAAAGGGTGAAGGATTATCGATATCGACTTTATAAATATTACCAGTCTTTTCCTTCCGATGAAGAGACAAGGAGACATGTTCCGGAATAGGTGACTCCAAAAAATTAGAGTGAAATGCATGATTATTTGGCCTCAACGAAGGTTTAGGTTTGTTTTTTCTCTTCAAATTTCCTTCCATTAATTTTATTTATACATCTCATGACTACTTCTCTTAATTTAGGACAACTGTGAGAAAGTTAAGGTTAGCAGAGCAAAAATGAAGATTCTCTTAATTTTGTAAGTGTAACGTTTTCAATTTAATTTCTTAATACAGTAAATTCTAATTGGTTATAATTTTTTAAATTCATAGTATAAAGCCAAACACAACTCCAAGGACAAGAGTGTGATAGGATAACACTGTATAAGTCAACACACTATAAGGAAAGTTAAGGTTGGACATTTGTAGAAGCATAAAATAATTATGTAAGTATAAACAAATTAATATTACAATTTATTTTTGATGTAATATTAAGTAATAATTTTTATTTAACTCAATTTTGTATTTTAAATTGTAGGACAAAATGTAGGAGTTGTTGCAGACGTCATTGTTTAATAGGAATGAGCCTAATGTCGATGACATTTATAACAACATCCTTGGTACAAGATCGAGCTATATCAAAGGTCCTAGGTATGACCTTAAGCTTGTTGGTGCATCTCGTCATGACCAGCATAGGTGACGACGCTTCAAGAGGAGAACTAGTAACTAAAGGCTAAGTTAGATTATAATATTAAAGAAGTGAACAAGCTTAAAAGAATGGTTAAACAATTACTAGGTTATGCATATGTTAGCGATAGTGACTCGGATAAAGATTCTTAGCTTGTAAATGATATGTAAATATTTTTTTGTACATAATGCATTCCATTTTATATGTTTATTTTATTTCAATTTATTATTATTTAAAAAATATGTTACTAACATTAATTATAAAATGAATCATTTTGATATTTCAAACTGTCTTAAAAATTGTAATGAATTAAAATAAATTTATTTTTAACAATTGTAATAATATTTAAATTCAAAATTAAATTTTGTCACTAAATAATATTAGCTACCAAAACAAAATCGTCGTAAAAGTTTATTACCTACGCTTACAAGAACGTTCCTAAAAACATTTTGCTACAACCACAAATTAATAGTTAAAACTATTCTGCTACAAAAATAGAATCTTCACTAAAAACTATTAGTTATCAAAACTAAATCGTCACAAAAAGTTTTTACTTACATTCGTAGGAACGGCTCTAAAAACATTGTCCTACAACAAACAATTAGTAGCTAAAACTATTATGCTACTAAAAAGAAATCGTCACTAAAAATAATTACCTACGACAACAGTTTAGTAAGGAAAAACTTTTAGCTATGAAATACAAACATCGCAAAACACTATGTACAACGTTCTTTGTTCTCATCGTTTATATTTTCTACCGATGATTTTTTTGGGTCGAAAAAAAGTTTTGGCGATGGTTTTAGTGAAATGTCGCGTATGTTGTTTTTCCACTGCAATTTGACAACAATTTTGTTTCTTCGCAAATTAGTATTTGCGACGATGTAGTATTGTTTAGCAACGTTTACTTTCATCGTTAAATATAGTGTGTTGTAGTGAGTAAATGACAAGAATAATCTAAATCATATAAAGATCTAATTAAGACTCAAAATTCTCCATTTACTAATGTAGTGAATAACATGTTCATCCTTATATTTGTTAAATGGCTCTTATTTATTGTACATCCAGCACTGTAAAAATAGTTAGATATTCTTGTTTAAGTTGTTTCTAATAGTCAAAAAATTCTTTCATTGGGATCTCATAAGTGATTCTCTCTCAAAAGTCATTCAATGGTTAGTTGGGCATACTAAAATATTAAGAACATAGCACTCTATACAGCAAACAACAAACTCTAACGATGGCAAATTTAGGTGAGTTGAAACTCATAACACTACCACAATTTCATTGAAGCTGAACAATCTTTATATAGGCTTTTATAATGCATAAAAGAAAGAGAAAAACACTCCAGTTAATTTGGTAGTGGAGCCTAACATGTCAGAAACAAAAAAGAGAAATGAAAACAAAAAATCATGCAGAAATGGATGACCCATTCTTCACGTTGACAGTTTCAACCTCATAAAATTTTGGATCACATTTCAATACTCTCCCTTAATCCAAAATTGCATAAAACAAGCTTCGATCTCAGATATTCATATTTGCTCCTTGTCAACGATTTTGTTAGGAGATTAGTAATTTGTTCCTCAGTGTTACAATACTGCAACACGATTTTTCCTTCAAAAACCAAGTCTCTAATGAAATGCTCCCTTATGTCGATATGCTTAGTCCTTCCCGGTGTATAGGGTTCTTTGACATATTATTGCCTTGTTATCACAATGTATCTTTGTTGCCTCTTTTTGCTCTTGTCTGAGTTCGTCTAACATTTTTTGTATCCAGATTGCTTGGCATATCGCTGTAGTAGCTGCCATGTACTCAGCTTTGAAGATGATAATGTGATGGTAGCTTGTTTCATTGAGCTCCATGATATGACTTCTAATCCTAGATCAAAAGTGTAGCCTATTATGCTTCTCCTGTCATCTATACATCCTGTTCAATTATTATCTGTGTACCTATTCAACTCACAATAGTTGTATGTTTATACCATATTCTCAAGTCAAGAGTTGTTGCGACATAACGCAAAATCTGTTTTGAAGTCCCATAATGATGCTTTGTAGGAGAATGCATAAGCCTGGAAACTACACCCACTGAATGAGAGATGTTAAGCCTTGTATGAGTTAAATAAATCAGTGCTCCCACTAAAATCCTGAAAAATTGTCCATATGTTGGTTCAATGCCATCTTCCAACTGCAATTTGTTGTTCACATTCATAGGTGTGCTTGCCACCTTGCAATTCACCATGTGGAATCTTTTAAACAAATCAATTTCATACTTCTTCTAAGAAATGAAAATTCCATCCATGAGCTACTTCACTTCTATACTAAGAAAATAGTTCAGCAATCTCAAATCTAACATTTCAAACTCTTTCTTCATGCTTATTCAAAAATGATTCATAAATGAAGAGGATGAGCTCATGTAGATCATGTCATCTATATAGAGGCTGAGATGAGCTCATGTAGATCATGTCATCTACATAGAGGCTAACAAACATAATATCTTTTTCTTGCTTTTTTTATTTAGAGTGTAGGTTGATTTTTGCTTCTCTCGAAGCCATTCTCAATAATGTAGGAGTCTATTCTACTCTACTATGCTCTAGGGGCTTGCTTTAACCCATATAGTGCCTTTCTTAACTTACACACTTTCTCTTCTTCACTTTGAACTTCAAAACCTATAGGTTGTGCAATGTGGACCACTTCTTCTAACTCCCATTCAAGAAAGCAGACTTCACATCAAATTGGTATACTGGCCATCTTAATTACGCCGCAAAAGCCAATGATGTTCTCACTATTTCAAAGTGTTCAACAGGTAAGAAGGTGGCTTTATAATCAATACCATATTACTGAGAGTATCCCTTTTCCACCAGTAGTGCTTTATGCTTCTGTATGCTTCCATCTGCATTGTATTAGTTTGAAACACCCATTTGACTCCAATTGCCTATTAATCTTTTGGTAATTCTGTCAACTCTTTTATGCCATTCCTCTCAATTTGCCTTCAAGTCTTCTTTCATTGCTTGCTTCCATTCTTCTTTCTTCATTAGGCCATATAAATCTGCGTGGATTAAATCTATGTTATTGGGTGCTCTCCAAGCCTTTCCTACAGTGAAGGGACTTTTGCTTTGCTTCCCAAAAATACAAGCTTCACAAACTCCCAAAGCATTAAACTTGGGCATCCCTCGCACCATATCTGTTTATTATAGCAACTTTATTGCATTGAGAATAGATGCCCATACTTCTTATGCCACATCATAGTTTCTTTTTCTTTTTTGGTTATCATGGCACAATGCTCTAGATTTGAGAGCTTTCCTGAAAATAACATGTTCTTTGTCATGCCTACTTTTGCTATAACTTGACTTATTTGCTTATTTTTAATCAAACATAATAAGTTATCAAACAACACATAATACCCATTTGTCAACAATTGCCCCGCACTTAACAAACTCTGAGATAAGCTAGGAACAAAAAAACATTGCAAAGGTATTTAGTTTTACCATTATTGTTCCTTAATGCAACTGTGCCTTTTCTTTTGACTTGAATTTGTGTGTTATCTCCAAGCCTGACACTCATCCTGTAGCTCTCATCTAATTCTTTAAACATTGCCTTAGTCCCTGTCATATGGTTCGAACACCCGCTCTCTAAGAACCAGTCATCCTACTCATTTAGCTTTTGTTCCTCTTTACCAAGAACAAGATGCATTCCTCTTCATCATTATTTTTGTTTTCCTCTTCTGCATAGCTTGCTTGATTTTGTTTTCTCCATCAATTTGCCTTGATGTGACTAGCGTTTACAGTAATGATACTAAATATCTTGGCCTCGTCCTCTTCCTTATCCTCGACCCACACTTCCTTGTCCTCAGCCTGCACTTCTTCCATGGCCTCTTCCAATAATTTACCTATTGTCACCATGCAAGCTTCCTTTGGTTACTCCTCGTTTACGTGAAAGGCCTTCTCCTCTGTTTGGTCATTTAACTTGTTAATTCTTGCTTTATGGGCATGCAAGGATCCCATCAATTTATCAAAAGAAAAAATTGTTAGGTCTTTTTATTCTTTAATGGCAGCTAATACATGGTCAAGTCGCGGGTCAAACTTTGCAACACCTTAGCCACAATAACCTGATCATTGCATTTCCACCATAAACTTGCATTTGGCTCACATGTATTGAAACTTGGGAGAGATAGTCTTGCACTGTTTCATTGTTCTTCATTATTGTTGTTTCAAACTCCCACTAATAAAGTGTCTGTAATTTAATAGTGACAATCATTTTGTCCCTCTAAATTTCCTTTTGCAAGATCAGCCACGCTTCTTTAGATGAACTAGCATTTATGATTCTTAGAAAAATGCTTTCATGAACAACTTGTTGAAGAAAGAATATTGCTTTTGCATGCTTTTTGTTGTTTTCCTTCAGTCTAGCTGCTTCACCAAGATATGGAAATGCTTCTTCAACAAGCGCCAATAAATCTTGCGACTTCAACAATGTCCTCATGTTCACAGTCTAGAATTGTATTTGTCTCCATCAAACATTGGGATGAGCGGTTGCGAAGGTGAGGATCCATTTATTTCCATCTTAAAAAAGCGCTCGTCTCTCATTGTTTTGCTCTCTCACGTGTTTCAGTCTTTCTATCGCCTAATCAAAGATGAACTTGCTCTAATATCGTAATATTAAGAACAGAGCACTCTATTCAGCAAACAACAATATCTAACGATGACAAATTTAGTTGAACTTAAACTTATAACACTGCCACACTTTTATTGAAATTGAACAACCTTTAATAGGCTTTTACCATGCATAAAAGAAAGAGAAAAACACTCCAGCTAATCTAGTAGTGGAGCCTAATGTGCAAAAACAAACAAGAGAAATGAAAGCAAAAAAAAATATAAAAGTGGATAACCCATTCTTCACGTTAACAGCTTCAGCTCCTGAAATTTTGGATCACGTCTCAACATAAAAACCATTATGATACTTTGAAGGTTTATTTCATTGCTTTGGGATCTGCTATCCATCGAATTTGGAATGAAAAGAATAATAGGAGACTCTTTGTTTAAGATATAAGTTAGTCAATTCCTTGAATCTTTAATTGTTAGCCTCTAGTTTATTGTAGTTTGTAACACTTGATGGATGTCTTTCTAATTTACTTGTAAAGTGTGAGATCTTCCCAATCGACTAATTATGTTTAGTTAATATCATTTTTTTAATTTTACAAAAAAATTCTTCCTTCTTTATTTGTAATCCTTTCTAATTCTTTAAAACTTTATTGGTGATTCAAATGAGACCTGTAGAAATTAATCAGCCTATATCATTGCTTGAGCTAAACTAAAAATTAAAGAAATTGATTTTTAAGAATTAATCTACGATTTTAATTTGGATTTAAAAATTAAGTTCAAAATATTTATGGATCAAATTTGAATGAGGAAATGGTAATAAGAATGAGAATGAATATAGTGAAGAATGAGAACGGATATTATCATTATAATTATGATGGTTGGTTAAGAGGAAATGATTACCATTATCATTGACAGTGGTTGGTTTGTAAAAAATATTGAAAAATAAAATTTCATTATATTTTAATTAATTAATTAATTAATTACAATATATTAATTTAATTAAAATATTTTAATTAATTATATTGTAATTAATTAATTAGTTGCAATATAATTAATTAAAATATTTTAATTAATTATATTTTAATTAATAAATAATAATATTTTAATTAATTATATTGTAGTTAATTATATTTTAATTAATTACAATATTTTAATTAATGAATAAATTATATTTTAATTAATTAATTAAAATATAATTTATTCATTAATTAAAATATTGTAATTAATTAAAATATAATTAACTACAATATATTAATTTAATTATATTTTAATTTAATTTAATTAATTACAATATTTTAATTATTGAATGAATTATACTTTGATTAATTACATTGTAATTAATTAATTCTATTTTAGTTAATTAATTGTTTTCAATTAATTAGTATTAAAAATATTTCTAAAAAAGAACTACTAAGTTATTCATAATAGGACACTCCTACTATACGATAAAACAATCATATAAAAACTAAATAAGATATAGCTAGTTAAAGCAGGTCAACATTCTCTGCTTGAAGGAAATGATCACAAACATTTACAGAAAAATGATACCCATTCCTTTATATTACGAGAGGAATGAGGTATTACCAAAAAATAGGTAATCAAAATAACGACTCTATAATCATATTCCCTTACCAAACTCAATCTTTTATTCCATACGTATTCCTTCTTTTTCATAACCACTAAACAAGCACACCCGTAATAAGATTAAACTAGAATATATATTTATAAATATCATAAATTTAGATTTACTCATAATTTTCTTCTAATAATTACTTGTTTTTTAATTACTGAAAACATTAAAAAAGTTGTTTACGAAAGTATTCATATTTTTATTAATTTTTATTAAGTTAATTATTATAATAAAAGATGATAATTTTTATTGATTAAAGAAATTTAACTTAGTTAATCCTTAAATAGATATTTTATTATTTAAACATCATTATACTTATACGTTTTTTTGTTTACTTAATTTAATTTTTATTAAGGATTCTTTATGGAATTATATTTTATTTTCGAAAATTTATGGATATTTTTATTTCAAAATTGGTTAAGTAATTTTGTTCAAATTTAATGTAATTTCATATAAACAACAACAATAACAATTCATTAAAAATTTCACTGATATCAAAGGCCCGAGAAGGTACAGTAGTGGTCGGGTCGGTCGTGCTGGGCCCGAGCCCAGTCGTAATGACTCACAGGCCGGTCGGTCCAATCTTCAAAGATCAG
>JANZXR010000008.1:23319970-23360277 GCA_027575705.1 Erythroxylum echinodendron
CCCGACGTGCCTTCTTTGTTTTGCAGGAATCCTTAAGCCAGAATTCACGCGTTCAACAGTTGCTTCCATGGATCCAAGCGGCAACGTGCAGCCTCGTCAGAATCCGGCTGAACCAAGTAGTATGCAACCTTACCTATAACTTCTACAGAGGCTCTTTCTGAAAATGTAATTTCGTATACTAAAACACAAATGAATATTAGGTCATCACAATTATATTTTATATCATTTAAATTTTGATAAGGTTATACAATTATAGGTTAAGTTCCAATTTAAAATTTTTATAATGAGTTGGATTGTTTTTAAAAAAATTGAGTTTATTTCATGGATTGAGTTTAAATTTTTTGTGTTGAACTCTAATTAAATTCGATATAATCTAAATCATATAAAGGGCTAATTATTACTCAAATTTATAGTTAGTCTGAGACATCATTGATTTCAAATTTCACCGAGTGTTTGAGTTTGAGATAATGAATCCTTCAACAGACTAGTTTAGGTCTCAGTAGTTTCTTTAACCTCTACTTGTTATAGTTTGTTCATGACAAAAATCGTTTGGTTGCCTTTTCCTGTAACGGATATCTTTAGGTCTTCAAAAACTTTTATCTTATCTATTCAATAGTTCAAATAGCAAATATATCGTCGTGAAGTATTAACTTTTATCAACTTACCTTTCCCACAATTAATGGTCTTATCCTTTAATCCATGTCACGTATCAAATTTTAGTTGACTGTAAACAATATCAATGTGATAACTCTCACATTAGGAAGATTATTTTTAGATCATAATAGACATTATGTATATATATACTTATTCATTTAAAATAATGCATTTAAAAAATGTTAAAAAATAAGGTTTGTACATAAGTGAATTTGTTTTATTTGTGAAAAATTGGAAATACATATTTAACAAATTTGGATTTGATATACTACGAATCCAAAACTGTACCTGTATTTTAGACTTCCACAGTATAATATGTTTTTAGGATTCTTTTGATTGCATTTTTATTTTTGTATAATTTTTTATTTTTTTTATTTTTCAAACAATAAAATTTATTGGTTATCAACTTTAATGTTGTTATACTTTTATTACTGCTAATAATTAAATTTTAAATTAAAAATTGAAATAGATTAATTCTATAAATAAATTGATTAAAAATTTATTTAATATCTTATATAACATTCATTAATAAATATTTATTATATTTAAATAATTATGTAATTAAAATATGTAAATTATTTTTTATAAAATATTTTTATCCATTAAATCTAATTTTATTATTTAGAAATAAATTTTGATTCTCAAATATTATTTCTTAAATAACTATTTTGAAATATATTTATTAGATAATTATAATTTTTCTTTTCAATATGATTTTTATTTTTGAAAATTAAAATAAATTGAATAAATTATAATATTCATAATTCTTATTAGTAGTGAATATTAAATGGTTAAATATTATATGTTTAATTAATGGTAACTCAAATTATGATGAAAAATGAAAACAGAAAATAAAATTAGTTTTTTTTAACTTCTAAAAACTAGAAGAAATAAAAACACAATCAAATATGATTTTTATTGAATTTAAAGAACATGAAAAACTGAAAACTATAATAGAATCAAACAAGCTCGTAAAAAATCATTTCTTTTTATTTTTAGATCTAAAGATTTTAGTTCTATTTTCGTAAAACAATGCTTACAAACTCATTCTAATTTTTCCTTCATATTAAAAAAGATCACCAAAGTCTTCATACCACAATCAAGCATAAATAAGCCTAATTCAAACCTCTTTTATAATCATCAACCAATAATTTTTTTGCTTTGAATGCCTCACTTGTATAAGTATTAAGCGTTTAAATCACTCTCAACACACACACACGTGTTTACCACAATTCAATTCTAATAAAAAAGATTTTTCATAAAATTCTCAACTCTGTCTAAAGAGATAATTAAATGTAATTTAACAAAATCAAGTGAAAATGATGCATTTACATAATATTAAATGTAATTTAACAAAATCAAGTGAAAATGATGCATTTACATAATGCCGCGTGTCCTTAGCGTGCCAACGCGTGTCCTCAGCTTGCCAGCGTCCTCATCTCCATCACTACAGAAGGCCACCGCGTGCCCTCGTCGTTGTCGTCCGGCTTCAGGTACTGTAAAATCGACTCTCATGCCACCACTCCTCGTCGTTGTTGTGGTTCTATAAATGTATAATCGTAGGTCTTGAAGGTTCATTATTTCTCTTTGGTTTGTCTGAACAGTGCTTTGAAGGTTGGTTAAATGTATGAAGCTAAGATCACTTACAAAAATGGATAGTGGTTATGATTTGAGGATATGCTTCTTTAACTGTTATATGTAGATAGGTTAGTTTATAGTAGCCACAGAATTCTAAGTTAGCCATAAAAATTTTGATGGGAACATGACTACCAATGTTCTTTCCAATTCAGGACAATGGGCTTCTTCATATAACCTGTAGAACTATTTTTATGTTGCTCTTAAGGTATATACGGGTGTTTCATATCCCATTTGTCTTTGTCAAATCTAGAATGAAAATTGTAGAATTACTACGTTTGGTGCATTATGTTTTTCTCATTTAGGTATTTAAGGACAAAGGTTATAGTGTTACAACATTTGATATATGGACTTGTGGAGTCACTCTTTATATTTATGGGAAGATATTTTCCTTTTTTAAGAATTGTTTACTATTTTGTTTGGTATATTTTGATTAGAATTAATTACTAATGGTTAATATAAAGAGTAGGAGATTTATATATGAGATAGTGGTGGGCATTTTCAAACTAGAAAGGGAAAAGAAACTAAATTAAGTTATAATCTTGCATTATGTAACTTTAAACGATGCTCGATCAAATATTCAAATTAGCATAACTCAATCTGTTTACACAATAAGGCCATATCCTTGTTTTTTACACATTAAAACTAGAATATAACACATTCTTTCAATTCAAAAATTGTCTGGTTATATATTTGCACAATGATTAGTAAATACCTAAAGCAAATAAGAAGATTTGTTTTATGTTTCTCATTTGAAATTATTCATGGAGAAAAATACACTAAACAAATGATATATTAAATGCATTATGACTTAGTGCATATTGTTATTACAGACCTAAATTGATTTAAGGAGTGAAAATGGTCTGAAGAGAACATATAGAGAAAGGACAATTTACTCCAAAGAAATAGTTTTCATGGTATAGTAGAGTTATTGGAGAAGCATGACTTATCATGCACTATACTAATACTAAGGTAAGTTATTTTGACAATTTTATGAAATTATAGATATTGTCTTATTTTTGTTTCATCTAAGAAGAAAGTCTAATTGGTGGAGGGTTATGAAGAAGATAATTTAATAGATTTTACAATATAATTGTACTAAAGTTCATTTATGAATCTCCATGTAAATAATTTCAGAAAAAAAAGAAAATTGCTATATTCTTTTTCGCAGACCCTATTTTGTGTTGAAGAGCGTCGCTCATTCTTCTTCTTTGTAGTTTGTAGTTGTCCGTCCATCTAGATAAGTCGTCCAACTAATGTCTACCATATGTGTAGCTTTAATAATACATTAATTAGATCTGTTTATCATTGGTGAGTAGATGTATGATTACATAAGTATTTACTGTATATGAAATGAGTTTGAGATCTTATGGATTATTTTAGGCTAATAAACCCCTAGGATGGTATATAGGCTGGAAACTCATGATGCAGCTCTCATAAGGCTTATCGGTTAAAAATTCCATGATCTTAAGAGTCACAACGAGAACTTGCTTTCTTGATTCATAGGTGTAAACAATGTCACGTACCATAGTATTGAAATCAATTGTAGATGATTAATTTAATTGATTAATACTTCAACTTCAATATGATTAATTCAAACTTAGTATTTAACACAAGAAATTTATAGGTTTAATAGCCATGATAGTTCTTTGGCTAATAAACTCCTAGGACAGTATATAGACTGAAAACCCGTGATGCAGCTCCCATTAGGTTTATTGGTGAAAATTTCCACAAGCCTAAGAGTCACAGCGAGAACTTGCTTTCTTGGTTCACAGATGTAAATAATGTCATGTATCATAATATTGAAATCAATTGTAGGTGATTAATTCAATTGATTAATACTTACGAGATGCTGTGTAAAGTTTAAATGTTCTATAAACTTAGGGGACATGAAGGATAATAATTATGAAATCACTTTTTTAAATTAAAATTTTTGAAAAAATGAGTAATGCCGATAGATCTTGTGTAACACCCACATACGCCTAGAAGGATATGCAGATGCTACACACAATAGAACCAAAATAATCCAAAATATACCAAACGATCACTTATATGCATTTCCAGAAACTCAAGCAAATAAGCTTTACAATCCATTAGGAGATATTTTATAATCAAGATACAATTTACATCATATAAGTTGAATGTTTCAAATTGCAAATCATAATTCCAATTATGACCTGTGCTATAGTTATTACAAACCATACACACATAAAATACAAATTCTAATATGTCTCATTACGTTAACTATATCACAGAAACAAACTCAATTATACAACTTGTCAAAACAAAGCACATCCTTATTTACCCATTGTGGTTGTCTTTGTCCCAGTCTTCAAACCCTCCTATCTGAACCTAAATGGGGAAAAACCACCATGTTAAGCACAAAGCTTAATGGGGACTAAACTAAACAGGATATAAGCTGACAAGTGTTTCAACAGTCATCCAAACATTCACATATTCAAAATCACATTAGATAATAAGCAGTGTTTACTTATCCATTTCAAATCGAACCAAAATATCATGAATCTCAGAACAAAACAGAACATATTAGAACAGGTTACACATTTGCTACAGTGCAAAACTCACCAATTTTAAAATTGAATATTATAATATCATAACAAAACTTGTCTGTAACAAAACAGAATTTGCTTGTTTCAGAACAGAGCTCAGATGCTTCAGACCAAAGTTTATTTATATCAGAATTGAGCATATAACAAAATAAGAAACAAGTTAGTCTGTTAATCTTTTATACAGAAGTGGGTAACGAGACTAATATAAGAGATATTGTGATCGGTATTACAGATTAGAAGAGACTTATATCTCATTAATAGGAGAAACCGAACTATCATTAACAAGAGACACCAAAGTGTCACAGGAGCAGCTGCAAACCCTTCTACGCATGCCTATTTACTCACAAATAGGACTTAATATTTTTTAAAACAAAACAGGTTCAATTCAGAATTCTCATATGAGGAATATATTACAACACATACCACTTTATTCCATTTTGTTCAACTTGACATAATCACTGATTTTCAAACAAACAAACATGTCATAAAATTATAAGTATGTGCAATAACACATCAATAGAGGTATTGAGTCATCACCAATTAGGTATTGTCACAAAGATAAAAAGCATTTCCAATACAATCCCAACTATCAAACTCCTCGGATAACTGATGGCTCAGAACTATCACAAGATTATCAAAAAAAAATCCCAATTAACATACATCCATATTCAATTTATTATACATAAGACTTTGGACTCATTCATTCATGATCACACCAAGTAATTCAACATTGTACACCATACATCCTTTACATTAACATCTCAATTAATCATGCATAATTAATTTAAATGTTACTCAATTGACCTTATGCAGTCGTCAATTGCACAAAATCTCATTTTTTAACCTTCCTAACCATTTCCCATAATTATGGGATAAAGGACCTGAAACCTCCAAATAGCTGTTTTCACTGGACAGTTTTCTGGTCAGTTTTGTATGGCTATTTCGACATAGAAACGGAGGTTTCTTGGCAATACGTTCTTCTAAACAATTGTTCCTATATGTCTTTTGGACTTCTAAATCATAAGATATAAACAAAACATCACAAGCTGCTCCAAAAATAGGGGTAGCATTAGATCACCTTTTGTAATTTCAATTTCCAAA
Source organism: Erythroxylum echinodendron (assembly GCA_027575705.1). NCBI lineage: Eukaryota > Viridiplantae > Streptophyta > Magnoliopsida > Malpighiales > Erythroxylaceae > Erythroxylum > Erythroxylum echinodendron. The sequence goes on from JANZXR010000008.1 coordinate 23,325,931, forward strand.
GTTATAGAGCCAGAATTAAGTTAGGGTCCCTTCTAGAGATATTTAGATCTATGTTTTAGGTTTCATATGCAACTAAAATCACACAATTTGGGGATGTTTAGGCTGAGATATGACTCAAACAATGTGACTGACTCAAACAAATTCCACTTGACAATGCTCTCTTGTCGTATTCAACCAATTCTATCCAAGATAACACCAAAATAACAACAAAGCAACATCCTAGCAACAATTCCACATCCACATGAATCTTTATATCCATTCAATCATACACAACTATAGAAATCAACTAAGTAAAGTCCCAAACCTTAAAATTGGAATGTAGTTCTTTTAACGCTTTTCCTTGCCTTTCTCTTTCGTTTTTCTTGAATCACCAAGTGAAAAATGATGGAATGAAGAAGGTGAAATGGAGAGGAGAAAAACATGAAATTAAGCCATCAAATTTTCGTCCATCTCCCTTCTCCATATGCCTTTCATGAATTTTCTAATCTTAGACACATGTTTCAATCTCATTGGTCCATATGTCACAATCTTATTAGACCATATGTTACAATCCCATTAGACCACATATTACAATTCTATTGGACCATGTGTTGCAATGTTATTGGAACATGTGTTATAATTCTATTGAACCATGTGTTACGATTCTATTGAACACACATGCTTTAATCTTATTGGTCCATGAGTTCACTTTAGGAAAATTATATATTGGTCCTTCTTCTTCCTTTAATTCCCATGTTTTCCTATAATCTTATCAATTAATTTCATTCCCTATGTCTTAATTTTCTAATGACATAAATTTCATGCAATTTGGTTAATTATATAGAGAGTTATACCCCAAAAACTACAGGTTGTTCAAAAACAAGGACAGTAGCCAGAACTCAATTTCAAACTAGAATTCAAAAATCTTAGAGGCAGAATCAGATTTGGGTTCCTTCATGAAAGTTTTATATCTATGCCTCTAGATTAATTTCCAATTGGAATTATCGAATTTATATGTATATAGATCAAGATATGGCCAAATTACAGAAGTCTATTCAGTGGAACCTATCCATTCAACGAGGTACACATCCCAAATCAACTAACTTCAGTCTTATCATGAAAGAGCAACAAAAAACTACACCCAATTTAACCAAAACATCCTATTTACTTATGGAATGCTTGTTTTATCAATTCCCCTCATGTCACATTCATAAATCCAAGAAAACATATTAAAAAGTTCCATACATATTTCATGTCTAAATATGTATGTCCATGCTGAAGCAAACAAATTATCCATTCACCCAAGTCTTTTACATTAGGTACATTTACATTTCTTACTAAGATGTACTTAATTTATTATGTTCACTTTTTAATACACTTTATACTTGCTATAATACTTCCAGGTTATATATTGTGGCGTTATATCTTGGATGTATAGATGATTAACACCTGATGGTTTCATTAATCCTGAGTTTGTTGAGAGAGTTGAAGCTTTAATTCGTTATGCATGTTCTTAACTTGCATATATGGATGACCCAAAGATCAGATGTCCTTGTTAAAAGTGCAAACATATTTGTTTCCTTCATATTGATAAAGTAAATGGCCATTTGCTGAGAAAAGGGTTTGTTTCAAATTATTTTAAGTAGACACGACATGAGGAGCCATTGATTTGTAACACGTCAAGGGGTAATAAAGTAAACTTATCAGTAGATGTGGATGAGTTTGAAAGGGGGATAGGACTTAGAACAAATAATTTGGGTGCAACTAAAAATCTTTACATGCAAATGGTTTATAATGCAGCCGCTATACCTTTAAGGAAAATATAGAAAATCTTGAAGAAGAACCAAACCCACTTGCAAGATAATTTTTTGACTTACTATACTCAACTGACCAAGAATTATGGTCAAATTGTGAGACAATGACCCAATTTTCTTCAATTGCTTGAATATTAAACACAAAGTTTGAAGGGAATAATTTTTATCATAGTTTTGATAAAATTCTTGGATGGTATAATAAATCATTGCCTCCTAATCATACAATAGTTGATAGTTTTTACAATATAAATAAAATTATTAGGGGTCTTAGTTTGCTTGTTGAAAAAATTGATTGTTATAAATTGAGATGTATGTTGTATTGGGGAGGTGATGTGGAATTATAAGAGTGCAAATTGTTAGTTAATTTAGGTTCAAGCCTAGAAAGTGTTCTATGAAACAGAAATTGGTACCCTGGAAATAGAATTATTCTTTCAAAGAGTATATGCTTCTAATATTACTGCATCTCACATGAGATGACATAATGAACATGAGCAGAAAGATGGAATAATGAGTCATCTATCGGATACACTAGCATGGAAACATTTCAATAACGCCTATTATGAGTTTGCAGTTGAAATTTGAAATGTTAGATTGGGATTGTCAACGTATGGATTCCAAACTTTTGGTCAATCTGGCCAACAATATTCATCATGGCCAATCATAATTACTCCTTACAATTTGCCTCCATGGATGTGTATGAATGAAGCATATACATTCTTGACAGTGAATGTGCCAGGGCCAACAAATCTGAAACATAAAATTGATGTATTCTTACAACCATTGACATATGAATTGCAACTTCTTTGGGAATATGGTGTGGAGACATATGATGTGTTTCTGAAGATAATTTTGTCTTGAGAGCAGCTTTGATGTAGACTATTAGTGATTTTTTGGAATATGCTATGTTGTCTAGATGGAGCACAATAGGGAAATTGACTTGTCCTTATTGCGGCAATGATTTTGATACATTTTATCTTCTAAACGGGGGCAAAACATGTTAGTTTGACAACCATAGGAAATTTCTTCCTTCAGATCATCCATTTAGGCATAATAAACAAAAGTTCATTAAGAATAGGATGGTACAAACACCTCCTCTAACTCACAAAGCTGGTAAAGAGATATTGCAGGAGATTGATGAATTAGGATTACCAACAATTACATAATTTCAAGCTGATGAAGTAAATATAAGCATTAGTAAAAACTTTGGTTACAGAAAATGAAGCATCTGTTGAGATTTGCCATATTGAAAAGCTAATTTGATACGTCATAATCTAGATGTGATGCATATTGACAGAAATATTTTTGATAATTTGTTCAATACCATATTGAACATTAAAGGGAGAACAAAAGATAATGCAAAATCACGAGTTGATTTGAAACTTTTTTTGTAGAAGAAATGAGTTAAATGAAGATCTTTGCACCGGTAAATATTTGAAAACATGTTACACTTTGGATTAAAAAAAATAAATTTTATGTGAATGATTGAAAAGTCTAAAATTTCTCGATGGTTATGTTTCAAAATTGGTAATGTGTGTAATCGTGAGGAAGAACAAATTATTTGGAATTAAAAGTCATGATTGTCATGTGTTTATGCAAAGGCTAATTCCAATTGCATTTTGGGAGTTACAACCGAATAAGGTTTAGGAAGTTATAACAGAATTAAGTTTGTGTTTAAAAACTTAACATCATCTGAAATAAAGTTAGTTGAAATGGAAAAACTAGAAAGGGTTCTAGCAATTTTGTGCAAATTAGAATGGATTTTTCCTCCAAGCTTCTTTAACTATATGGAGCATCTAATTATGCATTTAGCACACGAGGTTAAACTTGCTGGTCCAGTTCAATATTGATGGATGTGTCCATTTGAGAGGTAATTATAGTAAATATTTAAATGGAAGTAATAACATATTTAATAACATAATTGTAATAACCCTATTCGTTAATGTAGGTATTTGCATCACTTGAAGAAAAATATCAAAAACGAGGCTAGAATTGAAGGTTTGATATGTAATGCTTATTTAGTGAAGGAAGCAAATACATTTTGTTCACATTATTGTAAGCCACATATGTATACAAAAAAAAAAATTCCTCGTAATGATGATAGGAGAGGAACAATTGACGCTGATGGTAACTTACCATTTTCACATATATTGGATGAACATATAGACTTTCAACAAAAAGAATGTTAACAGAGGAAAAAATAAAGACTGCCCATGTTTACATTTTATTGAACCGTCAAGAGGTTCAATCTTTCATGTGGTAAGTTGAAGTTGATTTTGAAATTAATTATTTGGGTTTTGAAATTTAGTGTTATTTACAAATGAAGTACATAATAATGTTTTTATCTTATAAGAGGAATGGTTATGCAAGATAATGCCCAAGAAAACACAGGATGATATCAATAAAGAAGTTGAAAGACACTTTCCTCAATGGTTTGAGAAATATGTAAGTTTTCATTTACAAATATTGAAATGATTGAATTATATGATTAAAATGTTCAAATGATATTATACTATTTAATATGATAATTTCTTTTATGTAAGCCTTAGAAAATCTAATAGAGAACAAGTTCATATGTCTTGTGAAAGGATATATAACAAGTTCATATGTGATCTTGAGAAAGGACCTTTATAAACTATTAAATTTTATCCGATGTATTTCGTTAATGGATACAAATATCATATAGAATATCATGGTCATAGCATAACAACAGTAAATGGTGGAGTTTGCATATAGGGAGAATTGATGGATTATTATGGTAAAATTATCGAGATACTTGAAATTTAGTACCCTACATTGCTAATAAAGTAATAAAGTGAAGTGTGATTGGTTTGATCTAACTCCTGATATTGGTACAAAAGTGCATAGCCGATACAATCTAGTTGAAATCAACCATCAAAGAAGATTTAGACAATTTGAACCTTTCATGTTGGCAATGCAAGCGATTTAGGTGTATTATGTCCCTTTTGCTAGCTTACGACGAGATAAAGTCAGATTGATTGATTGGTTGCAAAGTTAAACTTAGAGGTATTTTTGAATCACATAGCAAAAGAGAAGAGAGAATTGAAAGTAAAGCATTTCAGGATGATGTTTATAAAATAAATGCATCTGTTAGATATGACGAGAATGAACCTTTGAATGATCCAAATAATGAATATGTTAAAATTTCATCTGGAGAGGATGAGGAGGGCGAGAGATTTGAAAAGGACCTTGATTTTGATTCTAATTCTTCAGAAAAAGTAAATGATGATGATTTTGATTTACAATTAAATGTTGATAGCTATTAAGTTGTGTTTGTAATATAATATTATATTCAATAAATCAATTATTGAATCAATAATATATATTGTTATATATTGAATTGAAATTGTTATATTTCTAGAATATCAATAAAATATGAATTTCAAGTTAAAATATGCCACCAAAGACAAAACAGGAAATGATACAACCAAAGTTCAAACCACGATTTGGAGCCAATTACTTTCTAAATGAAGCATTACATTCTGCAGGTGCAATAGAGTCAGATGTTGTACCTCTAGCTACTACACTTGCAGATGAGGCATTACTTTCTGTACCTACTACTATGCCATCCACCACTCCTATATTGACAGAGATATCATGGGTAAACAATGATGATGAAGGTGGCAGTCTGTAGCCATCATAATTGTTAACAATCTGTAAGTGAAAATACATGAAACACCATATGTTTATAATTAAGTTATAGGTTTAAATTTAAAAATGATATAAAATTATTTTGATATTAGGTTGATTTCGTTTGGACCATGCTTAAGAAACATGACGTCCAAAATCAAGGAAAAGATTGATCTTGAGGGTTATATATAGAAGAATATCTCAAGCGACAAAGGATTTTTATTATCAGGAGTTTGAGGTACAAAAAATATATATTTTTATAATTAATTTTTATACATTAAGTAGATAAATATTGTATATTTTTGTAATTAATTTTTATACATTAATTAGATAAATATTGTAGATTATAAGTACTTATCGAATGTTTTTCCTTTTTTCAAAAAGATTTTGTTGGGGTTATAAATTTGACGTGGTTATTTATAAAGTATGAGAGAGACAAGCTCGTACACATTATAGAGACTTTGTTGGTGCGACACATAAGACTAGTGTACGACCTCCTTATATTTTTGAAGAAATATGGAGTCATTGGCAGCAGTATTGGACCACCTGAGGCAATATCCATTTCAGAGCATAATTCTACAAACAGACGTGAAAAACTTGGGGAGAGAGTCCTCTTGTACACACTAAAGGATCTATTACCCTCCACGACATGCAGAGAGACTTGTAAGTATCTATACTTTACACTTATATTCTATTTTTTTTTTACTTTGATGTATTTTAATTTAATTTGATGTGTGAAATTTGGAATAACAATATGTGTATTATGAAGAATGATAATGCTATAAATGTCTTATGCCATATATGGTTGTGTTGTTGAGTTACTTTCTTTGTTCAACAGGAGGTAAATATCAAAACATAGAGAAAATTCTGCTAAAATTTTTGTAAATTATAGTTCACTTATAACATTTTATTCTGATGTAGGAAAAGTCTATAGGTAGGAATCCTACACCCTATTAGCTCTTTTTGCACACTCACACTAAGAAGTATGACGGTGTGACCTTCTCCAACACCAGATGTAGAGAACTAAATGTATGTAAAATTTATGCTTTAATATTAATGCTTAATAATTATTAGTTATTAACATAAACATTGCCTTCTGATAGGACCAAATACAAAAAAGCATTCAGTGACAGTCTCAACAATCTAAAAATGTTGATGAGAGTCAAACGTGCTAGGGATTGTCGTGGAAGGATATTCGGCTTAGGTTCATTTGTGAATATATGTTATTCGTAATTCTCTATATCTAGTATAACAACATCTAGTAGGTGGTCCACATCTAATGAAGTCCATGAGCTTTAGAGTGCAATACAGGCAGTGGCAACTCAGTTGCAATAGTCGATAGAGTACATAGCCGAGCTCCATAATGAGATGGATGAGATGAAGGGGAATGACAGCACCTCATCGCAACATTGAGAACATCCACATTTACCCAATGAATAGCATAGTTGTAGTTATTTTGTATAAGTTAGATACTTATTGTTGTAGATAATAATTTTTATTATCAATTAAGATAATTTTTACTTTATATTATCAATCAATTTTCTGTTTTAACAAATTAAATGTAAAAATAAATTAAAATATTATCAGCAGATAATTGATAACTATATAAATTATACATCAATCATAAGATTATCAAATAAAATTAAATGCATAAAAAATTTTAAAAAACAATATTAGTAAATTTATCAACGAAAAAACAAAATTTGTCAGTAAAATGTAGTGAATTTACTGATAGACAACCAACCTCCGTTTGTAAAATGCAGTAAATTTACAAACGACCCATCAATATCCATCAGTAAAGTTAGTCATGAGTTCACCGACGGATTGTGCTATCCATAAGTAAGGTTACCGACTGAAACGACTTGTTCGTCGCTAAATTTATTGACAGAAACAAATCTTCCATCGCCAAATTTTTTTACAACACAGAAATTACCGTCACTAAATATAGCAACAGAGTAGAAACAATCCGTTGGTAAATTAGCGACGGAAAATTTGTACTCCGTCATCAATTATTACCTATGATCGTTTCTCCAAAGACTTATTCCGTCAGAAATTCCATCGCTAACTTAGCTTACCGATAGAAAACCTTCATATTTCGTCCCTAAATCCCATTTTTATTGTAGTGTGACCTATACTGAACTTAGAAGTAAACTTGCAGTTGTCTCTAGCTAGATTTTACAATTTGAAGCTTCAGAACAAAATTTGTGCCAAAGTTTAACATGTAACCAATATCGAACTAATGGTTAAGTCACACACTAAAAGCTCCAAAACAAAATCAATGCCAATTATCTCCGAGATAGGGGCGAGACACTTATTTTAAATAGTTAGACTTTGTTATTTCAAAGATTTTACATTCTTTTATGATTCAAATTTTTGAGTTTTTTTTGTTTGTTTAAAATTTCATATTTATGTTTAAATAGAGAATGTTATCTTTCAAAGTTATTTATTTTAATCAGATTATATGTTGGTTGTTATTTCTTTTTAAGATTCTAGTTTAGAGTTTAAGCATATAAAAGACTTCTTTATTATTTTAATGGAGGCAACATATAATTATTATTAAACAAAAAATTGGAGTATTTTTCTCATCTTTGTTCTTAAAGAAACCCTATTAGTTTCTCTATTAACTAACAATCTTATTTAGCTTATTAGTCATGATCAACCTTATTCTCGTCACTCTTACATGTATAAAAATTAAACTAACATTATTATTTTATGTAACCTTTTTTTTATGAAATGTGGTGATTAATATCCTTATTTTGTATATTTTTTATTTGATTTTATAGATTAACCTATTTTTGATAGAATGGTCATAGGTCCTACATTATTGACATCGAAACCTTCATTCTTAATATCATTATTTATGTTTTTGACATTATTGTAAAAATAGGGGGGACCTTTTGGCAAAATTTTCAAAAAATTTTAAAATCCCCCTCCCTTCCTCCACCCTCTCTTTTCCCCCTTTTTTTCAAAGTTTTTTAATTAGTTATATTTATTTATTTAAACTTTTATAATTATTGTGAATTTTTAATTTTTTAAATGATAATAAATATTTTTATTACTAATAATAATTATAAATTAAATAAAACTTAAAAATAAATTATTTTTAATATTTTACATAATATTTATTAATAAAGTATTAATAAAAATATTTTATTTTTAAAATAAATAATTTAAAAATTATTATTTATAAACTAATATTTATTTTATATTATTTTAATTATTAAATCAAAATTTATTTGAAATTTATATATTTTAAAAAAATATTTACATTTAATTATATTTATTAATAATTATTAAATTAATTTTATAAATTAAATTAAAATTCTGATTATTATTTATTATTATAATTTCTGGAGACGGAGTACAACTGTATAATAAGATAATGGACTATTTTGTAATTTTTAAAAAAATTCGGGGACTATGTCATAAATTTTAAAATTTATCTGAAACGGTATCCGGTATTAACCGGTACCAATATAGTAACGTACTAGAATCCAATCTGGTACTAAGTTCAGTATGATATTTGTAACATTGATTCTAGTGGTATATATTCTATTTCATTCGTCGCGTCATTTATGGACATAAGCTATAAAAAATAATTTTAGATTCTTGTTTCTTATTTTTGTCATTTTACAAGGTAATTAAAAAAATTGTTAGTTTTCTTAATTTTTTCTTATCAATTAATTCATTGTTGATTTTTTTTTGTTGAGTCTAATTGAGTTTCACCTAATTCAATTTTCTACAATTGTATGTTCTTGTTCATTAGCCTTTAGTTTTATTTTTCTTTGTTTTTATATAAATTTATTTCTTTAGGAGTATTTGATGAAGTAGAAGATTTAAATCTAGCTTTTTTTATTTATATTGTCAAGTTTGAAATAAAAAACCTTTAGTAAAGACTTTAGCTTATAAGTATATTGAGTTTGAGTGAGAAATACATGAGGAAGTATTTTTGTTATTAAATTTTCTAGGCACAATATGACTCAAACTCAGAATAAATATTTGTCTAAAGACAAGGAAACAAGTAGAGAGAAAAGAGTTGGAGCAGACATAAAGTTATTATGGAAAATAATACTAGGTTTATTAGATCATTTCTTTAGTTAATTTGACAAGATAATAGGATTAGTGGAGAAAATATGACTTTGTCACATCTAATCACAATTAAACCCACTTATTTTCATTAGCATGTATAACTTTAAAATCTATGATGAAGATGAGTTACTGTATAATAAACTTCCCAAATTTATATGCCTTTAGAAATCCTTGTCTAAGTTAAATGAATTTATGTATTCTCATATTTAATGTAGTTTAGTTGTGCCAATCATATTTGGTATCGCATTCGAATCTCATCACATATTAAAATTTTTTATCTATATGTACCAACACATGTCAACGTTTGTTTATTTACAAAATTTTGCCAATATTATTCATTTGTATCACCTACTTATAAGACTAACTTATTCTTTTATCAACATGTTATCTTTATATTTACTTGTGTGTCAAACATTAACAAGTTCCTTTCAACATTTGTATGGATATGCTATTAAGAATTAAGGGTCTAACACTTTCTCTTATTGCCTTTTACCTAGTATGGTTTACATATATTATTTTCTCATTTACTCAATGTTTCATGTAGAAGAAAATTAAACTATAGAATACATAACAATACATTAGAGTAAAGGTTCACACGAAAATCTGACTGAAATAATATAATATATTAACCTTCGTCTATGATTATCTTTTATTCCAACAAATATATAATGGCCTTGAAATATATTTTTGCGCTGAGAACTTATGAGACGTTTAGTTGACAATAATAAAAAGGGATGATAAGTAGAAAAATTTTGGAATTGAAAATGAACTAATTGAAGGGAAGCAATAACAACCAACTTTAACAACAAATGTAGTGCCGACTGCACTTGCACAAGGCATAGATTCATAGAGGCTCACTCATTAAAAGGGTTGAAAATTGAAAAGTCAATATATCTATTTATTGAAAGAGTTGGAAATTTAAAAGTTAATAAATCTATTCATTAAAAGGATGGAAACTAAAAAGTCAATAAATATGCTTCAAGATGTTTATGTGTACCCAAAGGTTTCTTGACACTTTATGTTGGGCAAAAATAAAACGAAAAATTTGTGGTTAAGTTTCTTCTTTAAACTATTCTGAATTTCAAGCGTTATTAGATAAAGCTAAAGAAGAGTTCGATTTCAATCATCAATTGGGCAGTCGAACAATTATGTTTCAATCTTGTTAAGGAGAAGAAAAGAACATATTCTTTTTACATTTATATTTTATCTTTTATATTTGCATTTGTTTTAAATGTGCATGTTTAAGCAAGTTAAAGGATGATAAATATACAAATATATGCATTAGACCCAAAAAGAAGGAAATTTTGAGATCAATTTTTTAAAGATATATGTTAACATCTTTATTAATGATGATATGTTTTATTAATATAATACTATTTGATCCTAATATATAATTAGAATTTCAATCTTTGACTTTTCATTTAAATTGTAGCTTTCAATGAAAAGTTTTGATCGCCCCTTTATATTTTAGTGTAAAGATTCTATTATGTAATGTTCTCTACCAAAAAAGAATCTAAGTTAAATTTGGAGGAAGCAGATTTGGGATGTTGTGTGGGGTTGATGATTTTTTAATACTATAATTTTTAAAATTTTTAAACTTTTAAATGAGTAAGATAAGATCTCATCTATGATGCCCTTTTACAAAGTCAAAACTACGTTATAGTGGGCCCCACTAATAATTAGATTAGAATAGGGGGACATTTATCTAAAAGTATATACTAAAAATTTGAAAAAAACATAATTATTATGGCAGTTTTGTAATATTTGATATTTACTTAAAATAAAGGGTATATTCATTTGCATATCATACCTTTACCCGCCATATATAATGTCATACATCTCTTTTAGCAATTAAAAGATTTACTGTTTGATGTTAAATATTATGTAATAACTAATAATTTATACATTATGTACAAATATTTTTAATTAAGTTAATTAGACAAATGTTTGTTACATTAAATAATAAACATTTTGTATAAGAGAAATGAAGTATATAGATTCAAATTGAATATTAATTAAATAACATGTAGTTATTTCTCCTAGTACCAGCTAGTGTCAGCCTGTATTTAAAATACCAACCGAGTACCGATCAATACCGGTAATTTTAAAAAGTAAGACTTTTTTGCAAAAATTTTAAAAATTTTCAAAAAATTTTCCCTCTGACGTCCTCCCTCCCTTTTCAAACATATTTAATTAACTATTTTTTTCAATTTTTATTGTCATTTTTTAATTTTTATTTTAAAATAAAATAAATATTTTTATTACTCATAATAATTATAAATTTAATACAATTTTAAAATAAATTATTTTTAATTAAAATTTATTTTATTCTTTTATATAATATTTATTTATTAAGTATTAATAAAAATTATTTTATTTTTAAAATAAATAATTTAAAATTTATTATTTATAAACTAATATTTATTTTTAAATATATTTTAATTATTAAATCAAATTTGATTTAAAATTTATATATTTAAAAAATACTAATTAATTTTATAAATTTAATTTAAATTAAGTTATTTACAATTTTATTAATAATTAATTTTAATTAATTTAATATATAATATTAAATTAAAATTGTTTAATTCTTATTCATAATTAATATATTAAATAATTAAATAATATATTTAATTAATAGTAAATTAAATAATATATTTTTTTTTCAAGTTTCATTTCTAAGCGGATGTTTTCTATCATGAATTCTTGTTGTAAATTGTAATAATTAGAAAGTTATGGATGTTTATTATTCTTTTTATTTGATATTTTAATATAATTATTATTTATTATATGATAAAATTGTAATATTTCAAGTATTTTGTATTGTTCTTAATTTTATGCTTGTACGATGATAATTGTCTTTTTCATATTAATTGTGGTTATTATTTATATGTGAAATATCTAAAAATTATTGTTATTTAATATTAATTGTGGTTATCATTTATTATTAATTTTTGGAAACATAATTGATGTAAACTTTTAAACTATACAATATAACTGTATAATATGACAATGGATTATTTTGCAATTTCTAAAAAAATTTAGGGTCTATTTTATAAATTTAAAAAATTACCCAAAACGGTACCCAGTATTGACCGATATTGATATAGTATCGTACCAAAATTCAATCCGATACCAAGTCTAGTACAGTATTTGCAACATTGATAATATGACTTCTTAACCTAATATTACAACAACATAAGTCAAAAGTTCATTTTAAACATCAATTTTTAATTATCAAAATTATGACAATTTAATTATATTGATTAACACTATTACGTGGATGTTATAAGACATATTATACTAACGTAATCCGATCTATTCATGGTTGATTATCCCATTATTATCTAATTTGAATCTTCATATTATATTCTTCAAATATCTTTTGTGTATTTGTAATAAGTTTCCTTATTTTCAAGTTTTTAAACTAATTCTTGTCATTATCTTTTTTAACATAAATCATATGATAATTCAAATCAAAATTTATCCTAATAATTTATTTTTCTTTTATTTTACAGATATCATAATAACTTACTCTTTCTTTTCATTTGTATATAGAATATTAAAATTTTCTCTTTATTGTTTTTCCTCTGTTGTAGATATATAATTACATGGATATAATTTTATGATATACGTTTAAGCAATTGTTGTTATATTGTATCTGTTTCCTTCTTCCAGTTTCATACAAGTTCTTTTGTTCTTTTTCTAGTCAAATTGTGTTATAATTGTTTTATATGATGTTGCTTAAAAAATATTTATCTTGAAGTGATAAAAGGAAAAAAAGAAGAAAAAAATAGAACAACTAATAAAATCTAAAAAAGAAGTTATTAATAAATTTATTAAAAGAGTAGGCTTCTTTAGTGATAATACTAAGGAATCAAGTGAAGACAATTTTGATCAACATAAAGAAATTTTAAGTAAAGAGATTCATATTCATAAGGATGTTAATAATTTGAAAGAGCATGGTCATGTACTAAATGGATACAATTTAGAAAATTTAAGTGCAGAGGAGCAATTAATCTTTATATTGGATATTTGTGATCTTAGAAATTGGGATAGTCTTGATAATAGAGTATGGGACATTTTAGTTGAAAAAGGGTTTGTAAGAGAATTAAATCTTGTGTTTCCTTTAGACAATACCTTTCAGCATTTTTCATATTCTTATTATTATAAGTAATGGAGAGACTAACGATAGAAAATGGTTGGTTTACACTAAACATGTAGATTTTGTTTTTGTTGTAAGTTATTCAAATCTAATTACAAACAAAGTGCATTAGCAAATGATGGATGTAGAGATTTTGTTTTTATTGTAAGTTATTCAAATTTAATTACAAACAAAGTGCATTAGCAAATGATGGATTTAGAGATTGGAAGCATCTTAGTGCGAGATTTAAAAAAACATGAGAATAGTGATGAACATGTTAATAACGTAAGGAATTGGAAAGAATTAAGAATAAGATTGAGTAAAAATTAAACAATCGATAACTATTTGAAACAAGAAATTGTAAAGGAGAAAGAATGTTAGAGAAAAATTTTGATAAGAATAATTTCTGTTGTGAAATGTCTTGCTAAACATAGTTTGGCTTTTCGATGATCCAATGACAAACTTTACCAAGATAATAATGTTAATTTTTTCGATTGATCGAGATGATTGTTGAATTTTATGTAATAATTCAAAATCATGAAATTTATCATCATTATCTTAGTCTCAAAATTCAAAATGAGTTAATTTCTCTTTTGGCCCAAAATGTTAGAAGTTCTAACATAAGAATTGTTAAAGAGGTGAAATACTTTCCTATTATTCTTAATTGTATCCCAGATCAAGCCATCAAGAAAAAATGAATCTGTTAGAACAATGTATGAATATGTCAATTAAACAATAAAAATATAGAGGAGTACTTTTTAACAATGCTTTAAAAACTGGACAAAACATTGAACTGATCGAAAGAAAGGTTTAAAGTTTAAAGGTTCAATCGGTAATGAACCACTATAAAATTGGTATATAATAAATAAAAAGTAAAACTTACATAATTCTCATCATCAATTTTAATAAAGAAGACCAACAACAGCAGAATGGATACACAAAAGACCAACAGATGTTACTTGTTAAACTTTGCTCCAACAATTGCTCCACTTCAAATAGCCTAACCAAAATATTGCTAGTTTTCAATTTTGGTGTTTTAGATCAACAAATTAAGTAGCTGAAAAGAATATATAACCCAACTATCAAAACCATAAATTGATTTGAAATAGAGTTCTAAATATTATAGAAATTTGTAAAGAAAAAAGTTGGGAGTTCTTATTTTTAAAAATAAAATTTTTAGATATTTGTTCTTTTCCATCAAATAAAATTATTTAAATATTGCATGCGCTTTTTAAAAAACTGAATTAAAGAAGTTTATTTTAGAGAATAAAAATTAAAACTGAAAGTTATGGAATAGCTTGGTTTCGTTTTAGTTTAGATGTCGTTAATTATTTCTATTTGGGCAAGCCTTTTATTTAAGATACGAATTGGGTTGTACTAATCAGAACTATGTCCTTTGCCTGAAAATTCAAGCTTCGCTTTCTTCTGATATTTCATTAGTTAATATAAAGCGTGAAAGACACTTGTTTAAAGATTTGATCAACTGTTCTTAGGGATTCCATCTGTTATTCAGTGAGTAAAGATTCGTAGGATCTAGAGAACTGTACATACCTGATACCCAACTTGTGAAGTTCTATCATCCATGCTTGAGTAAGTCATAAGATCCATAGCAGTAAGACACACATGTTTTCTTGTAGGAACAAACACGATGCAAGCTTTGCGTTCTTTGCATGTTGTACAGTGGCAGTATATGTTGGTTTGGTCATAGCCTGCATCTTTGCTTCAAAATTCTCAATATCCACACCCTGAATGTGTATTTCCAGGGGCACAGGACTTACACCAAGAGGGAAATTACAAAGGCCATGTGAGGTGGCCCCTATTTATTCCCGAAGATCCTTTGCATTGGCAAGAGAAGAAGAAAGAGCCACAATTCGAATCTTGTTTTCAATGTGGCTTGCAATATATCTCATTCTAGAGACAATCACCCCCAAAATAGGTCCACCCTGACCCCCAATCAAGCGGAGCTCATTAACCATAAAAGACTAACCTATTGAACAGACTTTCTTTGCTTCTAGCGACGGGACAATGCATCCCATTTCTCTGGAGTGATTATGATTATTTGACCCTTTTCAAGAAGCCTTAAGTCTGTTGTTGTCTCCCCAGTTAATTCAATGATACGCAAGCCAAGCTCTCTGCCAAACTTCTCCCAATCTTGATATCGTTCTTTGGCAATTGCTTCAAGAGGCGTAATGTACACAACACAAATAACATTATCAGGCCTCTTTTGATGATTTCTCAATATAGCAAACTCTGCACATATGGTCTTGCCACTCCTTGTAGGGGCAGCAACTAAGACATTGTCATCTATATTATAAAGAACTGTGAATAGTCAAGTTTGGACAGGATTGAAATGTTTGAAATCCTGATAAAGGGATTCATATAATGGATTCCTCAATGCGGTCATAGGCAAAGGATGTAAATCCAATAACTCTGTTGGAGCAGGATATTTTTCTGGCAAGATAAGGTGCCTGAAAGAGACAGGCATAACAGTCTGTGTTTGAATCCAGCTGTCAGACAAAACATGAATGAAATATTGAGGAGTTAATGGTTCATAGATTGGAACAATGAAAGTTAATGTATGATCCTCATCAATGTACTGCTTCTTCAGCATAAAGTATTCAAGATGAAGTATGTACTCACCATCATTATTCTCCACAATAACCCAAAATGATTCTACTATCCATGGACCTTGTACTCCCACTGAAAGTATGGAGTTATTGTAAGTCCAACCCTTAATATAGTGTGTGTAATTGGCTGAACATGCGCAGCAAGGTTTAGCTTTAGGAATTGGTGGATGAATTTGTGCAATGTTCTGCCCATCTTTGGAAAACAAATGAGCTCACCAATCTCCTATGACGAGAGATCGTAGTACCTCTCCTATGCCAGTCCTTCTTCTACAACTTCATCAGAATCTCATTTGGGATTCCATTAAATTGGCGAAGAGGTGTTTGGACACTCCACATCCTCCTATTTACCATTTTGCACAAGTTCAAAGCCTTCTTGGATAATTGTGCCCAACTTCTTTTCAAGACAATCTCAAACAAAGCTCGCACAAAATGACCAGATCTATAGTTATATGTCGTGACATACCAATTGGACTAGTTTGATAAAAAAAACTGGTCGATTCTCTGATACACCGGCCAGTTTTTATATATAGAAGTTATTAGGTAAAACTGAATCGAATCACTAGCCGGTTCAAAAAATTTTAGATCGAACCGCCCAATCCAATCCAGTTTTCAAAACCTTGCTTTGTAGAGTTTTTGAAGATAGATGACACATTTAGATTGAGACTTTTAAATAAATTATTAAATTCATTTAAGTGTCTTGATCTTATTATTCATAATGTGGGGGGTTAAAGTTATGACAATGGTTCTAATATGAAGAAAAAAATTAAAGGGTTCAAAAGAGATTACTTGAAATAAATCTGAGACCATTATATATTTCATGTGCTTATCATAATCTTAATCTTACTTAAATCTATTTCATTTTTTGAATATGTGTAATACATATATGCATTATTTTCAATTTCTCCTCAAAGGCTAAGAGAAGTTTTACAAAATTAAAATTATTGAAAACTTACTTTAAGTCATTAATGTCACAAGAAATGTTGAATAATTTAGCTATTTTATGTATCGAGAAGGATATATTGGACAATATTGATCTTGATATTATTATTAATGATTTTACATCTAAAAATATTTAGAAGAATTGTTTTTCATGATTCTATGTGCTTGTTAGTGTAGTTCTCCTAGTGTCTTTGTAATATGATATTGTTGTTTGGTTAATATTGCTACTATTTTGTTGTTACTCTATTTTGTTGATTTTGTTGCTATTGATACTTGTAAGATGTTGGCTATTGCTATAATCATTTAGTATTTTGTTGAACATATAGACTTATGACTTGAGTCACTTATGCATTGGTATTAAATTTTAGTAATAAAATATTTGTTTAAAGTTTACATATTTTTATTTCCGATTTATTAGATCCCTTCTTTTTACTTTGTTCCAAACCTATAAAACATTAAGAACCGGCCAAAAAAATGGATGTGGTCTGCTATATATGCATCAATATAGAGCTCCAATGGTAGATAATGTCAATCAAGGGTTGACCAAATGATTCATAAAGCCCAAGTACAAATATGCACAAACTGCATCCATTCTTCACGGCCAATTTCTATGGCACCCCACCCACTTATTTAATCAGGATCAGTGACAACTAGTGCGTCGTTTTGGACGGTTACACGCTTAATTTGGCAAGGACTATGAGCAAGGGAGTAACGTCGTCTGTCACCCCTTGTTATGTAATCAATAGAAGGAAATAACCTTATGTTGCTATTTTGCTATCCCTGAAGGCTTTCTCAAGTCCGTCCCCTAAAATATAAGCAGATTAAGCATGAATGTTAAAATAAACAGTGTAAGATTCATCCCTCAAGCTCAGCAATGGAACAAGAACAAAATTCCTCTTTTCGCCATTTGCCTCAAAACTGATTGGATGATATTCACTTAGTCCCTTGTTCATCAGAAAGCTGGCTCCTTCATCAAATCCAACATCTGATTGCTTCGCTTTGCAGCTCAGCGTTATACTTGCGCCAGAACCGATACTCCCACCAGTAGAAAGGAAGCAGCCGTCATGACTTACTGATTCCAAGGATATGGTTCCATCTTTTCCATCCAATCCAGAAACCAGGCGGAAAATAGAGTCATTGTTGTCTTCAGCATTTCCAACCGTAAGGCTGTTACCTTCTCCTTGGTGTACCAGATACATTCCTGGAAGATCGAATGGTTCTAGTAAAACGGATTCACCAATAGCATCTTTAAATGTTGATAGTTCTGATGAAGAGGAATCACTTAAGATGAGTCTAAAAGTGGCATGAACAGAAGCATCTGTGCCAGATTTCGGGGTCTTTTCCATTGTGATTGACTGGTTTGAATTCGTGAAGACGAAAGCTGAATCTCCTGACACTTGAGAAATAGATACTAGATGATCATTGTAAGCCAACGGAATTGGAGTTATCCAATCTGTGAGACCTTTTGCGGTCCCTGATTTGATGTTCCAGTCACCGCTTGTAAGGCCCGCAAGTAGGTAAGGGCCATAAAATATTGCCTGAATAGAAGCATAGTCGGACCGGTCATCTGAACGCGATTCAAGACTGTCAGTCATATATCCTGATAATTAAGCAGCTATATGCAGTATCTACTGCCAAAAACAATCGTCATATTGATTGAATTAGTAAACCAGACTTCTTCTCATAGTACCTTTAATGGCTTCTGTTCTTAGGCTGACGGGAAGCTGGAGGCTAAGTGTGTCCCCTCCACTCCATGACCTTGTAATCGAGAGGAAATTACCTGCAATAGATGTAGAATAAAACAATATTCCACGGATTTTTTCAAAAATAAGAATAAATAGGTATTGATTAGCATTCCTTTGGTTGTTTGTAGACAAAAGAGAAAATCCAAACATAACAGCCCTTAGATACAGGTTGATACAATAGGCGAAGCATTCAAATTGGGAATATGCCTTTTTACCTGGAGCTGGTAGGGATAAACTTTGAGCATTTAACGTTGCCTTAGCACCATCTGAAAGTGTCCAAATTGGTATGCGCAAGTTTAAGGTAGAAGATTGGCTGGATCCCTGCAAACATTGCAGCAGGTACAAAACATTGCAGTCCCTTGAAGAATGAAGTAGAGTTAAGAATACACAACTCATAAATACTCAATTCAGATAGTAGTCACTCCAAAAAACAAAAAAAAGAGTTTATTTCTAAGAGGAACAGAGTAGATGTGTTGTAGAGCAATAATACTAGAGGATGCTGATGCTAAGTCTTTCATGCATAAATTATTTGTTAAAAAGTACCTTCTTCAGAGAAATGGTGAAAGTTACTCGAAGATAGGGATCCGAGGAGACTACAGGAGCAACTGTCTGATTAACCATAATCTGCCCAGATTCCCAATCAAGAGAACTTGATATATATTGGATGATGTAGAGGCCTGGCACTTTTCCTTCTTCTTCAAAATATATGGAATCTCCCAACTTTGAAAAAGATTCGATACCTGTCAAAGTAGCATAATTATCAAATGCTAGCACAATAAAAGGGGTATTTGACCATCACTACCTGAGGATAACAAAATGCAAGTAGATTAACATGTTAGATAAACAAAATCGAAAAGAAACAATGACAAAGATTGTGAGATTCAAAGAAATTTAGCAAGTTTGAGTTTCTCTTGAGAGTGGCAGTTCAAAACGCTGCACTGACTCCCACACCTGTTCCATAACAGCACCAGAAAGAGTTGGTTGGTGTTCCCCATCCATGATAGCTCCTGGCTTTGGAACTTCCAGGACTTTGTGGAAGCATGTAAATCATCACTCCAGGTTCTGTTCCTCTTTGGATTCCTAAAACACCATTTGTCAGGGCACGCTCATAATAATCTGCATATGCCATTTCCTTGGTCCATCTAAACAAGTTTCGAGAGACCTACAAGTTCATGTGGTAACATCAAGTTCATGCAGTAATTTTGCATAAAAAGTTTCATCAAAGTTACCAACTCATTATAGAAAATGGATTATCTCTAGAAATTCGACAAAAGAAACCATTGTAATAGATCACTATTTCTGAAAAACAGCTTAGTAAACAAAGATGTGCGAAAAAGAATCTAACATAATTTACTTAAACGCATACTGCAGACCCTAAATTTTCAAAATTGAAATTCTTCAACCAGCAAATTGAAAAATGGGAAAACAAAATCTAGAGCATGATACCTTTAACATGTTATAAGTTGTGCATGATTCTTCATTCTCAGTTGTTAATGTGGTAGCCAATCGCTTTGGATCCGACCTAATCATGGATTAACACAGGGAAACAATCTAGTGACCACTTTGTGGATGAAGAAAACGCGGTTTACTAATATTGGAACAGGACATATACTCCAATACTGGAAAACGGCTCTAACAAACTTTAACACAGAAGCTTCTCTTTTCTTTCTCTCTTTCTCTCTTTTGACCAAGAAAGAAACATAAACAAATTGATATAAACTCACTAAAACATGAAGATGCTTTTCTTAGTACCAGAATTCACTGACTGATGTCCCTCCAGTGGCATAACTGTGAGAAGAATTGACTATATCCATGAAGTAAACTCCTATATCCTGTAAAATCACAAATTTTATTTTAACAAAGACCATTAAACTATCCCGCAAAAACTAATGTTGTTCATCTTTTATAACATCAATCCTTCAGTAAGAAATCATATATAGCTGATTTACACATGCCTTGATTTTCTAACTTCTCCAAAAAATGAAAGTAGGGAATGGCAAAAGGGCTTCATTATGAAGAGATATTCTTGTTTGAAGCGACTCACCTTGTAAAGTGTGTCACCAGTGACTTCATAACGCATTTGAGATCCAATAACAATGGGGATGTGAGTGTTGGCATGGAAACCGGATATGTCGTCAGCCTACAAACAAAGAAGAAAGTTATTGCTGTAATCTAAAGGAAATTGCATAGATTTAAATGTCCCACTACAATCCTTTCTTTTTTTTTTTTTTCCCCGAACTTACTAAAGCTAATACACCATTTTAGGCTTAATAGATCATTCCTTGAGTGGAAAACTAAAAAACAATTAATCCCCTCCATCTAATCTCCAATCTGCTCTTTGCATCTGCCCTGTATCCCAGAATTCCATTCTCATACAAAAGCTTGAAAAAGACAAGATGTGGATCCATCATAACAATTATTTATGGGTTCTTAAGTTTCATCCTGGTAAAGGGAACATCACCTAGAAGATAAAGAATTCTGAAAAGCATTAAGCAGGATACAAGCTTCTATGTTTCTTTAAGCAGAGAAATTTTGCCTATCAAAGTAGATGCTTAACATTTCTCTATCTTTTATCTGCAGGCCGCCACACTGGCAGCAATATTCCACTCTATGCTTAAGTATAAAGAGAACATCAGTATTCCACTTAGTCATGGGGCCATTTTAGTTTACACATTTCATTTTCTACCAATAGGAGCTTCAGTCGACTTGAAGCTCTAAAATGAAAACTCTTAATGTAGGCAAGTTTAAGGGCAGAAGTTTAACTGAAGTATTTTTCTTCTGTTTCATGAAAACCAGAATAAGCATCTTGTTTCCTGATCACGACCAAATGAAAACAAAAACTGAAAATTTGGGTTTGCCAAAGCGGCAAATAAAATCTCTCAAATGACAATAAAGAAAAGAAGGTACCTGTACTGCAAGTAAACCAAGGAAGCATGGTTTGTCAAACAGATGAGCCAATAACAGATGCTTTGGATCTCCCTGCATACAGAGACATAAAGACGTTTGTGTTAGAAACCAAGATTGGGGAACCATGCTGCTTGGCTCAGGGGAAAAAAAGAAACTGATACATTCTATCATGCCATATATGTTAAAACGCCTATCCTTTAGGAAATGATTTAGGGAAATAATTTTAAATGAATTAAATAAGACAAGAAGATCGTTCCAAATGAATTAGGCATATTATAAAATGAGACAAGAAGGTTATTCCAGAAGATGGTTGTGAGAAATTAAGCAAGAGAAGCTAAACAGAATAGAGAACTTGCTGTTATTGTAAATAGCCTGTAAAGGACGTCATTCATTCCTCCAGTTTCTTCATTGAGTGACTGAAAGTGTTTTACAACAGTGTGTTTAGCTATGACGTTCTGAACTCGGCTATAAAAATAATCAACCATCCATTTTGTCATCTCTAAAGCTTGAGAATTATCTGCGAAAGTATATTGATCCAAGAGACCAGCCAAGATCTGTGAGGTTGAGAAGAGAGAAAAATCATCACATAACCGCTTGGACTTGAAGTATGATTACATGAACGATACAATTAAAAGCAAGAGTCCACCTTATGAATTGTATAATAAGGTGCCCAGACAGGTTTTATAGCCTCAAAACGATCAAATTGCTCGGAAGGAAAAGCAGACAGGTATCCTGTGCCTATTTTATTCTGACAGACAGATAAAGCAGACACTACCGCAGACATTTTCTCCTTGAGGGAATCATTGTGAGTGCTAGCCCACATTTTGGCCGATGCACTCAAATAGTGCCCTTCAATATAAGAACAAAAAGAAAATCACAGGTATGATTAGATTGGAGTAACAAATTTTAGTTGAAGATTGGACAATATTGCAATAATAGAAGTTGAGGTGCCAAGTCCTATGTTCATGTGCGGAGACAGAGTCAGGGGTGCTGCAGGTCCTCCCAGATAAACTCCACTGGAAATTTAAAGGCTAACAAATTAACAACCTAAAGTTTCCGAAGCAATGACTTTCAGAAGTAATGAAGATTAGTGCTAGTAGAGGAGTGTTGTTTCTCTATTGATTATAATTGATGGACACATCAAACACATCCCCCAAAGCTTTCTAAGGTAAACAATTATATAATATGATGAAAGAAACGAATAATTTCACCAGCGGTGTTTGTTTTTCCATAGATCATAGAAGTCAGAAGCAAACCTAAAGTTGATTGCTAGCCAAATATGATGCAAGAAGTGTTCTTTTGAATAAAGAACGATGACTCTTTCTGTTAATAGAAACGGAGGAAAAGATTGAACTCCCTAGTCGCCCGAATCTATCCTGCCACTCGGAAGCAGTATGTAAATTCTAACAGTGAACAAGGATTTAAAGGAAATGAAATGACACCATGCTCACAGCAAGAAGTATGACGCCGAATCAAAATAAAACTAACCAACGAAGTGGCCCCTTAGCTCACAATCTGAGGCCTCCCAGCCGCCATATGCAGTGCCTGGAGTAGGCAAGCCTGCGGTCTTCCTAAAGCTCCAGACCAACCTGTCCAAATCCAACATCAACAGGTACTCTAAATTTGTTTGTTGTGCCTGCCAGTGCATTGAGCTCGAACCCAATCTCACATTGTGCAGTGAAAGTTCCTTGAGGAAATCTCCAGAGGATGTTGAAGGGTCTTTCATCTTCCTGTACATCATTGCCCAGCTGAATTCTTCTTCTCTCAATATCTTTCTTGGTAGCAAATTAGCCCAAGCTGAATCATCGGTTGGCGTCAAATGATAGTATTCAAACATTTCTTCTTTCCAGGTATCATTCTTTGACGAGAAGAGTTCATATCGAAATGTATGCGATGACAGCTGAGTAGGAATATTTGTACATTCCTTACTCATGGCACGACCACAAAGCGCAGACACAACAGCGAACAGAAAAAACCTTAGCATCTGACAACCCTCCATTTTGCTCTTGTTCTGAACGAATTGGCCCAAATTCAAGTGATTTAAGTCAACATCAGAACTGTCAAGACTAAAACAGACTTTCAAGGCTCCAATCCACTTGATTGTAATTAGAAGAAACCCAAATTTGAGTTAAAAACACTCGACTACTTTCCAACCGGATAAGACTTGGGACATCTGTTTGATCAAACGGAACCCAGAAAGCAGGAACCTTGAAAATTATGAAAATTGGACAAAGGGCTATGATCAGAACAATAATTCAGTTGGAAATCAAGCGTGAGAATAAGTAAATAAATATATATATATGAAAGACGTCTAGCGAAGTAGATAAGCACTAGGGCGTAACAAACAGCAGCAGAAATACCCGATTAAAAGCAAAAGAAATCTACTGCAGAAAGAAAGACACACGTGAAGCCTATATATGCACATACAAGGAGTCATGAAAAGCTGAAACGAAAAGCCCCACTAAAAGTTATCATCATCTCGTGAAACGGAATAATTTGATCCCGATGAATCAAACTATATAAATACAATAATATATACAGAGATATTTGTGGACAGAATATGATCACGGATACACTGTCGATATTCGTGGTGGGTAGGTGTTTTTTAGTTTGACTAGGAAAGGGAAAGGGAAAGGACACCCTCTGCTTTCAAGTGAGCGTGTGATGATAATTTCTACACGCCTTCCAGATCAAACCTCATTTGCCCATTAAAATAATGATCAGACGAAATGCTTTGGAAGCACTGAACTAGACTCCTTTAATTCATCACCATTAGAACATTCTCAACCCAACCTGTCAAGGGTGTTGTTCCTTTTTCAACAAAGAAACACAGCCATTGAATAGTGTAGTGCTTATGAAATTATTGCCCAAGTTTTCTCCCCTTCAGTCAAGCCACCACAATCATTACAGTCAATCATGTACTCTAGTTGCTTGAACTGGGTAAATGGAAATGATGAAGGCGTATACTATAGTAGATGAATTCATCTAAATTTGGGATATTTGTAAGAACAGCTCTTGATTATTTTTTTCTTTAACAGATTCATATCTTTAAGGTATGGTATTGGCGAGAGTTCTTTCATGTCACTCACAGCCAGCTTTCCGTTTTCTTCTGTCCTCTCTTGTGGTGGGACAGAAACAGCAGGCACAAGTTGCCAGCAACTGTCTCACATTATTTAGAGAAAGAAAGTCATGAAGACTAAATTCCACTTGCGGGTAAGGAAACTGTAGGATAGTTTCTAGGGTGACTTTCTCCTCTTTATCTCATTGTCTTCCATCCCTTCCTTTCCATATATGCACACACGCAAATATTGAGCATCAAAGCTTAGGTGTGGAGTAACTTCCACGTCTTATAAACTACAAATGTTAAGAACGACAAGTGTGCTCATATAATTCTTTTTCTAAACCTTTTATCAGAAAGAAGACCAAGACTGGGCATTTGATCTACGCTTCATTTAGCTAAGTGGTATATCAAAAATCCAAATCCAAATATAAATCATGCTTCCACGTTAAAATAATAATATCTCCTTAGTCAGTTTTAAGAATTTTTGGCTTCAACCCTCCTTATTCCGACGTATTTGGGATAAGACTGGATAAGACTATTGTAAAACAGTGGCATGATAATTATGGGAGAAGCAGAAGATCATTAGCAGAAAATAAGACCCATTTCATTATCTATTTAATAATCCTTTCACTTATTCTTTAAGTTTTTGATGCTATCTTCAAATTCTTTTCTATCCTTACTATTATTTTTGTTTATTTAATATAATATTCATAACATAACTGATATTGAGAATG
Source organism: Erythroxylum echinodendron (assembly GCA_027575705.1). Lineage (NCBI taxonomy): Eukaryota > Viridiplantae > Streptophyta > Magnoliopsida > Malpighiales > Erythroxylaceae > Erythroxylum > Erythroxylum echinodendron. The sequence continues at coordinate 23,351,618 of JANZXR010000008.1, forward strand.
ATGTGAGATATAGAAATAAGGAACAGTTTTTAATATATAAGCTGAAAATGTGTTGCTAAATTAATAGTTTTATTATCCTTTTAAAGTTCTATTGCAGAACTAAAATACTTCTTAAAAAGTATAATCCTTTATTACTATTTTTATATACCATTAAAAAAAGGGGAAAAAAACCCAAATTAGTCCTTCAACTTAGGTGTGAGGTGCATAAAAGTCCCACAATTTTTTTTGGCTAAAATAATCTTAAACTTTCCAGATCTTTCTCTGTTAACCCTAACTTTATAGGGAGGTTGAGTTTGTGCAACACGCGCATCCTTGGTGGTATTAGATTTGTTAGAATAAATAAAAAGAAGGGTAATTCTATTATTTCGCAAAAAAAAGAACATTATATTAATAACTCAACATATCCTTAAGTAAAACATCCATAGCTTAATTCTCTAACACTTTTGTCTTTTAGTATTTTTCTCTACTATCCATCTGCATCATTTGTAAATGTGTAAATCTCTCCAATAAATATCAAGCTTTTGTTTCTCTCTAGCGTCTATCTTCAGCCTCTTAATTTGATTAAGGTACCTCTATCTCTTACACAAGGCAATATGGGTTTCGTTGCTTCCTGTGGATTCATTCAAGTTTTGTTGCTTCGTGTGGATTCATCCATTGTTTCTTGTTAATTCATCCGTTACTTGCTCTTAAGCCCAACTCACCATTGCTTGGTTGTCGCTAAATTAACCATTGTTGTAATCAGATTTCAAATATACGTGATTTGTGAAATCAGTGCATACATACGTAATATAAGTTTTTAAATTTATTATTTTGACCAAGGGAAAGATTAATTATGTTCTTTATTCATAATAACTCCTCTTCATTATCACAAGATTAGTCTTGTTCTTTCTTGTGGGAGGTGGCACTTTAACTTTATACGAGATTAAATGACATCTTGGTTAAGACTCATACACTATAATCATAAACATTAACTTATATTAAGATATGTAAATTATACAAAGGAAAAGGCCAAATTGTATATTATGCAGATTACATTAGGATATGCAGATTATAGAGGACTACTTTTTTATGTATTTTGTGTTATACTTCAATTTATTTTGAACTTATAAGAGCAAACCTAATTCAAGTTATATAAGCAAATCTAATTTCATAGAGTATTAGTACATATTTAGTACACTAATTTCATGTTGTTTTTTTGTTACATTAATTTATATTTTGTTTTTAGTGTCTTGACCCTTATTTTTATTTTTAATTTGTATAAGATTTTGTCAATTTTAGTGGATGATGAATCTTCAAACTCAACCGGAAGGATCCGTAGTGAAAACATTACATTGAGAAGTTATTTTATCAATGTAGAAGTTGAAGTTGTTTAGTCACTTCTTGGACCAATGACAATCTTATAAGAAGATTTTTTGGATGCTCTAACTATGGGATATTTTCCTTATTAATAATTAATCTATTGGTATTTAGTAATATATTTGGTCTTAGTAATTAATTGTATTTGTCACAACACTATTTTAAGAAGGGGAATGTAATTTTTTTAGATGGATGGATGAAGATTTTGTTGAAAAGCCAAAATTTATTATAAATAAATTGAGACTTGAGAATAAAAGGTTGAGAATAAGAAGTTGAAAGATGGTATGTGTATAGATAATGTGCATGAGCTACAAGGTGAATCGACAGAGGTAAAAGTGGCATTGAACTATACAATATTTGAGATAAGAAGATTCTAAAAGGTGATATATAATTACATAGTATGTGTTGTAATATTTGTTGCTATTTTTATAACTATAATTATTGAAAAGTTTAAGAATATAAACATAAAATTTGTTATTGTGTCATGGTAATTTGTTAGGATTGTCTTGTTAGACTAAGAACTTATTATACTTATAAGGACAATATATTATTAACTTTTATAGTTATATTGTAGTTCATCTTGTATTAATTGTTGGTAAATAAACTGAACATGATATCCATAATAACTCCAAAATGACAATTTCAACACTTAACCAACTCCCAAATGGCATAAATATCGTAACAACTTTAACATTCGTTTAAGTAACTTCCATTTCATCAACTTCCAATATGTCACAATAATAAGCAATTTCACAATTACAATTATTTCATGTTCATTACAACTTCTTTTGAAACAAGTAAAAAATGAAACAAGTTCATAAAGAGAAATTCACTATTAAGCATAAAAATCAAGTTTTACTTCCTCTCAAGGTTGAATTTCCAAGCCTTCTTCTTTTTGTACCCCTCTCATTGCCTGAGGTAGATGAAGTGATACTATTCCCACCATTGCATTGCAATCCTCTTAGATAAAAGTCAATTTTAGTTTAGGTATTAGAATTTATAGTAACTAATCCTTGGAAGCTATCTGGCCTTATGATCTGAACATTATCTACATGCTATTTAAACATGAAATTAAACACGCTTGTTTAAAACAAAATTTGAAATGCTAATATTATCATATTCCAAATTTCATTAACTTATATGGTACTCAATTGAGCTAGTTGACTCATTGAAGTGTAATATGCATTCACCAATTCTTCTCTCTTTGCCCCAACCTTCGGTCCTACATCTCTACCTCTTTCTTCCACTTTGACTCTTCCTCTTCCTCTTCCTCTAATCATTGTTTGTATACTTTCTTGATCTCCATAGTTCTCTTCGCATGTGTCACATTTGTTGATGAAGTACACTCTAAATTTGTTGATTGAAGTCCTTGTTTTCTTCTTATATTGGTAATGATCATGATATATATATATATTTCAAACAATGATTAGATAGTAATAAAATGGTACTATAAAATAATTAACAAGTTCCAAAATTAATATGAAATTTCTTACATTTTTAGACTTTTGCATGATCTTTGGTTATGCTTTTATTGTCCACATTTAGTGCAAGTCATTCTTCTTCCATGCCTAGTCGCTTTTCCTATTTTAGCTACTCAAATTTCTCTTTCTTTTTAATTTTTTTAGGATGAGCAAGCATTCTCCTTTTTATAAATGACTTGACAATTTCCCATAGGGGGCCAAAGTAGTTATCTATTAAGTGGTCAAGGGAATACTTTTGTGCTTGTAGGTACCTCTCCTTGCTATACCATTTGTCAATGTAGTCATCAAGATTTTAATGGTTATGGAAAATGGTAGCCACAATATATAGGCATGGAATCCTCGTCAACTTCCAATATCTATAAGTGGAAGTACGACTACTAATCTTACATAAAACTTATCTAATCCATGCTCAACTTGATATTCATTAGCTTCATTCCAATAAACAAAGGAAACAAAGCTCTTTTTCTTGTTCTCCTCTAACATGACCTCAACTCTTGGTGATATGTTACTATCTCATTTCTCCTCAAAGTTCTTTTTTGTACGCATCTTCTTCATCACCATCTTCTTGATATGCTCCAAGATGCTAAATATAGTCTTCACCCTAGTTATCATTAGGCATATTATCATCAACAAAAGCATTAGGCCCATTATCATTAGTAGAAGCATTATGCACATCATCAATAAAAGAATTAAATATGCCATCTTCATCACACACATCATGCTCAATATTCACACCGTCATGTATAGTTTTAGCACCATTATGCTCAGTAATAGCATCATCATGCTAAGGATTTACAAATTCATACTTCAAATTCAAAACATCATGCATGTTCACTGTTATGCATATTATTCAAAACTTCATACTCAACATGCACATTTTCAGTAAGCACACCACTATCATCATTATCATTTAATAATACAATTTTTTCTTCAATGTTTGCTCTATCATCTGTATTACATACTCCTAAGACAAACAGTTCATCCTTTGTGTAATGATTATCTTCTTCTTCTTCAGCATTTATTAAATCTATATTATCATTACCATCATCCACATTATCTGATTTTGATTCTTTCTCTTTATTATACTCAACTTCAAAATAAATCTCTACTCTTCCACAGTTTTCAATAATATAAATCAAATCATATGTTTTCGAGTTATGTACAGTCTCAATCAAGTATCTTCTTCATGTTTATTTAGATGCCTACAATACACTTTATCTAATATATCATACTAATTATGCTTAGTAGTCTCCATGATACTAAACCAATATAATTTGTTTGGGACAATACCTTCAACTTATATTTTACTACCACTAATGTGTTGAAATGAATTTCCTCTATCGATTTCTTCATCATAGTGAAACATAATTTCTTTTTCAATGGGATTCCATATCCTAATAAATAAGAACTAAAAGAGCAATAAGTTATTCAACTCCAACCATACAAAAAGAAAATCCCCGATTTAATAAGAACAACCTTCATTGAAATTGAAATCCCCACTTTATGCAAGAAGTCCTTAAAGATTATTGCTATCCAATTAGCAACACCATGCCAACGAGAATCTTTTCTATCACAAGATATCCCTCCTAATCCTCTAAGGCCACAATACGCATACAAGAATGACTATTATCACAGTGGTCTTCTTCCTACTCCTCTATTATGAATATCTTGTCTTCCTCTAGTCCTCGATCACCAATGTCTTCTAAATTCCTAGTTATGCATTAAATCACCAATTTAATAATAGTGGATTCTATATAAATGAAAATCTTCAATTTAAGCATAAACTAAAACCCAAGAAATTAGGAAAATCACTAATTTACATTGCAGACCAATAAGCTACACCATGCCAATGGGAATCTCTTACCAGTCCTTTGTCACGAAGATATCTCTCCTAATCCTCTAAAGGCCAATCTCTTCCTCTACCCTTAGTTCTAACTTCCTCCTCGACTCTATGTCATTTTATCTCCTTTTTGTTACTATCAAAATGATGAGTTCATGCTTAAGGGTCAGAAATTGCTACAAAATACAAGTGTCTGGTACTTAAAAAAATTGCTTTCAATGTTATGAAAGCGTTGTGCTTCAATATTAAACTAAACTTTGTGTTTAACGCTCCTCAGTTGAATAAATATGTTCCACAAATTCAATCCACCGGTAAAGTTAGGATTAAAGGAGAAAGTTTTGGATACTTTAACAAAAAAAAAAAATTGAGTAGAGGACCAATTTGGGATTTTCTCCATTAGATAAATTATATGGTTTATAGAAAAAAATTGCAGTTATTTAATGTTTATTTCATCTTATGATATTTCCAATCGCCAATAATGTTGTTACGCTATTTAGTTACTGATACAATTGAGCCCAAAAAAACAATATTGGAAGGAAAGCGGTGGCTTTGCTCTTATGTATTTGGAGATCAAATCAGCTCCAAGTGTTTGACAGCAATCAATGGTGAAAAGTTGAGTAGAAATTTGGTTGTAAGTTAACGAGGAAGGACAAAGTATAGATTACGGAAAATCAAAAGGCATTAGGTTCTTCTATTTGTACTTTTTTACACGTTAGGCAAAGGCTAACAATATTAAAATTATCCCTAGAGCAAGCGACAATAGGGACCCGGGAAGTTTCCTTCTAAGGAACGGTTATGGAAAGAAAAATATTAAACAAACTCCTTCTCCTTATCAAGTTTTGCAGTAGCTTTCAAAAGACAAGCAAAGACTTCAGGCGTCGCCTTAGCTTATGTGATCGGATAAGCAGATGGAGAATGGTTGGTGACGTAAGGGGCAACGACTCGAATGGTTCATACTACTTGCGGATGGAAACAAACGGATTGATGGAACATATGCTGCTTGGAGGGCCGTGCAGGTTAAAGTTGTGGGGATGGTGGGGATGGTCACTGAGGAGATAAATGTGTCAATTTCGCGTGATTCATATTCTGAAAATACCTACTCGTTTTGGCCTCATTGCATATTATAACACAAAAGACAGACTTTAATCAGGTTGTTCAAAAGTAACTCCAATCAGAAGTAAAGTGAGGTGAAATGTAAGTCAAGAATAACTTTCCTTCCGGTGGTTTGCTTTTTAATATATTTTAGGCTAACTTTGCCTTTAGTCTACGCAAAACCTAGCTTGGCATATAATGAAACGGCTAATTTTAGTCGAAAGTGATCCAGATGGAAGTAATCTGGAAGATCATGTGTAGATTTTAAATTGCCCACTACTATACTTATGCTGCTTAAGTCGCCATTCAATAGATTAAAAATTCTAGATAAAAAATTAGCGTAAAATATAGGGATCAGATTTTTTGTACCGGTTGTGACGTTCTTGTAATATTTTATTAAATCTTATTAACATATTTACGTAAATCTCATATAAATATATAAACGAGATTTAATCGAACATAATTGAAACAGAGTGACTGAAATAGAAGATTTGATGTATAAAACTAAGGATAAAGTAAAACTTTAAAATTGGAAGCACGTTGGTCTGTAGAATGAAAAAATAATAATTATAAATTTGAGTGGTATTAAAAAAAAAACATACAGTCACCTTGACTTGATGGCTTTAAATAGTCATTTGCATGTGAAAGCATGCTCCGACTATATATGATCATGCGTCTATTCTCACATGCAAAGACATGCATCTACAGCGACTTGCTAACTTTGAGAGCAGCAACAGTGACCATATTAAGGAAAATCCAGACAAAGTGGAGGGGCCATTTTGGGTCATAAAATAAAGGTTCAGCTACTTATTCATGGTCGACGTGTGTCCGTTGCATGGAAAGTCAAGAGGAAGGACATGACTCTCTATGATTTGGTTAATCTGTAACAGATATAGATATGAATAATATAAACCTATGATCAATAATTGAATTTGGTGTTGGGGACCTGTTTATATATCTGTAGAAGGAGTCTTCCAACTGTGTACTGGCTGACAGCTCCCCAAAGATCTTATGAAGCCAAAATGATATTTCCTACCTCCAACTCCAAGAAAGATGATTCAGTGGTTGGAGACACAGTCATGAGTGATTGTCAACATCGACGGTAAGTAATGGAAAACCAAAATCATCAGAGATATGCAAATTAATAAATTAGAAATAAAGTCAAATTTGTGATGAAAAATTGGTACAATGATGTGAAGGGTCCATTATTTGTGTAAAATTGTATGAAATAACTCCAAGCGAGTGCTCCACCGTTCCATACAATCTCTTTAAAGCCTCCAAATTAGTTAGAAGTCCTTAAGCACTGAGAAGCTGGAGTGGCTCTCTTAACTTTTAAGGATTGACCCCATCATTTAGGAAAATAAAAATTTGTACATAATAAGTTGATGTTTTTAAGTTTGAAGTAGAAAAGAATTTTTTTTGTAGTGAATATTCATTTTTATATATTTTAAGGGATTAAATAAAAATAATATTTTTTATTTAATAATAATGATCATATAATTAATCCCTTCAAATATATAAAAAAATATTTCTTCCTAAAGCTCAATAATGCCTAGATATGTATTTGGTTCCATTGTTGATAAACTGCAACAACAGTAGTATAATATCATAATAAACAGCAAAGACAAGTGGAGTAAACAAGACGACAACCAAGGTAAGACAGAAAACGACACCTGACTATAAATGATAAATATACTCGTTGTTTTGATTATGGGCATCTAGCCACCTAAACAACGTGGTCCCTTAAAGCATTTAGTGCCCTTGATCAATAACAACAATCTGGGAACACCATCTTTCTTAACTGTCACTGTCAATGTCAAATATTGACAATAAGTAATAAGCTTCATCACCCTCATTCTATTGTCCATTCCCTTTTCAAAAATCTCAAAACTCTGTTGCCTTTTATTAGCAGTCATCCTCATATTTAAGGTTAAAACAACAGCAGTTGGCTAGGCCGAGCAGCGATCCAAATGAATAACCGTTTCGAGAAGGGAGAATGCAGCTCCCTAGTTAAAAAGAAGTGAATAGTGGATGATCTTTTAGGTGTACGAGTTTGAAGAACGCTCAAGAAATGGGCCAGATCAATTCCTGGTTCGAGCAAGGTCCGCATAGATGACGACGATTAGGGCCACTGCAGATTGTTATCACAAATTGCATCATTCCCACTCAATCCTTCTATTTCCAAAAGAGTTGAAACAACACAAAAAAAAAGAAACAGAATATAACATCAAAACTATTCTGATTTAAGGGTATGATTTGACTTTTATTATATGGGTTATCACTAGTATTGAATATTTCTTGATATCTATTTTTCTAAATAAAAGAAAACCCCTCTACATTCTTAATTTCATAACTAAATTAACATATTCATAAAAATATCAAGCATAAAATTAAATATTATAAATTATTTGTTCAAATTTGGCGAGAAGGCTAGAAATTTTCCCATAATAATGATGCAAATTTTATGTAAAACAATTGTAAAACCGGCATAACAATAATAAAAGAATGTAAGAAAGAAGAACAAAACTAGGAGGTGCTTATTTGGGAGGTATGAAAAAAAGGGTATGAGTATAGAATAAAAATTGATGTTTGGTATGAACCTATCATTGAAGACCTAAGAGTTTCATTTATTGGTTTTGGGCAATCTTCCATTCCTTTTATAATCTAGAGGAATGAGAGTGATTGATATGTTTTTAATTTTTTATATATAGAAGATAGATAAAAGGTATAATTATGAGCCAAATAACTTCATAAGTAAAGTTTTAATTTCAATAATCAAATTTATGGTAAAATCAATTAAATAATTAATTACATTATAATTAATTAAAATATTGTAATTAATTAATTAATTAAAATATAATTATTAATTAATTAAAATATTGTAATTAATT
>JANZXR010000008.1:23363681-23393233 GCA_027575705.1 Erythroxylum echinodendron
ATTAATTAAAATATAATTCATTTATTAATTAAAATATAATTCATTTTGTAATTAATTAATTACAATATTTTTTCAAACCAACCACTATCAATGGTAATAGTAATCATTCCTCAATATTAACCAACCATCATAATTATAATGATTATATCAATTCCTATTCCCATTCTCATTACCTTCTATAAACCAAGCGCCCCCTAATTTGTAATTTAGCTAAATAATTCTTAGTCCATGTCCATTTCTCAAGTTTCAATTAAAAATTCATTTATCATTTTCTTTTAATGAGTGAAGAACAATTTTCCATTCAATATCTTCTTTGTTATGGTGAATTTATTTATTGTTTGTTTGCAATTGTTTTACCTTGTTAACGAGGAAGAATAATTTTTTATAGATCTTGCTTAAGGTCACAAATAACCCTTACAAAGTTTACCCCAATCCATTTCTCCAATTACAAAAAGTACGACTCAAAAACTCATTATCTTTCTCAAACTAATCAATATATGTTATCCAATTCAGACATGCACCCTCTAGCCTCTCAAAGCTCTTAAAAATTATCAAATATGCTTAACCAATTTCTCATAACTTATATGTAGTCTATTTATACTTAAAACAATCTTAAAAGTTATTAGAAATATAAACTAGTCATTATAATGACAAGTCTACTATTATTCACTTTTCCTTATACAATGGTCAACTGCACTTAAACATTGGCCGACCAATTTGTCTGTAAACAATTTATTGGTCAAGCACAATTATACATTGGTCAATTAATGTGTATGAAAATAGGTTTTAAAAGGTTTTCAAGTTCTTTTAAAGATCAAATCACAATCATTTAACTAAAACTTGATCTAAAATCATTTCAAAAGTTCTCTAAAATTTTATTTAATGATGAAGAGAACTTTTAAAAGATTATAACAAATTTACTTTTGATCATGAAAATATACACATTATAACCTATATGTAAATAGTTATATAATGGTTGAATACCTAACTCATCGAAATGGCCAAGATGAGGTTATAAGAAAGATTACGATAATTTCTTAAATCTTGATATGCATGATTCCTCCCCTTTTTTTTTGGAAAATAAGTGATACATTCATTCAAAATGGTGGAAATTACAAAGAATACTGATAGTCATCTCCAATAGTTTGAGTAAGTACAGCAACAACTAACTACTTAATTTAAGAACACTCAAGTTACACTATCTATATTCTGATTTGTTGCCTGATTCAATTGGAAATGAGTAGTTAATTAGGAATTGTCATAATTGACATTCTAAGCTTGAAATAAAATTCCATTCAAGTGTATTTGTTGTATTGTTCCACTTTCACAAATATCTTTGTGTTTCTCACCCTCCATATAAAGTGGACTAGCACAGCAAAACCAACCTTAAGGACTTATGATCCTTTCTACTTCTCCATTTCAGTTCATTTAACCAAGACAAACAATCCAACTAGCTGAGATTTCTATCTTGTAGCTCAAATAAACCAAGAAATTTTCTCCAAAATAGTTTGTATGATGACACTTAAACATCCATTTGACTTGATCATTTTATATCTAATTAGGTAAGCAGTCTGGCATACAATCAACTATTGGTCTAATTCCTCTAGCTGTATGAAATGGCCAATACTAGATGTTATTTTGGATGAGTCTATGCATCTTAGTATTCTCAGGGATTACACCTCTTAGAGTTGGAGAATGCTAAGTGTAGCATAATGGCCTAAGTGAATGCTAGTTATCAAACTAGAATTTTGTGTTCTTCCCATCCTTGATGTAATGCTTGATATGATTATGCATAAAAGGCCTAGTAAGTAGGATTTTTTGAAAGATATAGGAATGAGTGCATTTATGAGGGATTGCCCAAATGCTTCCTTTTTTGATGTGAAACATGTGCACCCATTTCACCTAAAGACTCTCCTTATCATAAAAGATTATCCATAACCTTTTAGCTAACAAGATCTTGTTCATTCTGTTGGCAGAGTTGATTCCTAACCCACCATATTCTTTAGGAAGATACATAACACTCTATTTAACTTCGGAAGTCTTTCTACCAGTTGGATTCTAACCGTCCCAAATGAAGTCCCATATACTCCTATCAATTTTCTGTTGAACTCCTTTTGGAATAGCTAAGTGTGATAGCCAATAAACATATAGGTTATTAAGAATGGAAATGGCTAGCTGTAATCTACCTCTATAACATATAAATCTGTTGCTCTAGTTAGAGATTCTTTTATGCACTTTATCAAGGAGATGTTTGAATTATGTCTCCTTTAGCTTCTTAGTGGAGATTGGAATTCCTAAGTAAGTGAAAGGAAACTAGTGTATAGAAAAACCTGCTTCACTGATTACCCTTGATGAGTGATCTCTACTTTACTTAGAAAGCTAAGCAACACTTTTATAAGGATTGTATTTTAGGGCTAATGATTGGGGTTTGGTTGTGTGTAAGTTTTAATTATTAAGCCTCGATAATCCGCAAGTGCACTATTCGTTAGCATAGTACCAAAGGTGTCAATTCCACGAGGAGGGAACTAATCTAATTCTAAAATCTAAGGCCAAAACAAATAACAGAAATTCAAAATCTAACGAAACTAATATAAGAATTTAATTCAATCAATCAAATTAAGAATCGAACACAAAAATACTAATTATTAAGCAATTTGCAACACACCCAAAAAATCCACCGAAGGAAATTACCAATTGAGCGAAAGAGAATTTTACCTATCCTTAATACTAACCTAACTAATTATGAATTAATAGATTTTTGGTTCTAGACTATTCTAGGGTTGATTACTCTCTCTCGAGTTATAAACATTAACCCTAAATCCAAAATCCTAATCAGATTATCGAGGTTGCAACCTCTCAATTCACAACCTATCCAAAACCCTAATTAGTTCTGAAGTTCTCTAATAAACAATCGGAAACCTATACAAGATTTCTCTCTGCAAAAATTATCGATATGATTTCATTCTGGTTTCTATTAAATCACATAACTCTTGTTAGTTCAATTTAGTCATTTTTCATTTAATTCACCCTCTCATAATTAGCAAATTATGCAATAGCAGAATTAAACCAGAACAATATCCAATAAACATATAAACAATCAGATTCTCATTTATTCAAGAATACAATTCTAAAGGTGAGTTTAAAACATCCTCGACATTCTAGATCCTATCATCAACTGTTCAATCTAATTATATACAATAATAAAAATTAAAATAACAATAAAATAATCTAAAAAGGATTATAGGAGGCAGGAACATCGAAAAATCTCCTGATCCGGAAGTACTTTGTGTAATGCAGGACTTTTTGAGCCCTTTTGTATTAGTCTGTACTTGGAGATAATACTGTATATTTATATATACATGGCTGTATATAAGTTCAAAAATGTATTTGAATCTTTTCGATATATATATGTCAGTGATATATAATGTTATATGCCCTTACATGAACTTAGAGTTCATCAGTGTGCGAAATCTTGAAGATTTTTGACATATAAGCTTCTAAGTGTGTAAAATCGATTCCGTTAGGTGGATATGGCCATGGTGGGCAAGTTAATGTGTTCTAATGCCTTAAAGGTGATTAGACATGATTTATAGACTTATTGGACACTTAGAAAGCTTAATTTGAAAAGTTGATGTACATAAGAGCTTATTTACAATCTGTCAAAAGTTAAGGGACTTAAATGTAATTTTTCAATTCTTGAAGGACCAATATGTAATTTTATAAGGATAAGGGGCTTAATTATAATTTGAAATTTTGAGTACCAAAATGAAAAAAAAATTGATCATTCTCAAATTTTGGACTTAATTGCAAATTTAGAAAAAGTTTAAAGGGTATAATGATAGTTTCACATAAAATAAGGGGAAAAAAGGTAAATTCAACATGTTTGGTCAAAAAAGGATCAAAACTCTAGACCCTTCTTCTTGTGTGTGGCCATGCACCCCATTATTTGGCATTAAAACACCTTGTTTTAATTAAAAGAAAGGAGAAGAATGAAGAGAGGAGAAGAAGATTAAGTTTCGACCATCACTTAATCTTCACCAAGTTTTTGATTCTCCACCTCAATCAAAGGTCTTATAAGTTAATTTGGGATCAAGGAACCCAAATCTATCATTAGATTTGAGAAATTCTTAAAAGATTTTAAGATATCACCAAAGGAAAGTTTAGGTAAATTTTGTCTCATCTCTCTTTACATTATGATTTTGGGTTTAGAGTTAAGATATGTTGTTCTCCATGCTTGAATCTGCATGAAATATGGTTTAGATCATTGAAATAAGTCATGGAGAAGCTTCCTTAATCCAAAACTGAAATGCCCTATATTCTGTGAAAGTTTGTGAAAATTTGAATATCTTTTGAAATTGATGGTTTAAATGAACTCTACTATGTTAATTGTGTATGTATAATATGAATTGATTATGAAAAATGAGGAAGATATACATTGGAAGGAGGCTTTCAAGTTTAAATCTTTAAGTGTTTGATAAAATGCCTAAGTGAACTTGGCTTAGGATTTAAGGATTTTGATGGTGTGCATTAGAAAGAGGCTTTCATGTTTACTTAGAGTAAACTTAAATTTTTTCTTAGATTGATGAGTAGTGGCCTAATGTGCTTGGATAAAAATGTGCTCAATTATGCTTTAAAATGTGTAAGTATTGGATCAAGACATTAAATGCCCTGGAAAATGCAAAAGAAAGCTTATGTAAATAATAAGAGAAGTAACCATGTGAGAAGCTTAATGGCCAAATCCTATAGCTTGAAAAAATAGAGATATTATGTTTTATACACTTATGTGATGTTGTATAAATATGAGTTATATGTTTGAGTAGTAAATACGTTACATTTGTATGTATAAAGGCTCAGGAACTGTAGATTAAGGAGCTCGTACTGAGGATTGTTAAAGTCAAAGGAGTGTACACCTTCTTTTGAGGTGAGTTGGGAAAAACATATCTCTCAAACGGAGTTATGACATTCCAAGACATATATGATGACTTGTATGTGAATTTTGAACCTAGGTAATGTATAGTAGAATTTATTCTCAAATAGATGCTCGTATTCTTATATTTTGAATAAACGACATTGTTTTGAATAACTTTACATTGGGAGTGACACTTATGTTTTTTTCATATTTTGAGGAATGATATTGTTTTCAATAAACCTACAATTGAAGTGCAAAGGACAATGTTTTATTTTCTAAAACTACATTTTTTAGTAAATTTGCACTTGAAGTGCAAAAAAATGACTGTCAATACATGAAATAACGTTTTGGGGCTTACATATGCATAACCGAGTCATGTAGTTGCATGTATGTGTTCTCTTTTATCTTAGAGTCATAATAAGGTTCCATTTTATCAGTTGGATCGATAAATAAAGGCATAATACCTTACTTGATTTTAGTATTAAATATTTGTATATAATTTTTTGTTTGAAATTGGTGAGGTAACGATTAGCCAATCATATGCTAGGTACAACAGATTAAGTGACCCCCATACCCTTAATGTTGGTATATAAAAGTTGAGTCCCTGTAATAACACCATTCTACTAGACTTGCAGGTGATTGCACACCTAAAGGTCTAGTCACTGACATAGTAATCACCTAAGGTCATGACGCTCTTGTTGACTGTAGTTTGGACTCACCACAAATGAAAGTCGAGCCAACACCGAAATTTGGTGGGTGTGCACACTAGTTTGGCCGACTAGTGGTGACATACATAACTATTTTGGCCTATTATGAGATTTGATTTCCTAACAAGTTTTGATTTTACATGTGATGCTTTTTGTTGTTGTGTACTGGAACTGGAACCTATGTTCACTGAAAGAGTGATTAATAGGCTAGGCCTATTGTGGCACCCAGCTCCAATCCGACACCTGCTTGTACATCCTTCAAATATTCGGCATATGTAGACAGAAGCGGTGCACTAACTATATCACTTTCATATATATATCATAGCATCATAAATTAAAACCATAAATATAGTAATAATTTAAAACCTCAAATTTCTCATTTCATTTCATAAAACAATATGTACATTTTAGCTTTACAAGTCATCCATATATATACAATATCAATAACCTATTAAAGTCTACCGCTCTATCTACAAAATACGCTATATACATGAGGAATTATATAAAAATTTTAGTCTAAGTCCTTCAGTCCAGTTGACCGACCTTTAAGCCATGTCTTCTATCCCAAAAGTTGTATAAAATCTCTTCTAAGCAGTATTAGAAGCTAAGTCCTCACTCTCTCAAACTTGAAAATGTCAACGTTGCAATTTGGTTGAGTTTTGCTAACTCAGTTAAGTAATTATCCTCGATGGTCCACTCATATCACATAACATATCAATTTAAATAATCACATAATTCACATTATTTCATTTATGAACATAAAGCATCGCAATACACGTTGTACATAATGTTCACATTTCTTATTCAATATAACTCAATAATACATTGAAATCATTCAAAACATATATACATCATGAGTATATGCAATGTTTATGAGACTCACATTCATTTATTTTGTTGTTATGACTGAGTGCCTTTTTCACTGTCCCCGTATCCATTGCGGATACCGGGCTCTATCATACTGTCCTTTATTCATTGGGGACATAGGGTTCTTTATACATTGAACCTTAGGCTCTTACCACAAATGTCTATGCTTTAAGCTCTTTTTCACTGGCAACTCAAGTCACAACTGCCTTTATCTTTCATGCATTCATGTAATGGTATGCACCATTCAATCAATCATGCTCATTTAGTCACATTCATGTTCTCTTTTTCATTCACATTTATCATCGGACCTTTGGTTTGGCATTCAACATACAAGTTGAGTATCACTTATTCGTCACATTCACATATGATAAGCACTTTCAAATATGGTAATCATGCATCAAACACCTCAAACATTCAAGGTCCAGAATCAGGGCATGCACATCACATAATAATTCAATACATAATTAAATAAACAAACATTCATAGTGAGACCATCTTAGATTACTCATAATTTACTCTTGTTTGCTTATTGCTTTGAAGTCCCGTCAACGTCTGGAAGCGGTCGCTCAGTATGCTCTTCTATAATATGCAAACATATATATTTACCATTACTACTTTGCACATTCATATGAATACTTGATCATGAGCATATGTATATATATATATGTCATGTATAATGCATGTTCAATGATACATTCATAGGGATATTTCCTTAATACACATCTTAAAATCAACTAACAACAACTTTTAATCATTCTGTAATCTCTAATACTCTTTGTCCACTTTAATCACTTCATTCAACATCAACTGGTTCATTCAAGAACTCATTTAAGCCTAAATACCTTATATAGGAACACTGTTGGATCCCGTTTTTTGGATTTTAATATTTTTATTTTATTAAATTATCAAGCATGAAAATAAATTAGAATTTATGAATTAGAAATTTTTAGAGTTTAATATGGTATATTATGAATTTTATATGGTGGTATGAATTAAAAAGAATGAATGAAAATAAAGTGGAGGAGTTAGTAGGAAATTTCTTTTATAAGGAAGGGCAAATTTGGAAAATCAAAAGTTTTGTCTTAAGTTAATAATACAAAGAAGAGAGGAGTCATGAGTGTTAAGGAAGAAAAGAAGGAGAGAATCGTGGAAGAGACTAGAAGGAGAGAAGGGGAAAGAAAGGGAAGAAGAAAGAAAGAAAGAAAAGGAGAAAGAAGAAGGAAAAGTTTAGGTGAGTTCTTCTTTGTCTATTTTTTTGTTTTGATAAAAGAAGGAAGTGGAAAAAAGTAGGTTTTTATATGATGAAGATGAAAATGATGAAGATGAAGAAAGAAAGAAGAAGAAGTAGAGGTTGATGTTTTCTTTAGATTATTATAAATTTTCTTTTTTTCATGCTTCTTAAAATAGAAAATTTAAGAAGCATGAAAGCATGAATATATTATGAAATGAATGAGCATTGAAAAACCTATTATATGGGCAAGAGAGGAATCCGTTTTGTTAGTCTCGTGCACGATGACCTATAGCCTTCTCCCGGTTACCCGCTTGTGGCCACGAGATCCTGAGAAATCGGACTCATTTCGTTTCATGGTGTGAAATTCGATTTTGCCGTTTCATTCCACGGAACTCTCGATTCATTATGTTGTGCATTGCATTTTTGATAAGTTAAGTTATGATGTAATTTGAGTGTTATGCTTTAATGATAAGTGTTCCTATATGAGCTTTCATATATGTTTGCGTGTGGTTCATTATCACTGGCTGTAAATATATTAGCTACTAAGCTTTTCAGCTCATACCATAAATTTTCTACTCCTCAGGTGAAGAATCAGCAGACCATTATCGAGCCCTTGCAAAGTTTTGGCAAACTCCAAGAATTTCAGACTTTTTTGTAACTAAGTTAGTGTGAATCATTTCTGGTGATCTTAGGAGCATATCAGCATAAGCATTTTGTATGTATTTTGTAATCATGATATTGATATGGCATTTTGAAATGAACTATGAAGATGTGTATCAACTTTGTTGTTGCAAATCAACAGTGAAAGAGAAGAAAGTTTTTGATATATGTATGTATAGATATATATGCAGATTCTCTTTCTTCTGTTGAGTTGGCTTTGTGATGAATAATGGGAGATCTCTAGATGAACTTGTTTGAAGTAAATTTTGTATCAAAGGAGTTTTGGTATGTAGGGAATTGAATGTTGGTTTGGGTCCTTTGAGATTTGTATTGGAAATTTGTGTGAATAGATGAATGAAAAACAAAGAATAGGATAAAAATGTGATCTGAAACTTTAAGAAATAAACTAAATTGATATAGGTAGATTTAGGCTAAGTGACCTTCACAAAAGTTGTATATTATTCTTTTAGCTTTCCAATGGTATAAAGATTGAAATTTTTGAACTTCGGACGCAAGAGTTATGGCCTTTATAAGATAGCAGTATTGGTGTACAATTTTTGACTAAAATGGTAATCTTTACTTAAACGATTAAAATATATCAATAATTTGTCTTCATAAAAGTTGTAGATATATTTTTTTTCTTTTCAACGATATAAAGTTTGTAATTTTTGGACTTCTAGATTGAAAGTTATGTTGTTTAGAAGTAAGGATATATAACTAGGAAGTTGCGATCGTGACACAGTACGATCTCGACAGTCCCAGAATTCCGTAAAGTCGCGATTGCGATCGTCCCAAATTCTTTTAGAAAATCACAATCATAACGAAGCGTGATCGCGACAGTCTTAGTATTTTGCAAAGTCGTGATCGTGACACAGTACAATCGCAACTTCCCTGTTTTTGTCTCCCTCTCACGGGCGTGAGAGATAAAAGTCACGCCCGTGACTTTTTCTTCTCCAAACCATTTGTCACAGGCGTGACTATGGAGAGTTACACCTGTGACTTTTCTTCTTTTAAATTAAGATTTTCCATTCCTAAATCAAATTGCAAATTAATTCTTTAATACCCAAATCATTTATTCTTTGTTCATTTTTGCTATGGAAATTTTTTTTAAATTGTTGGGTATTATTTTTACTTCTCCCATAATTTTATTTAATATAATTATTATCTATTTATTTTATTCTGATATTATCTATTAATTGTGTATCTTATTAATAATTAATTGTCTATATTAAAACATTTTTTGAATAATTTAATATTATGTCTAAAATCATTCTATGATATTTTCATTACTATTTGCTTATATTAGAAAAGTCCCACTACAAAATTTTCCTTGTCTAGACTGTAATTAAATTTAAATGTTATATTTTATTTTATTGCAATGTTCCCAAATAGATTTATTATTATTTCAAATAAATTCCAAAGGTGACACGTAGTCGCCATAAAATCCATATGGAGACCCGAGGCCAACAAACACCATAGCATTAATTGGTTCATACTTCACTCAAAAGACAACTCTTTTTCTTTATAGGACCGGCCACGATCATGGTGCCCCTGCCAAGATTGTGACAGAAACTTTTAAAGTTGGCCACGATCGTGACAGAAACTCTTTTTGGCCAGGCCACAATGGAGGGGAAGAGCCACGATCGTGACATAAATGTACTCTATCAGACCACGATCATGGGGTAAGGGCCACAATTGTGACCTGCCTTTTCTTCCTTCTTTTCTGCACGAATTCAACACATCCCTTCAGATCCATTTCACACCAAATTTTCCCGAATTCACCTCTTATAATATGACCTCATTTTATATGACCTCATTTCGTACTAATTCAACTACCATATTGATTATACTAACCCACAAAATTCAACTCATTTGATTCATCAATTTCAACTTAATTTCATCACTCATGAAATCCTATCTCTTCCCATAGTATATCTCATTCATAAAGCATCAAACAATTCATTCATTATGTTATGTCCTCATTTAACACTAAACATTTCAAATTTAGATGCATTGGCATCAAACATCATTTTCCTTAAAGTATAACATAAAAAATCAATCAAAACTTATCACACATTTAACCAACCTTTCCAACATCAAATTTATGTTCCTTTAAGCCCCAATTAAGTCCAAAAGAATCATAAATATATACCTTATCCTTAATTGGTTCAACCATTGCATAATCAAAATATTTCTATGAAAAATCACCGCCCACCATCGTGGAATCCCCTGCCACGATCGTGACAAAAACAATTCTCCCACTTATACTGCAGTTTTCCAGTTTTTCACAGGACATATTTTTAGGTTAGTATTATAGACCATTTTGACCTATAAAATGAGGTTTTTATGCAAAATATTCTTCTAAAAAAATGTTCCTATCTTTCTAATGACATCAAATTCATGCCTTTTGGTTCATTATCATACAGGTTATAATGAAAATACTACAGACTATTCTCATATCTTGACAGAACACAATCCTCAACTTCAAGCCAAAATTTAAGAATCTTAAGGACATATTTAAAACTCTATTCCTTCATAAAAAATGTATCGATATGTTCCTAATTTACTCTAAAGCAAAATCCATCTGATTTTGATAACTACAGATCAAGATATAGCCAAAATATAGATGCATGTTTAGTGAAGTACTCCATCTAACATATGCCAACACATATTTAAGTTCATTTTCAACTCTACCTTATCTCCAAAATATCATCCTACTTCTTCTCATTTCAAGACAATACACTAGCCTTTTCTTTGGCTTTAAACTCATGAATTATCATTCATCTTAACACCAACTAAGACATAACTTTAGCTATCTCTTCATCCGCACACACATCATCATACTTCAAACTTCCTTGTTCATACTCATTCATCTCCTAATTCTATCATCACAAGTGTTTTATTTAACAAACTATTCATGAATAACATTAACTCACTACAAAACCTATGTTAAAACACATATGTAAAAAATCATGATCAATCATCACATTTCTGATCATACATGTTCCATTTAACAAAACCCATAAAGATTAAAGCATAACTTGCTTGATTAATCTTTAAACTCTTCAAGATCTCTCTTAACCCTAGCTTTCCATACAACGACATACGTCATCCTTCAAAGGTTGTAGGGTTGGGTCTTTATTGAAAAATGAAAGAGAGAGCAAGATGATGGTAAAAAATGGAGGTGAAAGTGAGCTTCAACTTTGATGATGGTGGGTAACACAAAAATTGTGAAAGTGAAGAAGAATAAAGAAGATAAGAAGAAGAGTTTCGTAGAGAAGAAGAAGAAAAGCAAGAATGAAGGCAAAACAATTAAATGGGTCTTTCAACCTTAGGGAGTCGTGAGTTAAACACTCACTTACCTTTTGTCAAATTTCTAGTAGTTGGAATTAGGTTCTTTCATTAACTAGTCCAATCAACTCCAATTTCTAGCCTAATTGTCTCCATATTTCAATGACATATGTCATTAAATCCAAATGTCATTTATAAAAATTCCCACTATCATTTGACTCTTAATTCTATTTCTATTTATCAAATGTCCTACCACCTAGCATTTTTCCTAGTTCAAAATTTACCAAAAATTTAGGAATTTTGTAAATTTCACCAAAATTTCCAAATCAATACCTACACACACCAATTCAATTTTTAATACATATGAACCACAATTCATATAAAAAATCACATTTATAACTCAATTATACCCGAAAAATGTCAATGAATGCATGTACAATCATTTTAGTGTGCAAACATTAATATTCACATATGTGTGTATGTCATATTATGCTTGAACATGAAATGCACTTTCTAACTTCTCATTAATCTCTTATGTATCGTATTCTAGGGTCTTAATCCTTAACATGGGATAACGGAATGTTACACCTATGTGGTTCCTAACCAATACGGGATGAGTCATAGACTAGGTTTATATGTTGCTATGTCATGCATATTCACTTTATATGTGGTTATATGCATGTTAGATGTGTAAAACCTTCATTAGGAAATTTAGTCCGTCTTGATGTGTAACAGATTCTATTTGCGATATATGCTTTTTCCTACTCACTGAGTACATAGTGTACTTACCCCCTCCGCTTCCCAAGCATGTAGGTTAATTTAGTAAGCTTGAAGCTCTGAGTGGATCGTATAGCCTTTTGACATTTTTGGGTTATTATCGCACGTGGGTAGCCTCGGTTTTGTACTTTTGTTGTATAGTAGCTCATGATTATGTTTATATGCTTTATAATTTTTTAAATTAACTCTTTTCTGTCTTGTGGTTTGTAAATTACTTTATATATGAAAATTTTGTACTGTTGTTGAGCTTGCTCTTGAGTGGAATTCAAAGTCTAGAAGTTATGGTAAAGATTTAATGTGAATATAGAAGTGCAATTGAAACTGATTTACAAGTGTTTTTCATTTTGGTATTTTCAAAATATAGTCGTTGTCCTACCGAAATGTTCTTAAAGATATCCAGTTAGCCTTGCATAGTCAAGTTAAGGGTACTGTGAGTATCCTTAGCCCAGGTACGCGGGGGTTGTCATATGCCTAATGTGGTTCGGGGTCGTGACACTTTGAGTCAGCTTCTTCTCCTTTTCTCTCTTCCTTATTCTCTCCCTCTATCTCTCGAAGATCTTTCTTTAGGGTTTCGCAAGATGCCTAATGCAAAAGGCTCCTTTCTTGCTTCATGTTTTTCATTTTATATCCTCTTGTGTTTTAAGCAATCCTAGGATTTTTTTGGGGTCCGAAAGGTTTAAAAAATCCCTCAAATTTTGATGTTCATGAGTGTCTGCACATCTTCCTAACACAGGCCACTATCGCAGCTCACATCTGAGCCTTCTGTCATGATTGTGGCATGCAGGTCATAATCATAGGCCATTCCCTAGGCTTCTGTCACAATCATGGCATGTAAGCCACAATCGTGGGCTAAATATGGAGCTTCTGTCATGATTGTGGCCTGACATACCATGACCGTGGGTCGTTGTTTTAGCCCAAATGTCTTCGAAACTCCTCTATTCTTCGATGTGACCCTGAAACACAAGCAAACATATCAAGGTACCTCAAAACATAATATTTACGTTCAAAGACTTGTACTAACCCATAAAACACCTAAAACATAAATAATTAACAAACTAACACAATTCTACCCTAAACATATACTAAATGATTGAATTAATAGCTAAACATATATCAAATTATGCCCTAAAACATGATGCAATTTACACTTATCAACATCCGCACACTTAAATGTTTTCTTGTCCTCAAGCAAATCAATAAAAATCACAAAAAATCACAAAGCATAAAATGCTATAATGAGACAATGACTTCAACTTTATGAAACAAGTTTAATTCTAAACACAATCATTTAAGTTATTTCAAATCACTAATATGCAAAATCCATGTCTAGGAGCTCTGGACTAAATATACATATTAATCAAGACCCAAATGTCAAGTTATTCACCCTTTTCAATTGTACACACACATTAATTATTATTTGGTTATTCAAACTTTGTAACTACTCCTAAGTACGTTTTCATGAAAACTTAAAGCTATTTATAATTTCGGTAGGTTTTATTAGAAACCATTTTTATTTACTTTTTGGTGGACATGAACTTAATCTTTTACATGAAGGCAAACATTGGTGATGAATGTCGATCCAGTTACTCGACTAA
The DNA here is from genome assembly GCA_027575705.1 of Erythroxylum echinodendron. NCBI lineage: Eukaryota > Viridiplantae > Streptophyta > Magnoliopsida > Malpighiales > Erythroxylaceae > Erythroxylum > Erythroxylum echinodendron. The sequence continues at coordinate 23,377,719 of JANZXR010000008.1, forward strand.
GTCATGTTTTAATTAAGTTGCTAAGTTGGAACATCATTATAGCCTTCTGACATGGAGGCACACTTTTCGATTGCTCGATTACATCACGTTCTTAACTGGTTATTAACTCTATTCATAATCTGAAGGCTAGTAAAATAATTATTTATTTAAAATTTACAAACACACAAAAAAATTAGTTAATGCCTACGTTATTGCTTTAGCTACTTGTTTTCATGAAAAAATACTAGCAAAAGCTACTATGTTAAAAGACATAAAATTATGAACGAATGTGACAACTAATAGGGTAATAAACTAACACAAAATCCTAATGAACTTGCATATTTAGCCAAAAAATATAGATCACTAATTTCATGAGCTAATGACTCTTCACAACCTAATAGATTATGTTCACAATTAAATTAATTTCATTCCATCTAAGCCATCGACACATTCACACAATTCACAATATGCAACCTAACAAACTATCATACAATATGCAAAATTTACACTCAAAGAAAAATACACAACCCTCCCCACACTTGAAAAACATATTATCCTCAATGTGAGAAGGAGACAAACAAACACACAAAAAAGGAAGAAACATAAAATAAAATAAAATAAAAACAAAAATAAAGACAAAATTTAAAAGAAATAGAAACAAGGCCTCACGGTGATGGAGCAGGGATGGTGTCAGTGGTGGCAGTTGAACACCTTGAGCCTCAAAGTAATGATGAATTGATATTGGATCTTATTTGTATATAATTGGTATTTAATTAGAATCATTTGTAATTATCATTAAAGTTTAACGGAAATGATAATTTGATTTCAATTAAATTACTAAAATGTCCAACACTTATTATAAATAAGTTTAAGTTCTAATAGAGCTGGCACTTCTTGTTTAACCATCTCTGTAAGAGTTACAATGTTCTCTCAACCTATTTTATGAATAGTATTAAAGGTCGGATGCTTGTATGGCCATTATGGTTGAGATGGATCAGTTTTGGAAGTAGTTTGAGAGATACGACAAGATAAAGATCAAGTTTTAGAATAAAATACAAATTATGATTCATACTTTATTATGATTTATTTGTTCATCATTTTATAAAATTAAAGTGATCTTAGTTTCCATAAAATCAAAATATGGAAAAGTTTCATAATTATTTCGCTATAGCTAGAATTAGATCTTGTTCTGATTTCCCTACAAGAACAAATATCTCATATCCATCTGCAATACACAACTGTAGACCAATATCACTTAATATGTCACAAGTTCATGACTTAAAGAGTCCGTATGTCGATTTGGGCAACTCTTTTACCTTAGGTATCAATGTTTTGTATTTCGTACTATACTGGCCAGTACGTATCACCCAAAAAATGGTACAAAAAAATGTGTACTGGTACTGGATGTTGATACCGGTCTATACCAAGTTGTTTCAATTAGTACCGGCCAGTATCGGTGGTATTCAAAATACCGACTAAATACTAACCGGTATCAAAAAATTTTAAAAATGCAGGGACTAATTTGCAAAAAGTAAAATATCTTTTAAAATCTACCCTATCCTCCCACTGCCGACAATGTCCTTCTCCCACTTTTATTTAATACATTCAATTTTTAATTTTTAAAAAAAGCTTTTATTGGATTTTTTATTTTTAAAATAAAATAAATATTTTTATTACTAATAATACTTGTACATTAAATAAATCTTAAAAATAAATTATTTTTAACTAAATTTGTTTTAGTATTTATATAATACATTTTTTTAAAATCAATAATTTAAAAATTATTATTTATAAACTCATATTTATTTTAAATATATTTTACTTATTTATATATTTTTGAATATTTTAAATTTAATTATATTATTAATAATTATTAAATTAATTTTATAGAATAAACCAAATTTTAAATTAATTTATTTATTTATCATTTATAGTAATAATTAATTTTAATTAATTAAATATATAATATTAAATTAAATTATTTAAATTATTATTAATAATTAATAAATATTTAATTGATAGTAATTTAAATAATATATATTTTTGTTTCAAGTTTCACTTCTAGTTGGCTATTTTGTCCTTACGAATTCTTATTGTAAATTGTAATATTTAGAAAGTTACAAATCTTTATTGTTTTTTATTTGATATTTTGATGTCATTATTATTTATTATATGATAAAATTGTAATATTTTAAATACTTTGTATTGTTCTTAATTTTATATTTTTGTATGATAATTAAATGATTTTTTTAATATTAATTTTAATTATTATTTATATGTGCAATATATGAAAATTATTGTTAATAAAATAAATAAATTATTGTTATTTTCAATTTTATTATTAAGATTTTAGAGACATGATTGGTGTAACATCATAAAGTATACAATACAATATGTTAATGGACTATTTTATAATTTTTAAAAAATTCATGGACTATTTCATAAATTTAAAAAATTACTTGAAATAGTACTCGAAATTGACCGGTTTTTATACAATACTATACCACAACTCAATCTGATATCAAGTTTGGTATGATATTTTCATAATATTGATGGGCATAGTGTTAGATCCCTTACCATCAACATTAAGGTTACCACTATTGGAGTCATATAATGGCATGATGCGATCATAGTGTATAATTCAGAGAAATGATTAACATGCATGGGGGCAACAAACATAGTAAAGCATCATGCTTTCTCGTCTACATTGATAGGCCCAAAATGAGACTAGTATTAGACCCCGATATAAGTTCAATAACAAACTTCAAGCAATTAAACCTACGATAGACTTAATTTGCTAGCAACTAACGCATACCTCACTACTCGATAACATTATTTGAGGGTAAAAAAAGCAAGTGAAACCCTTGAAGATTACTCAAGATGATTCAATCTAGAAGTTAAGCAAATACCTAGTCCCAATACCTCTGTTTTGGCTATTGCTTTGGAAAAATGATTAAAGAGATGCCGACTCTTATAGAACTTTTTGCAGATGGACAAGGTGTATGCCTTTAAAGACGTACGGAGAGTACAAAGGGTACATTGACCTGAATGAGGTTGAACTGTCTATAAAATGCGTAAACATATCGTTAAAACATATACAACACCGAAAATACGAAGAACAATACACCCTACATATGGAAATAGATCGTTAAATATCTAAAGAAGGAGGGCAAGTCTGGAGAGAGAATAAAAATAAAGTCGCCAATGTTAAACACATGTGAATCATCATCACATCTTGAACTTTATACGTGAATAGGATTTAATGAACCTTTCTTAGCCAATGCCACTAGGGAGGTGATCAATAGAAAATTACTGCAGACTCTATTAGGACTATGGCCATGACACTAAATATTGCGAGGACTTTAGATGTACTACTGTGAACTCACAATTTCCGAACAGATTGTATTCAGTTAAAAGGAGGAGGAAGAGTCAATGTAATCCTCATAAGGATGGATGGTTTTAAAAGCAACTTCAAAGTAAAACAAATTCTGGTGGATAATGACAACTCTGTTGGCATTTATCTCTACAAGGTATTTTAAGATATAAGACTTAAATTAAAACAGTTTCCCCTTCATTGGATTTGAAGTAGATGAGGTTTTCTTGAAAGAAAAATAGATCTTCATGTTATAATTGGGCTGTACTATAGACTTATCCATAAGATAATATGCATATGACTATTGTTGGTATACCTTTATTGTATACAACAAGAATCATCTTCTCACCGAACTTGCTATTTATAAAGTTTCCAAAGGAGAGAGGACATATGAAGTCTTGACGGACCACCAAACCTCAAGACAAAGTTATGTGGCTTCACTAAAGAGTAAAAATGAACCCCATTTATAAAGAACGAAACCACTATAGAAGCAATCAAAGAGATTCAAGAAGTTCAAGTTAGGGATGCAAATAGTAGTAGAGTACCATGAATAGGAGTGGATATGGATCAAGTTCAGCACACCAAAATGGTAAATTTATTAAAGGAATAGCAAGTGGCATTCATGTGGTGGCCTTTACGTATGAAAGGAATTGAACCACATATAGTAGTCCACAGATTGAACATGAGATCTGATATTAAGCCCAAACTGACACATTGAAAGTGAAAGAAAAAGATTGGATAGGTCTGTATTACATAAAAGATGTTGTCAGACCTACAAGACATAGGCTTAAAATGCTAAGATGAACCTAAAATCCTTGGAAATTGTAATGGCCAACAACTTGGGCCTTACTTTTGTTAAAAAATATTTTTGTTCATCATAATTAATACTTCATATTTTAATTTTAAATTTATCCAATTAACATAAATTTCTTATAAAAGCTAAATATTATATCAAAGTTCACATAAAATTATCCTCGCTAAATATTATATCAAATTTCTCACAAAATTAAATACTAAACGTCTTGCAAAATGATAGACTCAAAATCTCTTACAGAACTTCAGACTTAAAAAGTATCTCAAACTCAAAAAGTCTCACAAAACTCAAAAAGTCATAAAGTTCTTAAAAAAACATTAAATTTGAAAAGCCTTATTAGGTGTCACTTAAAAAAAAAGTCTCTCAAAACATTGGATTCTAAAGTAAGACAAAGCAGTTAACTAAAATAAGAGTAAATTTTACTCAAATAATATTGTAGAAAATGGTCACGAGTTGCACGTTGAATTTTCGCACTGCATTTTTTTTTTGGGATCCAGTAAAAGAAATAGACATGTTTAAAATATAGACTTCTTGAAACCATCCCAATGAGACGTTTAGTCAAAATTCATGCAATCTTCCCATGAAAAATTAAATGAACACTATGAAGAAGAATGAGCATTAGACATGAACAAAAGATTTTCATTATAAAAAGTTAAATGTACGTTTAACATATTTGAATAAAAAAGTTACAAAATAGACTAAAGGTATAAGAATATGAGATCAACATTGAGAAAATCTAAGTAAAGAATGAACCATAAGGTTTGTCATCTTCCAAATTATATATGTGAGAGGGTGTGTGAACAAATTTTCTTTACTAGCTTTTCTTCTAGCATTCAAACATGCTTCTAAAGGTGTTTTGTGAGCAAATAGGAGAAAGACAACTCTTACTTTATACAAGCTATAAAACAAAATTTTGAAAGGATAAATATGAAGTACACTAAGATGAGTAATATATTGGAGAAGCAATTATAACATATTATTAAATTATAAGGGAGATGACAACCTCGAGCTCATAATAAAAGGAAGCATACTTGGCATAATCTAATAGCTCCATTAGAGGATGATGAGGAGAATGGCGGATTAAGTTTTAAAAGGGACATATTTAAACCTCGAATAGGAGTTAGGCATGATTATAAGTAGAGGTTGGAGCCCAGAATTTGAGAAAGAGTGGATAAAAATCTTGGTAGCATCAAGATAAATGTAACTTCCTCTATATGTTATTTGGTGAGGGAGATAAAGATAGAGTTAATCGTAGATTTCATACTTACTTTGAGAAGAGGAAAGTAAAGTTAAAGATAATAAAATTTATCAATTATACTATCATTTTGGGGGATCCACAGGAGAAAAAGTTATGAGTGATATATAATAACTTGTAATAACTTAAAGCCTTTATGAGGAAGAGATTTGTATCATGCTATTATTGTATAGATTTATACCAAATGTTGTAAAGTCTTACCTAAGGATTAAAGGGTGTAGAAGATAGAAGTAGTTAAAATCCTAGCCAATATAGTTGGAAGAGATGGTGAACATGAAAATGAAGGTGAAGAAGCAACTCAAATGCAAAGGGTTATCAAAGTACCATACTGGTAATAGTAACTCTTAAAGGCTTAACTAGAAAAGGATGGTAGGAGTCATTCTAAGAAAAAACAGAGCCACCTTCCAAAGAGGATGTCTATAATAAAGCCAAAGGTGAGATTGATTTTCAACCCTCTCAAAATAGATCGACTAATTGTTTTTATTAGTTGAGAACCTAATATATCACTTATAAATCGAAGGAAAAGAAGGCTATGCCATTATTAGAGGATTTTAATGATGAGAGTGTGGAATATAATGTTGAGGTGAAGTTACTTATTACTAAAAGACCACTAGGTCTTCAAATCAAGGAAAATGAGCTAGAGCAATAGAGAGAGAACATCTTTCATTTATCATACTCACACTATGTATATATATGATCATTGATGGAGGGATATGTAATGGTGCAACTAGTTCTACTCTTATAGAAAATTAGTGCTTTCTATTGTGAAACATCTTAAACCATATAAATTAAATGGCTTAATAATATAGGGAGATAAATAAACAAGTGTTAGTTTTGTTCTATATTGAGACGTACAAGGATGTAGTATTATATGATATGGTACATATATAAGTTGGTCACACACTACCAGAAAGACTATGAAAATATAATTAGAGGGTGATATATGTTGGTTTTAAGAATATGCATACCTTCGTGAAAGACAACAAGCCCAATAGTCTTATAACTTTAATGACTAAAGAGGTTCGTAAGACTAATTAAAGTTGAAAATAGAGAATAAAGAAAAAAAGAGTAAGAGAAAAAAAAAGTAAGGACAAGAGTTCAAAAGAGAGAGTGAGAGAAAAAGAGAAGAAAAGTGACAACTTAAAAAAGAATAGTTAGTAGTGATGAAAAAGAAAGAAAGAAACAAGTTATTTTTTATGTACTGTTTCTCTTTCCTTATTACAAAATATAAAGATGTGCAGGCTAATGGGTTCCCTAATTGATTACGATCTGTTAAAGGGATGAACATCAAATTAACTCTGTAATAGGGATGTCATTCATACTATATCCACATCTAGAAATAATTTATAAGAAACAAAGGAATTGCAAAGACAACTAGAAGAGTTGATTACTAAGGGGCATATAAGCAAGATCATAAGTCCTCATGTTGTTCTAGTAATTATAACTCCTAAAGTGGATGAGACTTGGTGGATTTGTTTTAATTACAGAGCTATCAATAATATAACAATAAGTTATTGACGTCTTCTCATTAACTTAGATGATAAGCTTAACAAATTACATGGTTCTTGTATTTTAAAAAAAAATTTGAAAAGTGGGTATCATCAAATTAGGACTAGAGAAGGCGATCAATGGAAAACTATCTTAATACTAAATATGAGTTATATGAGTTATTAGTGATGCCATTTGATATTATTAACATACTTGGTACTTTCATAAGGTTAATGAATCATGTATTGCATATATGCATAGGCAAGCTTATAGTTATTTACTTTGAAAATGTTATAGCATATAGTAAACATCTAGAAGAGCATATTTATCACTTAAGATGTTTGATTGACGTACTAAAGAAAGAATAGTTATTTGCTAATTTTAAAAGTGTAATTTTTGTATGAAAATATTAGGTTTTTGGTTATATTGTTAGTATAAAAAAAGTATCAAGATAGATGAGGAAAAGGCAAAAGCAATTAAAGAATGAATTAGACTTAAATCCATGACTAAGGTAATGACTTTTCATAGTTTTAATAGTTTCTATTAGATATTTTTAAATATTTTAATACAATTATTACACTACTTATTATAATTGTTAAGAAATGTATGGAGTTTTATTAAGTAGTGAACAAGAGAAAGCATATGATGTCATTAAATGCATGTTACGTTCGACACCTTTGTTAGCGTTACTTGGATTTTCTACAAATTTTAAGATTTAGTGTGATGCCTTAAGATTAGGTATTAGAGTTGGCTTGAAACAAGAAAAAAGGCCAATAGCCTACTTTAATGAGAAAATAAAAACTTTGAACTACCCAACCTATGACAAAAAGCTTTATACAATGGTGAGAGAATGAGATGGTAGTAACTTTACTTATAACATGAGGAATTTGTGAAACATACTAACAATAAGTTATTAAATAACCTTAAGGGGCAAGGAAAGTGAATAAACTCTATCCCAGGTGCGTGAAATTCATTGCAACATTTCATTATGTCATTAAGTATAAATAAGGTAAAGAGAATATGGTGGCTGGTGCATTATCTTATAGGTAAATTCCTCTAATTTCCTTCAATATGATGTTATTAACATCTAAATATATGAAGGATTTATATGAAAATGAAAATGAAACTGGTGATGTTTATATGGCATGTGAAAAAAAGAGCATTTGAGAAAGTTTATAGGCATGGTAGTTATCTACTTCGTGAAAATAAATTATATGATCCTATGTTTTGTATGTGTGGATTATTAGTGTATAACGCGCATGGTGGAGGCTTGATGGTAGACAGACCTCAGATATATGTTAAGTGAGTATTTTTATTAGCTTAAAATGAGAAATTATATAGAATAGGTGTGTGATAGGTGTATCACTTATAAGAAGGCTAGATCTAGGATTTTACTATATGAGTTGTGTACTCCTTAACCTATACCTAGCAAAGCACAAATGAATAGTTCTATAAATTTATAGTAAGTTTACCTAGTACAAAGAAAAATAAGGATGCTATATTTGTAGTAGTTGATAAGTTCTCTAAATATTTCTATAAATTTATTTTAAGTTTACCTAGTACAAAGAAAGGTAAGGATGTTATATTTGTAGTAGTTGATACATTCTCTAAGATGTCACATTTTATTCATTATGATAAAACCAACGATGTGACCAATGTTGATGATTTGTTCTTTATAGAAGTAATGTAATTATATGGATTTTCTAGGAGTATACTGAGTGACTAGGATGATAAGTTCCTTAGATATTTTTAGAAAGTTTTATGGTGAAAATTAAGAACAAAATTACTATTTCTTTTACTACTAGTCATCCCCAAACTAATGGCCAAAATAAGGTAGTAATAAGACTTAACTATATTCTTGCATACTATCATTCAAAGAAACTCAAAGAATTCGAAATATTGCTTATTATTTATTGTGTTTGCATATAATATGAGGGTGCATTCATCTAAGGATTATTCACTATTTGAAATTCTTTATGATTTTAATCTGCTACTCCTTTGGATTTATTATTTTTGCTTATTAATGAAAAAGTTGGTTTGAATGGAGTGAAGAAGGCTGAGATAATGAGATAACTCCATGAACATGTAAAGCAACTGATTTAAAAAAGAATGAGCATTATATATCCGAAGATAAAAATGGTAAAAGATGAGTTCTTTAAATTTGGTGATTAGGTTTAGATTCATATAAAGAAGGAACGATTCTCGATGTAGAGACAATCAAAATTAAAATAAAAAAAAGATGATCTATTCTAAGTAATTAAAAGGATCAATAATACTGCCTACAAACTAGAGCTTCCAAATAAATATAATGTTAGTATTACTTTGATCCTTTTTCCTTTGATGTATGTGGTGATTCAAGGTCAAATCTTTTTCAAGAGAGGGAGAATGATATGAGCTTACTAGAGAAGCTTCAAGTGATCCATTACTATATTAGTGGACCAGTTATAAGAGAAAGGAGTAAGAGGGTTAAAGAGGCTTTAAATGGGCTTATTCAAGACATACAAATTAACCAAGCTTTAAAGTGCTTCAAGAACTAATTTACAAGGTTTGTTGGTCCTATAGGAAGACTAATCATTAGTTGATTTAATTTGAGTTAAGGTTGAAAAATATTTAGACATAAACATGAACTCCAATATGGTCATGTACAAAAATGCAACGTCAAACATGACCATATACTAGCCTGTGTAACTTTCTCAAAAACTAAATTTTGGGTCACAAACTCTAACAAGAAAGGTCGATTTCAATTGTCGATGTAATCAATCAATGTGAGAAAGAAAAGACCAGATCCATAATAGGAATCTTCCATTCATCTCAATTTGTATTTTTTTCATACCATATTTTGATTTCCCTTTTCTTCCAACAAAATATTCCTAGTTCTCACATTTCCATATTGAGGAGTTGTAAACACAAGTTTACAAATAAATGTCATCTATAGTCCTTTCCGTTTAGTCCTTTCTTTTAGAATAGGGTTCCATTTGATAGTCAAATCTGTCAATTTCAGTAAGCGGATCATGGTTTGGCTTACTTAAATGGTTTGTTAAAACTAGTGTTGATCATAAACATATCCATAATCTCCAAAATGAGTGTATGAAAAATTGTGTTCATCTTTACAAAGTTAAAAACGGATTTACAATCTCAGCTATGGTTATGTCCTAGACCTTGTCCACTAACATTAGAATTTCTATAAAAAATGTGGACCGAGCTATAATCATTTTCAGGCTTTATTCATTCAAATCTCCAATTCTTAAACTAGTATATAAAGCATGTTTCTTTTCAGTTTTAAGAAAATTTTTACATTTTTTATACAGATTATTGAGTTCTTATTTACCTTATTCTTAATTGAACTTCCAACTTATCAAAGAATTCTTTTCTTTGTAGTGTTCAATTACTTAATGAATTTAGTTGTTGATTCTTTATAATCAACTTACAAGTTTGCTAAGGTTTTAATTCTTTATGGAATCACATTAGTCCTCTATCTTGACATGACAGTAATATAGGTTTGCCTTTGTTATGACAAATGATTATAAATGCAAGTTACAAAAATCCTACGAAATCAAGTTCAACATGGACCACATTTGATTTGGCAATGGGATTAGGCTCTAGTAGGTCTATTATCTTTTCTTTTTAGAGCTTATTTAGTTTATTTAAATTTGTTGTTATCGCCCTGATGTTGCTTATTGTTTTTTTTCTACTAGATTTGTTAGACATGTTTGTAATTGTAAGTTTTTCAGCCCTCAATATTATGAGAGCTAAATCTATATATGCAAGAAAAAAAGGCCAATAAAAATATTACAAACCTATAACTAGTTAGAAAGTTTATCGAGCTTACAATTCTATTCATTATAATTTTACCTTACTTAACTAAGGCATATGCTTAAATAGATAATAAGCCAATAGACTTATATCTCTCGTTAGATTTGAAGTTGGGATCCTTCCATAGAAGAGTGAAACCTTATTCACTGTCATCTTTTAAAGAAAGGAATAAAATTTTTCTTTTTCAATCATGAGTTTTCTTAAGAGACCTTTTGTAATTTAATTCTCGTACCGGATCTAACATTTTAATTGCACCACCAATTAAACCTCCTTACAAGCCTCAATTGGTGTATGAATATAAAGAATTCAATGATTGACTTTATATTTCTTAAATGACATACTATAAGAAAACTCGATATAAAACACTAAGAATGAGGATGCAATTAACCTAAGCTAAATATGTCTCCCTTGACAACTCAAACATAAGATATTAAGGTGTATTTAGATCTACAGTGTGGTGAAGATAAATACTTATCCACCGCAGTTTTCAAACGTAATCACATGTTTAGATTTGCGAGCGAACAATCGGAGGTTAGAGGAAACTGTAGTGACACCACAGAAATCCATAAGGAGAAAGAGAGCTATAGTAGGAAAGTACTTCTGTGGTAAAAATTCTACTTTCCATTAATAACCTTCTGATAATTATTATTTTCTACTATACCCTCAACTAATAGAAAGTAAGTCTAATGTATCGTCTTACTAATAGAAAGTAAGTCTAATGTATCGTCTTCTTCTTACTTTAATTTAATATTTTCTTATTTATAATTTGAATTTATATAACTAATAATATATTTTTATGAAATATCTTATTTACTAAATTTTTTTTATTTATATTTTATTATTTATAATCTTAAATTTATATGATTAATAATATATTTTTTATGAAATATTTTATTTACTAAAATTATTTTACTTTTATTTTTTATTTTAACTTAATATTTTTATTTATAAATTAAAATTTATATGATTAATAATATATTTTTATGAAATATTTTATTTACTAAATTTATTTTATTTACATTTTTCTTATTTTAATTTAATATTTTATTATTTATAATTTTAAATTTATATGACTAATAATATATTTTTTAATTATTTATACAGCAATTAATAGTTTATTAAATCAATGGACTTTTTAGTAATTTTATTTCTTTTCAGCAACTGCAACTGCACTTGTCAAACACCTATTTTCACGTTGTAATCTCAAACACATAAGTGCTTATTGAGAATAAGCACTTATCATTTCAACATGTTGATTTCAGCAGATTATCAACCGCTACCACTCCCCCAATCTAAGCCTAAGTGGTAACCTCACACCACATTTAAAGTCGTCATGGTAATCACTTACCTTATTAAATCTACAAAAATACGCTCTATCATGGGCTTGTAGTTTTCTAATATTCACTTTTTCTCTATACTAATTTTATATTCACTAAAAAAAATTCCTAAGGTTATGTTTGATTGAACGTAAGGTTTTTAATATAATGAAATGAAATAGAATGGTATGGAATGATTTATAATGGAATGAAATGTAAATAGATGTAATATTAGAAAATTGTTGTTTGGAACAGATGGAATAGTTCATAATGTAATATAGTGAAATGTTGTTTGGATGAAGGCTTTATAATGTAATATAGTGTAAAGTTGTTTATTATTTTACATTTCATCATAAACCCCTCAAATTGAAGATTTTTCATTTTTATTGTTTAGAATGAAATGAGAAGTAATATAAAACCCTCCTCTTCTATCTCATTTCATTCCATTCTATCATAAACCTTCATCCCAAACGATAAAATAATATAACATTCTATTCTATTTCATTAATAAATCTCCAACTAAACATAGCCTAACTTTATCTTCCAAGGTCAAATGTTCAAAAATCTATTGGCAGAATTCCTAAAGGACAAATTTAGCTATCATTTCCAGCTCATCTCACTAGACCTAATTTAGAATATTTAAGCCTAAATATAAGTTTGAAAAATCTAAATACTCAAAAATTGTGTAATATCTAAAAGGGTTTTTAAGGGATGCTCTCCAAGTTTAACCACTCAGGCTTGTCGTATTTCCTTTAAAAATATTCCAATTTAATCCAATGGCATGCAATGGTCTTGTAACCGATAAGATCAAGTTAAGTATTAATCATTCACTCAACAATTGCATGTGCCTCGCCATTCCTTTATATCTTCAATATTATATTATAGAGATTTTTTTTTCAAATTTCATGATCGGTACTTTGACTCTCGTACTCTACGGTCACTGAAGAAGTTCACTCACATAACAGAAACACTCACTGAACATAAAGGGACAAATAGCCCCACAAACCTCGATAGCCACGAACAGTAACCTTTTCTTCTATGGTTTTGTGTGCGTAAAATCTCTGGTAAAACAAAAACAAAAATGAAGGAAATCTTTCAACCTCCTTAAAGTCTTGGGGAACTCGAATCGATGGTAAAGGCACTAACGTAATTTTGTTACGTTTCTTGGACACATCTACCGGTGAATTCCAGGAGCAGATAAGACTATGGTAGAACGTTGGGACATAAAACGACAGGTTTCAATTTCTTGAAGAGAAATAATGTACCTAGGTACAGAAGTAAACAGTAATGGAACTGAGGCCATTTGTTGTTGGCTAAGAAGGGAAACGGGAGGGCCAACCTCCCCAACTTCGCTCGGTCGCTTTATGTCGCTGTCTACATAAAGCGACCAAGCTGTTGGTATGAGGGCCCTGGGCTGATAAATTGCTATAAGCCAATATGGGCTACAGAGAAGAGGAAGAATACAAAATACAAACAGTCAAAGTAGTTGTCTAGTTTGCGCGGACCTCACTAGTCGCAGTCTCTTGGGAAAATTTTTCCAAAATGCAACCTTAAATTCGCCAACAAATGGAATGACTTTCGTCCACTTAAATGCCTTCTGGGGAACCAATACCAATGCCCAGTAAATCTCAGAACCAGATGCCATACTATGTTCACCAACACATGAAATCATGTCAAGAATAATTTCATCTCTGTTGTTTTCTTTTTGATTTTACAAACAACGCAGAGCATTTTACATATGCTACTTTTGTGTTCAATTACTGATGGTGATAGTGGAAATGGCTCGCAGTTGATACAGCAGATGTGGCAATGGTTCAGTTGCAGGCTGTCACGTTGAATTTCAGGTAAGATTGTCCGAACAGAGAGGCAGGACGTCATGACTCACTTCCATTCATGTCCCCTTCCAGTCTGTACAATTGGCAGCAATCATTAATCAGGGCCCCCCTACAGTTGGAGCCTTTTAGATCATCAGCTACTGTACTTATGTCAACTATCTTTAGGCCTTATAAACCTAAAAACAAAGTGACCCAAATTCCTGTATGTGTTGAAGTAAGAATTTCGTGTATGTCATTATTTATGATTCATCTAATTAGAATACAAGTGTATATATCCAGGATTTACCTTAAGAAACTTAATCTAATATTAAAATTTATACAAGACAGATAGGAGTGACCCAATAGATTTCAACTCTTCACTTAAGTCTCTCCTTTATAAGAGGTTTTGAGTTCGAATCACCAAAGGAAGGGAAAGGGGGAATTTTCCCTATTGATAATCCTTTAACTCCTTGTAATGCTCTTTGGTAGGATCAATTGCGGACGTCTCGCTTCTAACGGCAGTGTGAGAATTTGGAACTACTGAGAACCTAAGGCTGATGGGAACCTGATACTGACTGGAGAGTAGTGATCAATCAGCAACCGACCAATCAGTATGTGACCACTCTTTGTGTGCAGAAGTGTACAGGCTATGAAGAAAAAGGAACCTTAAAGTTCCAAATTTACCTTTTCTAGGGCTCTGGAGGTAGGATCTTAAAGGCTTAGGATTAGTCCGATAAAGCTAGAATACCTAATGTATATCCAAAAAAAATTTAGACGATGATATACAGCCAACACTAAATTCAGTAAGTAATCCATAACATCTTATGGCATTGTAAATCCTCCTTTACCTACTAACATAGATTAGTATAGAAGTCAGTTTTTTATCAAAAAGTACAAACAGTTAATGCAAATTGACTTTGGTTACCAACTGATGAACGATCTTAGATTTGATAAAAGCAAACACACACAAGAAAGAGGTGAATTGTATGTATAAAATTTTTTTGCAAGTTCTTTCAATTCATATAATAAACAGATCCTGATCAAAACAATAGGAGCCTATCAGACGATAAAATATGTTTAAACGATAGGAGCTTGTTAGTCAATAGGAGCCTTTTGTGGGATAGGACCCTACTTAAACGAAAAGAGCCTACTAAATGATAAAAAATGTTAAAACAATTTTAAAACAGAAGGCTCTTGTGAAAACTAAAAGAAACCTCTTCTAAGTTGAAAACAGAAGTAGCCTTTTATAAAGGTGTAGGAGTCTCTTAAAAACAACACGCATACAATATAATGCAAAAATTTAAAAGTTAAAGAAAAAAAATGAAAAAAGATGCAGTTGATTTATACTGGTTCAGCTTACAACCAAGCCTAAATCTAATCTCTAAGTATCCAACTTGAGTGTTCCACTATAAAAACTAAGTATTAAATTTGTTAGATCCGGTGTCCCGAGTCTAACTCGGACTTGCTTACTTGCTCTGATACCATACATGCGAGACCCCGTTTTCGGAGTCCGACTCTTACTTGCTTATTCATGCTTTAATACCATAAATCTATTGGGCCCTGATTTCGAAACCTAACTCCTCATGCATGATTATTCATGTTTCCTCTGATACCATACTTGTTACTTTCATGCATACAGAATATCTTACTACGTAAATTATCT
>JANZXR010000008.1:23398844-23427596 GCA_027575705.1 Erythroxylum echinodendron
CTCTCTTTTCTTCTATTCTTCTTTTTGCCTTCTTTCACGCCACCAATTCTGCCAATAAAGACAAGTCCTCCATACCTTTCCCAAAAGTCCACTTTACCCTTGGTTCTTAAACTATATACCGAAAATGCCTCAATTTCCTCTCAATGCATTTATTCCATAAGCTATTTTGCTTAAGCTAATGGAAAAAAATTTTAGGGGGCCGACAAAATTTGACGAATCTCTCCAAGCTCACAAGTACATATTTTTCAAGATTCTCCAACCTTTCACACTCAAAGTATATAATGAGCTTCGAAAAAGCTCATAAAAGACAAAATAATAATTTCTCTCTTGATGGAGTGATTTTACTTTCTAAAGCACAATAGTAATGATATGATTCTTAAGAGTATAGATGTTGCTCAAAGTGTTTCAACAGTCTGAATATGTTCATTCTACTTCATAAGTGTTGTTGCTCTTCCTTAAATAGTCAATTTCTTCAACTATTCGTTGCTTCACTCGCATCTTTAGTCAACTAGATGGATTAAACTTGAATAACTTCAATCCCATCTTTGCCAAAATCTTTCAGTAATCATGGAGCTAATATATGACCTTCATAACTAGTAGGATCCTTTCAGATAAACCATTTCTAATAAGGTAAGTTCATAAAGAAGGTTCCTGCAAGAAAGAAAGCATATTTCTTATGATTTTATTTCCTTTTTGAGAATTAGACCATTAGTTTTACAAGGAAATAAATTTGGTTTGAATTTTAAAATATTATACAGTTATCATCAAAATCATTAAATATAAGCCTTGAGCTAACAATCTCCTCCTGTTTATGATAGCAAGCAATAATAGATATATTTTTCAAAATTCAAAAAGAATAAATAATTTTGAAAGATACCTGTCACTTTTATATGTTTAGTCATAATTAGCAGGGGCATATCTCCTAAGGAAGGAACCTATCGTTTATATATCGCAGATTTTCACAATTTTCAATAACATAATCAATCAAATATATATTCGAGCAGCATTAAGAAATATGCATTTAGAAATATGTCATCACATATGAAAAAATATATCATATAAACTCTCCCCTTTTGTCATTATCAAAAATAATAAAAAAATTGACATAGTCAGGAAGGAGCTTGGTTTTGAAAGCTGTCGATCGTGTTTGATCCTGATTTGCACGAATGTCTCTCAACAGTTGTAAAATATCCACACTGTTTATGTCGTGAGGAGGGACAAGAGCCTATTACTCTGGAGCAAGACCTACAATTTGTAGTATCCTTTCAGACTTTTGCTCTGAGGTAGGACCTAAAAGGTCCACTACTCTTTTTGTTTTCTCCTCCCCCAATATTTTCTTTCAGCTTGTACCCAAGATGGAAGGTGATAGAGGAATGAAAATTGCTAGGCTCATACCACGTTAGATTGTTAAAAGGAATGCCAAAATATGCAAAGATCTTGGTTAGCAGCATTTCATACGGTAGACCTCTAGTAGTGGTCTTGTAACTTCCCTTTTCCACTATAAACTTCATAATCATTATTGGGATATTCATTTTGTTTCCCTTTAATAGATCGTATACCACATAGGTATCTAGGAGACTACATCTTTCTACTAAGCTACTTCTTGGAAAAATTGAAGTAGCCGATATTGATGCAAGGCATCTAGGAAATAGGTCCAAATTTTCGCACATAGGTCTCCCTTTATGGGCATTCTTAGTATGCAGACATATGAAGTCCACAACCTTTCATAAATCAAGATGAGCAATATCCCACTTATGGCAAGGAAGGTCAGCCCTACCTATAGGAGCTATGTTTGAAATATTCCCTAATATATCCTTTATTATCAAGATCTCACATTCCCGTACCCAACATATGATGGCTATCTTTCCATAAATTTCTTCTTTTCGCATATGTGTGCATCACACATTGTATCATCCAAATTTAAAAAGTTCTCCTACTCAATAGCAACAATTAAATTAGAGAGAGGTATACCAATAT
This sequence comes from Erythroxylum echinodendron, assembly GCA_027575705.1. NCBI lineage: Eukaryota > Viridiplantae > Streptophyta > Magnoliopsida > Malpighiales > Erythroxylaceae > Erythroxylum > Erythroxylum echinodendron. The sequence goes on from JANZXR010000008.1 coordinate 23,400,822, forward strand.
CATCGAACATATGAGGAGGCACAATGCGTCCAGCAACCACATTTCTCTTCTTATATCACATTTCATAGTGGGCTTCAATTTCCAATTATTGAAAAGATTTTATTTTTGGTGACAACTTTCCTTTCTCGTGGACCATTAGTTTCTTGGACCATTTTACTCTAGAGATTTCTTCAAACAGATCATGTTCTACAAACAGCTCACCCCTGACGATGGCTTCCTCAATGTTTTCTTCAACCATAGGTTCTTTGCTTTTTCTTTTCTCTTCCCTTTTTCTTTTTCTTGACTCATCTTTTCCTATTTCTTCTGCTGCAACAGTTTCTTTTTGTAGAACATGTGTTGTAGCAATTCCTTTGGTCCATGGTCTTCTTTCCAACCTATAAGTTTCTTCATCGGAACCATCATCATTTATTATCCAGTGCTCTTCAGGCACTTTCTTCTCTTTGGGACCAGGTTTGGGAACTTCGGAGGTTTTTGGAGTAGAAGTGGGTAGGGAGAGAATAGGTAAATGAAATCTCACATTTTTCAGTGACTCCCTATTACTGAAAGTCTCTTCTTCTTCTTCTTCACTTTCTTCTTTCTTTTCTTTTCATCTTTCTTCTTCTTCTTCTTCTTCTGAATCAAAAGCAAATTCTTTTTCGATTGTTTCTTCTTTGTTATCTGAAGAGGAATCAGGATAATCTAGAGATAGCATAGAAGCAATCTTCCTTTTCCTATCTTCTGAGGTCTCCTGATTAGGTATTTTTAAAGTTTAGATGTTTAAGGAGACAAAACCAGGTTCGGTAGTAGTGTCCAGAGAACTTATAATGGGAGACAAAGATGAAGAATCAGAAGTAAAGGTTTGTTCATGACGAGGTGTTTCGTCATGGCTAGAAGTTAAGCCCAAAAATTTCTTCTGTCCTTTTAATTTTGTTCTTGCCATTATAGGTTAGCTTTGTGAAGTTTGAGAGACAAAATAGGGCACAATGTAGAGAGTTAAGGCCCCAAAGAGAATCAGAATGACAGAGATGAAAAAACGAAGGAATTTTTTTTTAGGGAATATTAAGTAAGAAGATGAGTAGAAATATAGACTAGAAGAGGAAGCGTAATTGGTTGCATATCTTTTGACAGACACGTAGTTAGATTTGTTAATCTGCGTATGTATTTTTGAAAAAGATGAGACGTCACCATTAATGACTCCCTATTTTTTAGGACACATGTAATCTTGCTCTTTTACATTAAGAAGAGCCTTCTAACAACGAAGGGGCCTTCTAAACTAGAAGGGGCCTACTATACTAAGAGAGAGTTTCTAAGGGATTAGAACAGAGGGATCTTGCTAAACAAAATGCAAAGACAAGTAGCAGAGAATATTTATGTAGAAATAATATTAGAGAGTTTGCACATTCCAAGCTCTTTTCTTAATACACAAAATCTATCTTCAGAGAGTGGCATGGTGAAAATGTCAGCTACTTGATTTTCAGTACTAACATGCAAATGATCAATGGTTCCTTCTAAAACATGATCTCTAAGAAAATGATGTTTGATTCTATATGCTTAGTCCTAGAATAATGCACAGGATTTTTATAAAGATTTATAGCACTCGTATTATCACATAATATAGGAATATGAGAAAATTTTAGAGAAAAATCATGCAGTTGATGTTTCATCCATAAGATTTGAACATAAAAGCTGGCAACTACTATGTATTCCACTTCAGTCATCGAAAGCGTTGTGCAATTTTGCTTCTTGCAGGATCAAGATACTAGACATCCTCTAAGAAATTGATAGTAAACACTTGTGCCTTTTCAATCGACTTTATCACCTGTATAATCTGCATCACAATAGCCCACTATGTCAAATGAATCAGTGTTTGGATACCATAGTCCAAAGTCTATAGATCCATGTAAATATCAAAAGTTTCTTTTGACTTCTTGAAGGTGGCTTTCTTTTGGATTTGACTTAAAGCATGCATAAAGACACATACTAAGTAAAATATCTGGTCTTGAGCTAGTAAGATATAATAGTGATACAATCATTTCTCTATAATTTGTCTCATCTGTAGCTTTGCTTTCTTTGTCCTTATCATGTTTAATTCCAATACACATGGGAGTTCTCATAGGTTTGGTATTCTCAAAATGATATTTCTTGATGAGTTCCTTTGTGTATTTGTCTTGGCTAATGAAGATTCTTTTTTTTGTTTATCTGATTTGTAATCCAAGAAAGAATGATAATTCTCCCATCATTCTCATTTCAAACTCTCCTTGCATTAATGCTGAGAATTCTTCATAGAAGGATGAATTAGTAGTACTAAATATTATGTCATCAACTATATTGGCACTACGAGTAAACCATTCTCCTTTCTTTTAATAAATAAGGTTTTATCGACCTTTCCTCTTTCAAAGTTAGTCTTAAGTAGAAAGTTACTTAACCTCTCATACTATGCTCGAGGAGGTTGCTTTAGACCATATAGAGCTTTGAATAACTTCATCATGTAATCCGGATAGTTTTCATCTTCAAAACCTAAGGGTTGTTTAACAAATACTTCTTCGTTAACGTAACCATTTAAGAATGCATTTTTAATATCCATTTAGAACAATTTGAAGTTTTTATAACATACAAAGGCAAGTAAAACTCTAATAGATTCCAATCTAGCAACAGGTGCATAAGTTTCATCAAAATTAATACCTTCCTATTGAATGTAACCTTAAGCTACAAGTCTAGCTTTCTTTCTTACCACCTTACCATTTTCATCAAGTTTGTTTCGAAATACCCACCAAGTCTCAATGATTGACTTGTTTTGAGGACGAGGCACTAGATTCCAGGCTTTGTTTTTGTCAAATTAAATTCAGTTCATCTTTTATGGCAGATACCCAGTTTTCACCAGTAAGGGCTTCTTCAACTGTCTTTAGTTCCATTTATGAGATGAGGGTCACAAAGTTATTCTTGAACGGTGATCTTGTTCTTAAACTTTCAGAGGGATCTCCAAGAATATATTGATGTATATCAAAACCTCTATATTCTCTTGGTGATTTTCGTTACATAGGCTCTTGTTGAGATGAAGGAGCCTACTCTATTCTAGCTTCAAAGGGACCTTCTTTATTTTGTAATTCTGAGGGTATTATTAGTGTAGTTTGGTTCTCTGATGTATTTTTAGGAATCAAAAGATGCTCTTCATCATCTGAATCAGCTGTAGTTATCGATGGTAATGCTTTATCAAATATCACATGTATCAATTCTTCTATCTTCTTTGTTCTTTTATTCTATACTTTGAATCCTTTACTGGCAGTATTGTAGACTAAAAAAATAACTCTGTATAAGCTCGCATAGAACTTTCCAAGGTTGTCTTTTCCATCTTTTAGAACGAAACACTTATAGCCAAAAGCTTGAAAGTGAGCAACATTTGGTTTTCTTTCTTTTCACAACTCATAAGAGGTCTTTTGTAGAATAGGTCTTATAAGATATCTATTAAAAACATAGAATGTCGTGGATATTGCTTCTGCCCATTATCCATGAGGTAGTCCACTTTCACACATCATGGTTCTGACCATATCAACCAAAGTTCTGTTCTTTGTCCCTATAACTCTATTTTGTTAAGGCGTCCTTGGACAAGAGAAATTGTGAGTTATACCATTGTTGTTACAAAATTCTTTAAATTTTCTATTATCAAATTATCCTCTATGATCGCTTCGAATTGAAGTGATGCAATACCCATTTTCTATCTGAATTTTTCTGCAAAACTTCTCAAACACTTCAAAAGCATAATCCTTCTTTGAAAAGAAATAAACCCATGTAAATTTGGAGTAAACATCTACTAGAATAAACCGTAATGTTTACAACCAAAACTTTGAATCCTAATGGGATCGAATAAATCCATGTGTACAAGTTCAAGTTGTTGGCTAGTAGACACCATATTTTAGGAGGAAAGTTACTTTGGACTTGTTTACCTTTTAAACAAGCCTTACAAACTTGATTCCTTTAGAACTTTAAGGTCGATAGTCCTCTTACTAACTTGTTTTTGGACAATTTTGATATAACTCTCATACTAGCATGTCCAAATCTCCTCCGTCTTTCCTTTAAATATAGTTGAAATGCGATATTTTACCTGTCATATGTCTCGAACAATCGCTATCAAGTATTCATTGATTTTCTCTTATCTCTATTTTGAAGCATATCTGTAAAAAAATATTATCTCATTTTAGGTACCGAAATTTTTCTGGGTCCTTCGAGGTTAGTATTTTGATCTTTTGATCTCCAAACATAAATCTGAGATAATTTCTTTTTAAGAAAATTTCAAGAATGACTATTGTGACCATGTTTACCCAGTAATCGCGCAAAATTGATGAATGATAGTTGTTGCGATTTTTGTCACTTGGCTACTGTTTTGGCTATAGTAGCTATTGGATTTAACAAAGAAGTTTTTGTATGGCTTGATATTGTTATTTTCATTGTACCATATTCTGGCTTACCAAAAATGCATTTACTGCTACTAAGCAATGCATCAAGATTCTTCCTTCCATCAACGAAATTTTCAGATCTTTTTCTAGAGATAAAATCTTTCCAACATTTTTCTCCTTTTCAAGTTCTAAGGTGGCGACTTTTTCTTCTCTGTTTTACCTTATCAGAATTATTTTTTAACAAAGTATTTTCCAGCTTAGCTACTATTTCTTCCAGAGCTTCCTTTTCAGAAACTTTTTTCTGATAGTCAATCTTAACAAACATATTCTTGGTCACTAAATTTTCATTCTCAAATTCCAATTATCTAATCTTACTCTTTAGAGATGTCTCATTACTTTTAGACTTCTTAACTTCTTTGAAATACTTTATCATCAACCTTTTGTACTGATTATATAATCTATGATATGCATTTTTCAATTCATCAACTTCAATACCAGAGTCAAAGTAATATACCTCATCGTCTCATGATTGAACCATGAAGCAAACATTGCTTACTTCTTCTAGTTCTTCTTCTTCAAAATTTTCAGAATCCTCATCTGAATAGGCTACAGTCATCGCTTTCTTTCTAGATTTTCTGTTCTCTAACTTGTGCTTTTGAAGAAGAAGACATTCTGGTCTTGTGTGTCCAGGCTTCTTACAATGATAGCACATAATTTTATCGTTTTGTGTATTGCTATTGTTGCTGCTGCCTTTTGATATGAACCTATTATTTTTGGCTTTCTTGTTTCCTTCTCTTTTCTTCTTTAGCTTCTTTAACATATTTTTTGACCATAAAGTCGAACTCGTCATCTCCATCTATTTACAATTTAGTGCCACTTTTATCACCGTTTGATTCGTTAGTTACTTTAAATGTTATTCCTTTTCTGTAGGAAGATCCTTCATCTCGTCTAAGCTCGGCTTCATGGATCATCAAATTTTCTCGTAACCAGTTGAGTGAATTAATGTCTAGATCCTTTGTCGTTTCTAGAGTTGTCACCTTAGGTCTCCATTCCTTTAGTAGTGACCTCATAATCTTCGTTACGATCTCGTTATTGCGATATATCTTTCTCAAGTTCTTTAGGGCCGTAATGATGTTGCTGAAGCGTCTAAAAAATTCATCTATGGTTTCTCCCTGTTTTATACCAATAGTTTCGTGTTGATAGACTAAAAGATTTATTTTATGCTTCTTTACCTCATTTGTTCCTTCAAACATGACTTGAAGTTTTTACCACATTTATTTTGCTATAGAATAGTAAGATATCTTTTCATATTCTTCTGGAGACAGCGCACGTATCAGGTGCTGTTTTGCCTTAGCGATAGTTGTGCATTTTTCGTGTCAGCATCAATCCATATTTCTACGTTACCGGAAGTGGGAATTGTAACACCAACTTTAATTGCTTGTCATACTTCAATATCTACATATTGAAGATATATGGTCATTCTCTCTTTCCAGTATGAGTAGTTGTTTTCATTCAAGTAAGGAGGTTTTGAGACGGTCTGTCCTTCAAAACTTCTCAAGGTGCTTGCCATGATCTATTGCATGATGTAAAACACAAAAATGTAAACCCTCACTATGATTCCAAATGATAAAAGCAAACATACGCAAGAGGAGGATGAATTGTGTGTATATAAATTTTTTGCGAGTTCTTTCAATTCATATAATAAGCAGATCGTAGTTAAAACAGTAGGAGCCTGTCGAACGATACAACTTTTTTAAACGACAGTAGCTTGTTAGTCAATGGAAGCCTTTTGTGGGATATGAGCATAATTAGTAGAATCCTTTCAAATAAACCGTTTATAATAAAGTAAGTTTATAAAGAAGGTTTTAAAAGAAAAGAAGCGTATTTTTTATTATTTTATTTCCTTTTTGAGAATTAGACCATTAATTTCACACGAAAATAAATTCAATTTAAAATTTGAAATATTATATAGTTATTATCAAAATTGTTAAATATAAACTTTAGTTAACGAGATTAATATTATAATAGAGAAAGCTGAGGAAGATCATGGTTTATATCCCTAGAGGTAGGTCCCCATGGAGTCCAATATCCTTAGATTGGTCCCAGGTGATCAGGATATGGTACAATATCACTACATAAATGGTGATCACGTGCCGGAATAGCGGAAACGAGCACGCTTAACTGGTGATATTCCATAAATGCAAGTTTCAATTATTATTGGAAGTCCAACTTTTGTATAAATCAGTTTTGTAAAAGAAACAAAAGCCCCTTGCACTTCTGTTTGGAAGTTTGTACAATAAAATGACATAACCATAATGGTAAGTAATTACCTCCACTTGTGGGGTCGGTAGAGCCTCGCAAGGAGTGAAACTCTTTTTGTCCAATTTTGCCGCAAGACATGTCCTGTACCGACTCCAAAGGTGATTCCTTTCTGTCGTGCACCTACTAGTCGCTCCGATGGCCCTTCTTTACATTACCCTTCTTTATATTACCAATTTTTATACATTGTTTTCCTATATGACGCATTTTTTATAGGATGAATTAAATGAGTAAAAGTATATGGAGTGCAGGTTTGATTAATCTTATTTAGCACTTGAGGCACTCCCACCTTTTTCAAGTTTATTTGGGAGGGGAAAGGAAAGGAAAGGAAACAAAGAGTAAAGTTATCAAAATGGAAAAGAGTAAAAGTTGGGAGTTTGTATAATAAAAGTCGGCAGCGATAGAAACGTTCCGACAAACCCCGTAATTCAAGAACATTTGTCTGGTAATCATCTGCAACTTATCTTTTCATATGTTGAGAATATATAAACAAAATTTAAAAAAAAAAAAACTTTGATCCAAAAGTAGTCATTCAATAAACGTGGGTACAGCATCCTTTCGCAATTAGAGAGAGGAATTTCCCTTATCGCGTAATTTAGTAAGGAAACAAATTAATCATTCTTTTCAAAATTATTCTTTTAGTTTTGCAGTTTGAAATTAAGCTATTTCTACACCACTAATGCATATTAATGCTAACATTAGAACGGATGGGTGCACACGAGTGACTGATAACAAAAAACAATCACAACTTATTAAGTTCTAATTTCCGTAGATAGTGATATAATTGCTATCATGTTCATGGTACCACTACTCAACGAATTAATGGAAAGGCCATTTTAAATCTTTCCGACAAGTTAAATGATGTCAGATTTAAATTTAGTACCCCACCTACATCTCTCATACATTAAAATATCAATCAAAGTGCTCCAAGTTCATGAACTAACTTGGGAGTATATTCTTACCTTTCAAGCAATTATTTATTTTTTAAATTTAGCAAATAACAAAATTCATACTAGATATTGTTGTTACGTGGTATGCAATATTCATCTACAAAATTCTTGCAAGATGTGAAAGAATTATTTTTTCTTCAACACTAAGGGAATGCCAAGGAATAATTTTGTTCACCTACTCTGTTGCTTCCGATTCCCTCTATTCTATACATCTAAAGATTAAAAGTACGTTTACAGTTTTTTCACCTTCAAATTCGTTATTTTAGTAAAGTAAGGGAAAAAAAAAATAGAAGGATAATTACAGCAAGTGAGAATAGATGTATTGAGTATAATAGTGTTGGGACATGATATCGTCTATTTCTATATGTAAGAGTACAATTTATGAGAAACTAATGCCGTTTTTGACGTTCTACCCCTTAATTATTTATGTATGTACACAAATACGGAGCCTTTCTTTTATGTCGAAAGAATTGGTTATGTATCACACATGCAAACTGCCACACGTGCGGTTAGAACTCCGTTAACGAGCTGTTCCTCTGACCCTCCTGCGTCGGCGATGGCAAAGGTGACGGAGGAATTGACGCCGGCGCTCTTAAATTCTGGAAATACTCCCGAATATCTATCCCACCGGCAGTTAGTTTTCGCGTCGTGTCACCGTCGTCTCTCGACGGAATATATGGCGGACGTGACACCTCAGTCAGTAGGTCCCACTGGACAGCTTTAAAGAAAGGATGTTCCTTGATCTCGCGCGCTCCTCGTTCATAGCCCAGTCTCCTTGTTGGGTCCTTCTCTAGCAACCGTTCGATCAAGTCCGTTAAATCGTTCCGTTTCCCCACAAACTCCGGCTGTTTCATCAAAACGTTTCTGAATGTTTCTTTTCGGTTCTTCCCTTTGAACGGGGTCGTACCGTACAACATCTCGTAACTCAGTATACCCAGAGCCCACCAATCAACTGCAAATTCGTGTCCATCTCCTCTTACAACCTCCGGCGACACGTATTCGTCAGTACCCACAAATGAGTTGGACCGTTCTCCCTCTACGAAACTCGGTTTCCTACGACTCACAGGACTAACTCGGGCCGACTTCGCCTTCTTCAAACCCTTTTTCTCATTGCTGGCTGCGATAGGAAACCACCGGCTCATATTTCTGCGGCTGTGTTTCTTCTGTGACTGATTCATTAAATCAGCACTGACAGGCTGATGATCAAAGTTGTGATGGGTTGAAGATGGCAATGTTTTAACGGTAGGTTTTCTTAAGGTTCGTGAAAGGTCGAAGTCTGTAAGAGTGACATGACCAGACTGCTGTACGAGGATGTTCTCTGGCTTCAAGTCTCTGTATACAATGCCCATGTCGTGGAGATGCTCTAAAGCACAAACTATCTCTGCTAAATAGAAACGAGCAACGGCGGGGGAGAAAACGCGGTCTGTTTGACGGTGACGGAGGACGTTAAGGTCTCCACCAGGACAGAAAGGGACAGCCCATGCCAAGAACTCGGAATTCTCAAAGGAAGATAACAAGTGGGGTAGAAATGGACTAGGGCTCGAACCGGATAGCCTGTTTAAGACATGAATCTCCCAACGAGCACGACGTTCGGCTTCGAACTTGGTGCACAGACTTGATTTTTCGACGACTTTGAGGGCGAACGGGGTTCCAAAAGCAGGGTCGTGGACAAGAAACACCGTGCCCATGGCCCCTTTGCCAAGTACCTTGATGGCTCGTAGGTTTTCGAAATTTATTTCAGTCGTCAAAACTTCTAGGCCATCTTCTGGTGGTGGCTTCTCCATTTGTAGAAGCAGAGAAGAAAGGTAGAGAAAGGAATTAAAAGCTGAGACTTTCCAGAGAAGGAGAGAAAGAGAGAGAGAGGAGAAATGGTGAGGGTTTGTTACATTGTTGGATTTTGAGCTTTATAGGTGGTTTTACAGTTGTATCGTCTTTTGCCCTTTACGTTGTTAATTACTCATTTGACCTTGGCTTTGGTTGAAGATGGAAAACGTAAACGTGTATAGATTGTAGAGACGGGTTTACGTTTGTTATTCTCTTTAAGTGCTAGTGGTTATGGTTGCATTTACTATAGAATAATTTTCTAAGATAGAGTGTTACAGAAGGTCCTCCTTCCGCGGGCTAATTTTGGGGAAAAGAAAGACGAGTGATAGGATGCGGTATTTAGTTATTTGGCGCCTTTCTCAAGGTGGGTCTCAAATTCATTTCATGTTGTTCTTGCTTTATCGTTCGAGTTGATGTATGCATGCAATGCATTTACATACGGTGCCTAAACTGAAGTCATCCATGGAGTAACATAAAAGAAAAACAATTGTTGGGGTTCCATGAATGAATGAATGAATTCTTCCCTGTTAATGTTATATGTTGAAATTTTCTCATTACGTTTAAAAGGATAAAGAAATAGACAATGTCAAAACCAGGTTGGCCTAGCTGTAAGTCTCCGTCCTTGCTAGTTGTACGAATGTATCTACATCTATAGAATTTTGATTGGAGGACTGGAAACCTAATGCTACCCATATGTTTATTGCGTGTAATGAGTTGTAAGTTACGGTAAAGCTCTTTCTTTTATCTGCTACAAAAGAGATATATTCTAGCAATGAGAAAGGTTGAGGCACACGTGTAAGGTACAGTTGCGAAAATAATAATATAAATAAACCAAGAAGCCAATAATGTATTAATTGCAATTAATATACAGCACCAAGGCAAAAGACAAAAAGGGGATTTGTTCCAGGGGGACTAGTCACATGGGATAGGATAGGAATCGCACCCAAAGAGAGAGAGAACGCGAAGGGTATGGGTTTCACGGGTGAAATAAGGTTTTGTTGATTGGAATGTTGTCAGTATCTCATTCCATTTCTTCACTTTGATGTTAAGCATTACATTCTTTAATATTTGTAATCACAAGATATATCCATGATTTGTAGCAGTTAACATGGTTTCTTGATTTGATTCCTTACTGTCCTTTTGTTTCTAACACATATTGCGTTTGTAATTTATATGCTCGGCATGTGCATTGCACTATATTAAAATAAATAGTATTCGCATACCCAGACAAAAACAAATGATTTACTTAGCAACATTGCAGAATTTAGGGGAAATATTCCCATGTTGCATTTAAGATTTTCGAATCTAAAGTTGAGGACCATCGTGCTCATCATTTCTTCTTCCTTTTTCTTCTTCTCCTTCTTCAATCTCTTAAACTAATTAATTTGATTTTAATATATTAGTCCATTGGTTAAATTACCATGTAATTGTTGCTTTGTCAAATTCGAGGTGAGCAAAGTTCGTTGCAACTTGTGAATATTGAAGGCTTTAACATCTTATTCTATTATAGGATACAATCAAGAAGCTACAAATTATGGTTGAAATAGAAACTTAGGTACGATTATATTATTTCTTCAATTCTTATATGTTTTGTACATTGGCCTTGAATTTACACCCAATTTCTCAATTAATAACTATTCTTTTTCATTCAAATGGATTTGTTGAACATGTTACCCGTGAATGTGATCCCCACTCTGTCGCCCTCACATATTCCTTTATATTTTTTTATCTTTTCTTAACTTTCTCCTCTTTTATGAAAATAAGTTGCATAAAGCTAATGTAATGGACGCATAAGAAAATAATCAATCGATAATGGTGATGATGGCCGAAAATGTCATGATAGGCCATAGAGTATTAGGCAATAATTATGGTTTGAAAATAGTTACAACGTCGTTCCCATTTAAAAATAAGGATTTATTGACAATTTAGACAGCAATAATGTAAATGGCACTTAAAAGACAAATGCCATTTCTTAGGCAAGTTTATATTTCTTTTATCAAAAGAGTTGTTATTTATCACCAAACAAAAATGTTGGCAGACACAATTATAATCACTTTTGGAAACAGTTCGATTTAGAAACAAGTTAATGTTGTTTGATTTGTGTACCGACTACCATTCGTGATGACCATAAAGTTGGAAGAGCGGTAACTTAATTAGAACGAGTCTCTTCCAAATCTTGGAAGCCAATTGACAATCACTTGGTAGTTAATGTTTTTCAAGTTACAGGTAGTACTGGTGGATCCAATCTTTTATAGAAAATACCTTCCCCCAAGGCATAAGTTATACGTAAGTCCACATGATCCTGCCCAAATTAAAAAATAAAAAAAAGAGGCAAAAAGCTGAGACACAAGACTACAGTCTCCACTAACAAACTTTGTCTCTTTTAGTGGCTTTGGCACTTCCTTTTGGGTAACGCCGACGTGTGATGAATTCATCAATGACCAACCCAATGGCTCGTTTGCAAAGGGAGACATGTTGAAACAAAAAGGAAAAGAACATGAAGAAGAGAGGGAGATGAAATGGTCTTTTCAGCAGCAGGAAAATAACTTCAATTTCACTTCTTTATGTTTGGATCCGACATTAGAGATATGTGGTAAGATAATGTAATACGTCTGAGAAGGACGTGATTAGAACTGAGATTGTTGTGTCACATTTATCTTTTATTGCTTGAACGTAACAATTCACGAGACTGGGTTCTTGTTGTGGTCCTACTCACGTTCCATTGCCCATTGTCAAACTACTTGCACATATGCACTTACGGCCACACATAGATAACAGTATATGCATAGACATATATATATATATGTACGTGCGGAGATTTCGATAATCAATCACTTTAAAGAACAATGGGCCCATCATGATCTCTCAAAACTAGTACAGAAATGCATTATAGAGATGGAACCTATTTGGGGTTTGGACGGCTAAGAATTTAATGTGTCATTCTCCAAGTTCCAACTGCTCATGTTTTATACCTAAATCCATTAAAAAATATAAGTAGTTAACAGTAATAATAACTAGGGGAGGATTTAATTTTGCCGCATAGAGTTCTGAAACACGCAAAATCTTAAGATTGCATGATATGCATTAGCTTGGCATACATGCGCTGAATTCCTCATCAGACATTAAATAACATCCTTTAATAATATATTTATACATGTATCGCAGTCACAATTTATATCAACACAGCATCTTTTATGAATTGAGGAAGTTTGCTCTTATTGGTAAACACGAGGTTCATCATATCGGCGTCAGTGATCAATGTAATAAATAAGTTTGTTTGAAATAGATTGAGTGTCAAAATTTATTGTTTTAACTTGTTTCAAGATTGTATTATTCTTTTTAATAATATTTTTTGTGTGGACTACTTCTCTTTCAATTAGTGCTTATATCACTCTAAATGTCTAATCGCAGGCTAGCCTTTTTTTAGGCCTTTTCGATTCATCACCTATGAAAGAACGGTCATTTCATTGCAATAAAAGACAAGGATTTCTTTTAAAAAAAGCTATTATGAAACTATTGAGACCCCAAAGTATTACATGAATAAGAAGAAAAGAAAAACCAAAAGGCATTGGGAGGGGCAGACTGTTTTTGTCTTTTAGCTTTTATTTTCAAAGCATGCATGCCTACATCCAGAAAATCCGATGTGTGATATCCTAGGATTTCGACCTTCGGTCTAGTTTCAGTCATTGCTATTATTGACATCCGATTCATCCACAACACAAACTCAAGAAAATACAGATCATGTCACTTGTGTGGTTTCTTCCGCGCCGCGTGTGTGTGTGTATATATATATATATATATTATCTTCATAACTTCGTAGCCTGCCTACCTAGCTACGGACTTGGTTCAAATGAGGATACTGTATATCGAAGCTGTTGGATGTAATGTAGTGGTCAACTTCAACCACCAAATAACAGCATCCTTTGGCCTAACATAAGCGTATTCCTAATCCAACAATGGTTTTGGGTTGGAAAGAAATCAGATGGGATCATGATTTTCATTTTTTTAATTGCGAGTTCTCTAGCTTGTTCCTTCCATTGACCATATTTTATCTTTCCTTTTTCTTCCAAAAATTTGACCGAATTAGGACTCACTTCTGGTGCGCTGATTACCTCATCGCATCCATTATTAGGTTGATGATACTGCGATAAATAGTTTCTAAATCCAAAAACCAATGAACTTATGTCAAACCTTCTTTTTTCCTACTACATCTTTTGTCCACCTTGAAATGCATTCATGGCTCAGGTGGGAAACTATAATGAATCGATACACACGACTTGTTAACAAGGTACACTTTGGTTAAGAAACCAACCAAGAATATAAATTGATTAAGCATACTGTATATTTAGAAAATTTTGACTTGAGAGAAAACTTATTTTTATTTGATTGAAAGAGTGGAAAAAATGTAAACTATTTGGTTATATAAAGAAAGAGCTAATGGATATACAACAATTCTAAATAATTATTAACTCTTCAATTAACTTCAATTAGTAAAAAAAAAACTAAAAGAGAAAAAGGAAGAGAGCAGCAAAACTTTTTTTTTCTATATTACTTAAACCCAACGAAATTAAATATTACATAAACTTGTAATAAATAGGATTACATAATTTTAAACATGTTGTGGTTATTGAGAATACTCACATGTGAATGTCCTATATCAGAAAAAAGAGGAAACAGAAGACTAATATATAAGCCTAGTGGATTACTATACCTTTAGTCAATTGGTTTTAGATTGAACATCACTTAAGCTTGTGTTTGGTCCAATTTTCTCCCTTGTGTGGGCCTATAGGCTTATAGTAAATTTAACATAGTATCAGAGTCAATAAAAATCTTAGCTTACTAATTCCCCAGAAGGGGACCCGTCATTTAAGCAATTGGAGAAGGGTTTGAAATCTGCATGGAGCAAGTAGCCTAACAGTATTATTTGCCGTAGGAGGGGGTTTATTTGATCTCAATCAGAAATCCAACCTGAAGATGATTGTTTACACACCTCTCTAGATTGTCCAAGTAAAAAGAGACTCACATGTGAGGGGGAGTACTTAGAATCGAAGAACGAAGGAAAAAAAAGACTAACATATAAGCCTAGTGAACTACTCCACCTATAATCAACTAGTTTTAGAATGAGACTTCACTTGGGCTTGTTAGCAGTTTAACTTTCCTCTTCGTGTGGGCCTATAAGTTCATTGCAAATTTAACAGTTCATTGCAAATTTAACAGTCACATTGACTAATCAAATTATACATTAATAATTTTCAAATTTTTAATTAATTATTTTTACAGTCTATAAAAATAATATTAAGTAATTACTTTGAATTAATAATTCTCTTAAATTGTTGAGACAAATTTATAAAAAAGAATTTTAAAAAATCAAAGCATCTTAAAGAAAAGAATTTACTCTAAATTTCCTTTTAAGCAATGCATAAGAACATCCTATGCAGCACACAGACGAGTAGCTATAAGCTTATCAAGAAATTAAGAAATTAAAAAAGGAAGTCATAGCGTACAAATATGAGGTTGCCATCTTCCTGGGATAGCCCATTGACCAAAGTTATGGTTGTTGCATATCCCACTATATTCTTATAGGATGGATTGAAGTGAAAAAGGAAATCGCTTGCTTGTTTTAGTTACTAAAAGCCCGTTAGGCATCTCATGCGAAGCTGCCAATGTCATGGAGATTATGGGGTAGCAACTTTTTGTGGTTTATGCTTAAATGCTTTCTAAATAGTTAGGCGAGGCAGTCTCACGTAAGATCAGAAAAAGAATAGACTAACGTGCCATCCCTGTGGTTTACCATTTGGCATCTCCTTACATATAAAAGTAATTCTTTGGAAGAGGATCCCCACCCCTCATTTCCTAACTTTAGGTTACACATAATCTCTTGTATTGTTTTGTTTTCGAGTTTTGGTATTGGGGACAAGATAACCCACCAAGTAAATTTTAATAAGCCCTTGAGAATTAAAAAAAAAAAGAACCTTTTGAACTTTCATAAATTGTATTCCTGTCTGCCATCCCTTTGGTGGGAGAAAATGTAAGCGTCCACCTCGTTCAAAGTAAAGCAAAGTTAGAAACTACTAATTATATTCCTCCACCCTCGTCAAAGTTTTGGAACATACATATGTACTTTAAGGAAAAGGTACATATACTTTCATGATGCCTTGTCGGCCATGATTTCACCATCACTAAGAAATAATTAACATGTTTTACAAATTCCAATTGTTATTATTATTTGAATAAAGCAATCGTAGTATATGAATTCCCTTAACCGTTCAGGAACAATCTGCCTTCAATAATTATCATAACATACATAGTAGTAATTGCATTTCAGTCACATATAAGAAGCTATGCTTTCCTCAACTAACTTCAGGATATTTGATATCAACTATATAATGAGATCTATGATACTTGTTTTCAGATTAGAGGCTCAGAACTCAAGCGATTATAATAGAGAAGTGATTTGAAAAGTTAAGACACGTTGGCTTTTGACAACAACTGCATATGCTATAAACATCAGATCCCATATATATAATGACAATTGTTAGAATAATAGCAAGAATTTGCATTACTTTGTTTCTACTTGGTAGTTAACTTCTGCTCAATGCATTCATTATTCACTAATCACTATCGGTACATCATGTAAAAGAAATATTTTAAGGCTGTTTGAGTAATGGGTAGTGCGGATATATCACTAACAATTAATTAAGTTTGTGAGGGCTTGGGTTGATATTCTCCAATCTTCCAAAAGGATCTTATTTGGATCTTAATTTTTGCATTGATCTTAATGGATTACGCTCTAATATTTTAAGATGTTTAAATTAAATTGACAGAACCTTTAATCATATTAATGATATATTAAGGGTCGTGTCAATCCTTATATAATATTTGTATCTTTATTATTTATAAGATTCATAATATTACATAAAAGTCACATAATTATGTAGATCTTATTTACTTAAGATTACTAATTTATAATTAAATAAATTTACCTTTAATAAACATATAATTAGATCGAACTCAAATAATTTAAAATTCATAAAATCACTAAATCTCCTTCACAAAATAGTTGGACATTTTTGCCCCTAAGGGCAATTTTGTCAATTTCCTATTCAGTGGATAGTTATTAATTGCAATTTGGTTTTTTTACATAAATTATTGGTTAAGTTACGTAATTTGATCAAGATAAAGATAATAAAGTGGCCCAATAAATGATCTAAATTAATGGGTCGAAGTTCAGGTAGAAAACGGATCCCTTTAAGTGTGGACCTGTACCGTATCGGCCTTGTGATGGGGAAGTCCGATATGGAAGCTTATATATAGGGTCTCCTGTGGTTACTTAAGTAATTCACGAGCATTCAGAGCTCTGACCCGTTAAAAGTGCTCGTGTATTAAGGAAACTACAGAAAGGCCTAGATCTCGAGCCGGTGAACATTTCCTGTTGAGGTCCCGAGGAGATTTGAGCTCGTTTGGCAGCTAAAAAAGGCTCTTAAAGATTGGATGGAACCAAATCAGGTATTCCGCATTATCTTCATTCTTAATCCTTTCACTTCCGATCCTGGGTGCGTAATGAAGTCTGCTCTATGCGTTACACGTGATATTAGAGCAGTTACGTGACTAGATTGGCCAAAATGAAGATTTTTGGTTTTCCATCTCTCTTCCTTCTCTCTCCTCGTTTTCGCTTCATTTTTAGTTTTTTGGCCCAAAATAATTGCATGAAAGTGGTTTAAATCGGATTTGCCACAAAAAACAGCTCAAAACGGGCCAAATGGAGCTAAAAATGGAGGCCTGGATCGCCGGAAATCACCCCGCACGGTGGGGGGTGACAGAGCCCGTGCACGCGCCCGACCCCGCTACAGTAGCAGGAGTGAGGCGGTGCGGATGGCGCGTGGCGTAGGCGTAGAATCGCCCGTGCGCTGTACGCGCGGGCCGCTGCACACACGTCTATGAGGGTGGGGGGCGCGTGCGGAGCACTCGCCAAATGCATCTTGTGCGTGTCAGTGCGCGCGTGCAGCGCACTCGCCCACCCGCCACGCAGAGCTAACTTCATGCTGACGTCAGTCGTACGGATAGTGCAGAAAAAAAAAATAAACACAAAAATTTCAAAATTTCCCGTAAGGATGCCCCGGGGTGTTTTTGGTCAGCTTCTAGGTTCGGGAAATTTATAAAGTGATTTTTTTTCTTCATTTTTCTGGATTTATTACATTAGTAATAAATGAAAGTTTAACTCCAGAAAAGGAATTAAGGTATTCCAGATATGATTTCAAATACATTTTCATGCTTCGGACATCATATGAGAGATATACTTCAAATTGTCATGTCCCGGGTCTCATATTCAAGGTTTAGGATCTCATGATGCTAATCGGAAAAGGAATTTAGACATTCTAAAGCCATTTTTGAGTGAATTTTTGTGCAACGAACTTGCCATAAGGAAGGTACATGAGATTCTTGTGTCTCGGGTGGTTGATTCGATATCAAGTGAGGCACGATAGTCACTTTACTGAGATTTTTCTGTTAAGGAAGTCTCAAATGAAGTTTTCAAAGAATGTCTTCAGCACAGGTGTGTGACAATGAGACTGTGCATTCGAGTTTTGCATTTATTGAAGTTACATTGTCACATACCATATGCCTATAAAGAATGTGAGGATAACATAAAGATTTATCCCTTGTGTTAGTGGATTTTTGAGATATTGATGAGAATGTAGTCATCAAAGTGACCTTTCAAGTCAGTATTTTGGATTGTTCCACTAATATGTTTGGAGATGTCTCTGATTTTATGTTTGACTATTTTGCCCAAAGGTGTTGGCCTTACATAACATTTTGAGATGTGCATAAAGGCATATGATGGAGGAAAACTGTTGCTTAAATGGTCTATTCACCTAAAGGTGGTAGTATCGTAAGAGTTGACGATTTGTACTCTGATCGCTTTTTATGCTGAAAGTCTAATTGCATATATTATGTATTCAGCCCAAAGGTGTTTCATAATATGTGTTATTGGGTTTTCGGGAAAGATACTGTTTAATGGCTTTCAATATCGCTGTTATCCTACATTTGTGCTGATTTAATCAAAGTTGTAAAGAGTCACCTTTTTGGTCAATAAAATTAGTGTCACCAATGAAACCCTGACCGGTTTCAATTTAAAAAGTAGACAGAGGATGTATTGAATACTATGCAAATAGTTGAGGTTGATATGACCATACAGACAAATAGGTCATCTCCACCTACGTCCATGAGCTCGAAAGCTCATAAAGCAGCCTGTTAAGCCTAGGATTGGTCTAACATATCATGTATGATGACCATTAAGAGATCTGTACCTAACCATCTGCATAGTGAACTTTCGGACACACATAAAGCAAAGTCATTTCTTGAAAATGTCTCCTTGAGGCACACAGTCTCATTTAGTATTGAGACAAGTGCCTTGACTAAAGAACTAATCTCTATAAAGTATACGGGAAAAAAGGAGGAGTGAGGAGTACATATTAAGAATGATTAATCTTCATAGGAAACCGAAGATGTAAGACATTTCTCTTCTTGATGTCTTCATAGGGCACCAGACTCTGAAGACAATCCCTTCAGAGTTAAGTGATCTGGTGAAGAAACATTAATGGCAGGATGAGGAATGACACTTTAATGCTTTGATTTTCCATTGCGTTGTTGAGGGGGAGAACCTTAAGTTAGTTAGTCCTACAGTCCTTGAAGCAATTAAATGGAAAGCAAAGATGAAGTACACTAAGATTGAAGATAGAAAAACTGAATCTTCTCCACACGCTGATGCTGGTCAGTTCAGTGTTGGTGAAGGTCCTAAGAACATAAGGAAGCCAGCAGTATAAGGCATAGAAGGAAAGACTGTGACTATCAGATAACTTCTTGGATTGTAAATTATGAATCTAATTGCGAAAGTCACATTAAGTACTTGGTGACTATGTAGAAGAGTATCTGATCTAGGTGTTTCCACGGTGCAAGGGGTTCATATCCAAGATAAAGCCAAATAAAGAGAAAGGAGGAACTGATGGTTGACAGCAATAAAGAAATGGAAGTGATGTCTATAGGGGATGTATGTACTGAATCTTGTAGCAAGGTTCATTTAGTTTACTACATGACACATTTTATATATGATCTTTGAATCAATTTTGGACAAAGGAGGTTGATGTTTTGCATTTAATACTTCTATTGTACAGTTGTGTTTAATGCAAAACATACTGGTACGACTTTCTTGTCATATCGTTTGTATAGAATGTGTCTTACCCCGAATTAGACATATTCTTCTTAGTATCTTGCTGAACAAGTCATAAAGTGAAGGACCCTGATGAAGGAAAAGTCATACATGGTGTGACATGAAAGTTTAAGCCACATTTTCAGAGTTAGGGTTGAGAGATTGATTAAGGAAGACATTCTCTCAATTCTAGATTATGATGGTCTGAGACCATGTGTTGACTATTACAGGGGTGAGTTGACTAATAAAGATATTAAGGTCAACTTATGTTTCTGACTTGTTGAGTATGATACATAAGGACATTAGAAGGCCTTATACAATTGCATTATGTAATTCTAAAGTATTTTGACATTTGTCATGATTATTGCCATATAGTTATGTGTTCTCGCTTAAAGACTGAAGGTTGAGAAAACCAATCGAGAAAATTCGTGTAGAATGTTAGGTTTGACCGTGGAGGAGAATATCATGCAAACATGATGTTTCAGGACTTGAAAAAATTCAATACAGAATAAGACTAATCTACCTGAATATCTAGAAGTGTGAAAAACAGTCTCACACACATTAGTGTATGAGGCTGCCCTACTGAGGTGGTATAATCCTTATAAAAAAATTGTATACTCATTGTGCTTATTGCTATTTAGTAAGATATTCTGACCACTCTAAGAGCTACAGATTCTACTATAGAGAATGAGGGAATAGAATAGTGGAATCACTAACAGTTAAGTATCTGGAATACCATGTCTATGATAATGGTGGACCTCTAGACCCTTAGGATGATAACAGGATGGATACTACAGTTGTTATGTATCCGTTACTCATACAGTGAGATCCGGTGGATTTAGGTCTTTGTATCATGCCTGTACAGGAACATGAACCCATACCTGTTTACACAGTAGTTCCTAGAGGTATAAGACCTAATGCAGTTATGAAGATCCACCAGAGCGAGATGACCTGTTATCGCATCTGATGTCATAGTCTATTAGGTGAACAGGACTATGATATTAGACACATTAAGAATCCAGTTACTTTTACAGAAGCTGTTTCTGTACCCGCCGCGAAATTGTTGTGGGTTGCAATGACTGATGAGATACAAACCATTAAGCATAGTAAAGTTAGGGAGCTAGTTGATTTTTTAGCATAACTGCAATATTGTCAGTATCAAGTTTAAGACCTAAAGGACTTCAGGATGAAGTTTATCGGTTCATGGACTAGCTCAATTGCTTGATAATTCACTCATAGAGAAATGTTAACTTTATTGTTACTTTTCTCGCATACCCTCGTAGGATACATTTGAGTGATTATGGCAATTGTAGCTTATGATGATCAAAAGTTACATCAGATAGTTGTCAAAATCGCTTTCCTGAATAAAGACCTTTATAAAGTGGTCCATATAGTACACCTGAAGAATTTCAGGATCCAGAAGGAACTGACATGGTTTGCACGTTATGCAAATCAATATGTGGTTTACATCAACCTCCCGAAAGTGAAACGTTATAGTTGATGAGGTTATGACCTCTTTCAGCTTCATGAAAAATAAAGTTAAAAGATGCTTGTACTAGATCAGGGGGAGCAAAAGTATCTTCCTATTATTACATAAGGATGATATATTGCTCACGTCAAATGTCTTAACCATGTTGTATAAGGTGAAACAACCTTTGGTCAAGAACTTTAACATTAAGTCCCTTGACGTAGCATCTTTTTTCCTAGGTATTTGGAGTCACCAGGATAGATCTTAACATTCATCATACCTCTCAAAAGATGCATACATTAAGTATATGTTACAAAGTTTTAATACGGTTAACAGTAAACCTGTCGTAACAGTTATCTCTCATAGTGAGAGATAATCTTTGATACAGTGACCAAAGAGTAAAGTAGAGAAAGAGAGGTCATGAGAAATGTTCTATTTCTAGTATGGTTGATAGCCTAATGTATGTTCGGCTATGTACTAGGTAGAATAGTGCATTTACTGTTTGACTATTTGGTCAGTATCGGTTAACCCAGATGTAGACCATTAAAGTTCAGTCAAATAAATGTTAAGATCATTAAAGGAAAGCAAGGATTACATGTTGGTATATAGAAAAGTCAACAGATGAAAACTCGTAGGGAATTCAGATTCAAATTTAGCTATGTGTCCGGATGATCGAAAGTTTACTTAAGGTTATGGTTTAAGGCTGCAGATGGTATAATGTCGTAGAAGTGTGTCATTCAGACACAGGCAACTTCCTCAATCACGCATGCATAGTGCATGTCACAGGCTACTTCACAGACAGTTTAGCTCGAAAATTTGATTTCTGAGTTGTCTGTAGTTGATTCAGTGGCTAGGTCTATACAGTTGTATTGTGATAATTAAGTTTCGATGTTGTTTAACAACAATATTGAATATCACAGGGTCTTAGCATTTTGAGATCTAATTCTTGATCATGAAGTAGTTGACACGAAAAAGTGACATTAAGGTTTGGAGCATTTAAAGATTGAGGAACTATAAGTAGATTTTGTAACTAAAAGACTTTACCCACTTGTGTTTGGAACACAAGTATACAGTATGGGTGTTCTGAAGTCCTTAGACACTGTTAGTTAGGGAATCGTCATGTTTGCTCCATGTACATTTGTACGTCTTGATGTATTATGACAGTATGATGGTTTATTGATAAAGATGATCATCAGTTATCCTCAGTCATATTTGTTATCATACATTATCATAATACATATAGAAGTCTTAAGATTTGTGTCAATCTTAAGCATTTTAAAGATCATTCGGTATCTATGAAGATTGACCTTGACCTATGTCATTAGACACATACAGTTTTGTACGGATATATAAAGTTTGATATGACATAGGGGGATATAAGTGTTTAATCCCATAAAGGTTTTCTCTAATGCTGTTTAGCATTCCGTAAGAGAAAACAGGAGTTCTCTAATGCAGTTCAGCATTCAGTTAGAGAACATAAAGGTTTTATCTACTGCTGTTTAGCATTCGGTGGGAAAAAACAAGATTTCTCTGATACAGTTTAGCATAAAGCTGGAGAAATCGAGACCTATAGACGAAGATGATATATATATATTAGATCATAAAGGTATCATCGTAGTCTAACACACTCCATTTTCCCATTCATGTTAGTGAGGTATTAGGTATACGTGATTGTATTAGACCTGTGTCACACATGACACATGTGTTTGATATTTTTCGGTATCGAAAGCCTTGCGGGACAAAATGTAGGACTTTCATTATCTTTGGATCAAATGTTTTTTAAACTCAGTTGACTATACAGTAGCGTGACTTAATCAAATTTTTAAACTGTTTTTAAAAGAGTTAAAGCTGCAATTAATAATTGTCCAAGGGGGAGATTGTTACACATTTTTGCCCCTAAGGGTAATTTTGTCAATTTCCCATTCAGTGGATAGTTATTAATTGCAATTTGGTTTTTTACATAAATTACCGATTAAGTTACTTAATTTGATCCAGATAAAGATAATAAAGTGACCCAATAAATGATCTAAATTAATGGGTCGAAATTCAGGTGAAAAATGGATCCCTTTCAGTGTGGACCTGGACCGTATTGGCCTTGTGATAGGGAAGCCCGATATGGAAGCTTATATATATATATAAATGGGATCTCCTGTGGTTACTTAAGTAATCCACGAGCATTCAGAGCTCTGACCTGTTAAGAGTGCTCATGTATTAAGGAAACTATAGAAAGACCTAGATCTTGAGCCGGTGAACGTTTCCTGTTCAGGTTCCGAGGAGATTTGAGCTCGTTTGGCAGCTGGAAAAGGTTCTTCAAAATTGGATGGAACCAAATCAGGTATTTCGCATTATCTTCATTTTTGATCCTTTCATGTCCGATCTTGAGTGCGTAATGAAGTCTACTCTACGCGTTACAAAAATTTCTAAAATTCATATGTTTTGTATTTATCCTCCACCTGCCCACATACATTACATAAAGTTACATAACTCTTTAGATCTTGTTTAATTAAAATTAATAATTAATAATTAAATAAATTTAGTTTTAATTAAATATATAATTAGATTAATTCCAAATAACTTAAGATTCATAAAATCACTAAATCTCATTTACAAAATCTCTAAATTCATCAACTTTTGTATTTATCTTCCCCCTGCTCACAAACTGCTTGTTTACTTGATCCATCTTGTGTCCATCTTCATCCTATCCATTAACTAATATTTCCTTCATAAATTGGTGAAGCATTCAAGCTCTAAACGAAAATGTGAATCTGTTTGTTGGGTACTCAGCCGCATTCTTGCTTCTTATGTTATACTAAGACCTAAAAACATAAAATTTGATAGTGGATATGAAGAAACAAGACCGCCATTGTTAAACGACTCACCAATTGTGCTCCTCCTTCCACGTTTCTTCCCCGTCTTCAAAATCTCATCAAAATTTGATGTCCTTGGTGTTGGCAGTTTGATGATTGCCAACGAGTAAACATCGTCAATACCTCCTTGGAAGCTATTTGTGTGTCAACATTTCGGGGTTGGCGCTTTGCGTGGGAACATGGCGTAGAAATTAGTCTTGTTAAAGCTCGAATCTCTTGGGTTAGTTCTTGTTAATTAGATTGTATTGAGTAGATCTCCACGCCATTGAGATTCGGAACTCTTGGTGGAGTTGGATATTAAAAAAAAAAGGTGAAAGAAAGAAATAGAGCAAAAACATAAATGCACACGATTATGAACATATCTTAAACTTAATTCTCTTAGGTCAATTAAATCTGATAATATTAGTAGCATATAAAATTAGTGTACGAATGGACATTTTCTTAATATTTTATGATCGATACATGTAATGGGAGGTAGAGCACTACCAGATATAAGTTCGTGGAATACAGGAAACAAGGCACCATACACATAGCTGCTTTTGGAAGTATGCACGCTGGAAAGGACCAAAACTGTGAGCCAATGGACACGTACAAACACTTCCATAAAGATTTATGAATAATGAAGAATTTACGCCTTTTCTCCAGCATCTTTTGGATATAATTCTCGGTTACACATCATAATTAACTTACCCATCATAGGATAAAAAAATGTTAATGTATAATAGCTTCTTTGGATTTACTTGAAGGCCGCTCCTGTAACGCTTAAAGAAGGCTAAATCAAAGTTATGAATTTCGTACCAACCATTACCGGCCAAAAGATGGAACAAAATCTTAATGTACTTTATCGGATATAGGCACTGCTCAATATCAGCAATTTCGCTTCACACTGAATGGTACCAGTAATAATGGAAAATACTGGGGCGATTTCATAAATATTGGAAAATAGAAGGATTAGAAAAAAATCTCAATCCCTAATCTATATATGTTGCCCACCTCTTACTCACTCTTCTCTCACACACACATAGCCACCAGGTCCAAAATCAAACACAATACCTCACTCTGACCTCTCTCCTACCCGTCGTTGCTCCATAGTTGCTCTGACTCTTCTTCTCCATCGTTGTTGCTTTTCAGTCTACTGGGTATTATCTGCTTTGTTGCTTCTACGCCACCGTTGTTGCTTCTTCGTCCAACTCGCTATTGCTGACCACTGTCATTGCTCGAGTGTCGCGGTTACCTGTTTCATCTTCTTTAGCTCCTCGCTGCCTCCTCTACTTTGTGTGTGAATTTTCCAAAAAGGTTGATGAATAAGTTAATGACAATGGTGGATTAGTAAAATTCTTATTAAATGCTCATCTATTAGTTGTGTGTGTCATGTGTGGTATGGCGTGGGTGTGACCGCGTAAATGTGGAGTGTGGAATGTGGCTTATGGTTCCCACAATCTACATAGGCCATAGAGACTTGTAAAATCAATAATATGATACTTGAATACTTGTTAGTTGATATGATGATATGTAGAATTGTGGAATGTTGATTGATAAATTTATGACTTGAGTTTTAAAAAAATTATCAGGTGATGCATCAATAAGTATTTAGAATTTGTGATTTTTATCAGTTACAAGTTTATAACTAAAATTAATAAATAAAGTTTACCACTTTCTTTAGTTATAAAATTTAGAGATAAATAAATAATTAAAATTTAATTTTTTGAATATTAACTATTTTCTCAAGAATCATATCTAAATTATACAAAATAGTATGATTTTTATTTCATTAATAACTTTCATTACTAATATATTTAACTAGTTTCCTATCTTAACTAATCTTACAATAAATTAAAACGATTCATTTGTAATACAAAAGTTAAAGTTTAAGGATTATTTGTATGTGTATTGATCGGGCTATTTTGATGTGTGTAAGTTTTAATTGATTAATTTCGATAATTCGCAAGCGTACAGGTCGTTCTCGTAGTACCTAAGGTGTCGTTCTCACGAGGAGGGATAATCTAATCCTAAAATCTAAGGCTAAAACAAATTGCAGAATTCAAATGTAACGAAACCAAAACAAGAATGTAATTCAATTAAGCAAATCAATTCAAGAATCAACTACGAAAATATTAACAATTGCTACATACGCTCAAGAATCAACCTAAGGAACTACCAATTGATAGAAATGGAATTTTACCTATCTTTAATGCTAACCTAATCGATTATCAAATACTAGATTGTTGGTTCTAGACGATCCTAGGGTTGATTACTCTATCTCGAGTTATAATCATTAACCATATTTGTAAACCTTAATCAGATTATAAAAGTTGCAATTTCTCAATTAACAACATATCCAAAACCCTAATTAGATCTGAAGTTGTCTAATAAACTATTGGAAACTATTGCAAGATCTCTCTTCGTACAATTTGCCGATTTGATTTAATTCTTGTTCTATCAAATCGCTTACTCTCGTTAGCCCAATTTAATTATTTTCACATGATTCACCCTCTCAGTTTATCACTGAATTTGTCGGCCCCTAAAAATTTTTCCATTAACTTAAGCAAGATAGCTTATGGAATAAATGCATGAGAGGAAATTGAGGGCATTTTAGGAATATAACTTAAGAACTAAGGGTAAAGTGGGCTTTTGGGAGAGGTATGGTGGACTTGTCTTATTGGCAGAATGGCAGCGTGAATTAGGTAAGAAAACAGAAGGAAAAAGAGAGGTTTCGGCTATGAGTGAAAAGAAGAGAGTTGAAAGCTAAGTTGAAATTTCTGTAAAGCTTAAA
>JANZXR010000008.1:23427696-23450482 GCA_027575705.1 Erythroxylum echinodendron
ATCTTGAATTAGATTATTCATAATTTTTATTAATAATTAAATAATTAAATAATATATATTTAAATGATAGTAAATCAACTTATGAAAAAAACATAAACAGTAAACAAAAACCACTTTTTATGATTTTTATAATTTTTGAAAACAGAAAAAATCAAAACTAAAAACAGAAGCTGAAAATTCAAATAAACAAATTTTTAAGTGAAGCAATTTCAGATGGTTTCCGGTCTGTTAGTTACCTGTGCATAACAAGTCGCAGACAGCATCCTAATTCGGAATCGAACAAGATTAGAGCTTTCCGTAAGTTTTAGAGCCACAACTCTCAAAGCATTAACCAGTTGTTTCATTAGCAACGTCAAGTTCATTAAGGCTTTGTCAGGTAGATAAGAAAAAGAAAAGAACGAAGACGAAAAATGATAAGCCTTGAATGACCAGCCTACGTTCTATAAGAGACGACAGAGGAAAGCTAATGTGAAAATAACTTAACTTCATCACAAGAAAACCTTGACAAGAAACACACAAGCTGATCTTAAATCAATATTTTCAGGGACCCGCTTCATGGAAACGACCAAGGTGTCCCTTGAAAACACAAAAAAACGAAATCCATAACTAGAATCTGAAAACAGTAGATATACTCACATGGAGGGAGTGAGAGAGTAAGAGATAAGAGTTACATATACAGAAAAAAACCCAGATAGTGATCAAAAGCTTCTATATTTGTGTAAAATTAAGAGCAGGAAAAAAATGACGAAAAGGCTTTTATATTTCTGTATGTATAATTTAATTTACAAGGGGGTATTTATATACATTCATTCTTATTAAATATCTCTAATTTTATGGTATACAATCATATCAATTAGCTAGAATCAAGGATAATATTATATCAATGAGCTAGAATAAATGATAAGAAAAGAGAAAATCTTACAATGATAAAATTATTGTCAACACCCCCTTAAACTCAAGGTGTCATAGAAGAAGAGAGTTTGAGTTTGAAAACTAGATCTCTAAAGTGCTAAGATGGATGAGACTTTTTGAAGATGTTGGCAATTTGAGACTATGAGCAAATGAGAACAACTTGTATGGTCCCTTGGAGAATATGACGTTGAAAAAGATGACAGTCGGTCTCGATATGTTTGGTCCATTTATGAAAGACACCATTATGAGAAATTTGCATAGCACTATGTTATCATAATAAAGAGGAATTACAGATGAGAAAGATACACTCATATGCTAAAGCAACCATTTTAACCAAAGGAGTTTAGAGGTAGTATCAACAAAAGCTCTATATTCAGCTTTTGTATTGGATCAAGAGACAATTATTTGTTTCTTATTATGCCAAGAAGTGAGAAATGTGCACAGAAAGAAACAATAACTAGTGGTGGATTGATGGTCCATTGGGTCCCCAACTCAATCAACATTAGAATAGGTTTGTAGCTGTACTGAAAGAGTAGTGAAAAAGAAGACCATGAAATAAAGTATTTAAGGCATACCTCAATACACGAAGAACAACAGAGAAGTGAATGGAACGAGATGCGAACATGAATTAGTTATGATATGAACAATATGAGAAACATTTGGACAAGAGACTGTAAGATAGATAAGACTACTAACTAATTGGCAATAAAGTGTATCACTAAGTAGACTCTCATCAGTAGAAGAAAGGTATCTATTCGAGTCAAGTGGAGTGCTACTTATAAAAGTATTGAGATGAGATCAGTAACATACTTTGCTTATGATAGATAGTATTCAGATTCACCTAAGGATACGTTAAGACCTAAAAAGTAGCTCAAATTGCCCATTTCTTTCATCTCAAACTACTGATGGAGAAAGGACTTAAGGGTAGAGATACCCTGTATGTCATAACTAGTTATTATCATATCATCCATATAGAGAAGGAGAAGGTTATACCTTTGATCTATTTTGGGAAGAAACAAGGCATGATCATAAGAGCTAAACTTGAAACCAAGTTGTCATACCTTGATAGAGGTTACATATACACTTCTTTTGTGAGATCTACATTAAGGAAGGCATTATTGACTGATGCCATATTTTGTTATCAATAACAATAATGAGACTACATATTGTGGTTTAGCTACAGAAGCGAAGTTCTCCTTGTAATTAACGCCATATTCGTGAGGGAATCCTTTAACAACAAAACAAGACTTGTAACTTTCCACCGATTCATCTACTTGAGCCTTGATTTTATAGACCCATTTATAGCCAATAATAGACTTTTTTGGAGCTAAGTTAATGAAGTCCCAAGCATTAATGTTGGAGAGAGCATGTTGTTCTTCTGCCATCATTTGATGCTATAAAAGGTCAGAGCTAGGCTTATGATAGGTGTAACACTTATATACAGAAACAATAATGGAATACAAATGGAAGTCTTTAAGACAAACAAAGGGTTGAATTACTCGAGTAAAATGATGAGGAATTTGTTGAGGCTCAGTAAATTATAATGAATAAGTAGAAAAGGAAGAGATGTTTGGTGAAGGTAGAGGATCTGCATCCAGGGAACATATAATAAAATCATGCATCACTTATCTTGAAATATTAGAGTTATAAGATGGACTTGTAGATGAAATATTAAGAAACAAAGATATGATTGAATTAGAAAAAAAGTTATTATGAGGGTTCGTTGACTCAGAAGTTTGAGACTATATCCTTTATGCTCTATGTCATACCTAAGAAAACATTATAAATGTGCTCTTGGTTCTAACTTGGTGTGCTCATTAGATTGTAAAAGAACAAAACATACACATCCAAAAACTTTAAGAGACTAATAGTTAGGAGCAACATTGAATAAGGGTTACTGATAAGATCTTATCTTACTATATTTTTTTATATTATCTCCTTTGTTTTAGATTTATTTTGGTGCTTAAATATGGAAATTAATACTTATTTTGTTTTAGGAGATGAAAAGAGAGGATTGCATCAAACTAGGAAATAATATTTGTGATAATTACAAATTTTTGAATTAAATGGAAACATTGCTACAGTGGATAAAATTAATCACTTAAAGAGTTAGAGTTTGACTGGAAGACTTCGTCTTATCCTTATCATGTAGGAATTTGAATTCGTTTTAGATAGACATCTTTACAAGTTAGAGTTCAATTAGGGTTGGATTATAAACCTTATAAAAAGGATGTTCCTCACAACATAAAGAAGTTTTCTCTTCTTACTTTTTTAGTAATTCTTTATCTTTATTCTATTTTTGTTATTGGAGCAAAAGTCATGTGTAGCTAAACTCAGTTATTCTGATTCAAAGGGATTCAATACTCTAATTGTAACCTTGTGATGTTTTGTGTTCTAAATCTTTTATTCATGTTTTAATTATAGTATTTCTTGTTTTGAATTCTTATATTTCATGAATGATTAATATTTGATTAATTTGATAATTTAATTTAATATTGACTATTCTATCGCTATCCAAGAATTCAATGATCTGTAATTGTCATGAAAGATTGATATAAGTAGCAAATAGGTTATTTATGAATTTGCATATTTAACTTATGATAAACAAGAAAACTAAGTTAAATATATTACAGTTATCTCTATTATTGAATTTAGGGTTTAGTCTTTTTCACGGGGCTTATTGCTATCATTTATTTGATATGGAATGTTATCAAACCTAGTCAATGGATAATAATTTTTGGTTTGGATGATGGGTTTGAACCAGTTAACTTAAGAAAATTTGATACTTATTATGGCTATCCTAATATGTTTAAGATTAACCGCTTGAATCATAAAAATATTCTTTTTAGACTAATGATCAATGTTACAACTAGATGATATCTTTCCCTTAAATCAGAGTTTAGTAATCTTAACTTTCTCTTTTTTAAATTTAATTGATTTAATTTTTTGTATTAATTTTAATTAATCAGTTATTTAATAAAAACCTCCATTTACTTTCATTAGTTGAAATTAAGAAGCTAGTGTTTAGCTTTCTGGGATTCGACCTAGTTCCACGACTAATATAAAAAGTTTGGAGAATCAAAATTATTTTGGAGGCTTCAACAACCTGATCTGCTTGTAAGATTGTAAAAGAACAAAACATCCACATATAAAAAGTTTAAGAGACTAATAGTTAGGAGCAATATTGAAAAAACTCTTATAGGGAGAGATTTTACCTATGATAGGAGAAGGAACCCGATTAATATTATAGATCATAGTAAGAGCTGCCTCACCCTAAAAGGTTTCAGGATAGGAGCATGATAAAAGAATGGCTCAAACAGTGTCAAGAATATGTCTATGTTTGAGTTTTGCTTGACCATTTTGTTAAGAGCTGTTTAGGCAAGATCTATAAATGATGGTCCCTTATTAAGCAATAAAGTTTATGACATTTTTATTTTTATATCATTATCAGTGTAACATATTGTAATATTGTAAGAAAACTAAGTTTGAATCATATTATCAAAGCAAGATTAAATAGAGAATAGTTCAGATCTATGTCACGTTAGATAGATCCATGTATAGTAAGAAAAATTATAAATAAAGATGATATAATATCTCAGACTACCTATAGTATCATAAGGTGCAGGGCCTAAAATGTTAAGAGGATCTTATATTAAAAGATGTTAAAGAAATGAAGTCATTAAAGAAAAGAGTAAGGTATAACTTTTAGATAATTAATAGGGGATACATCAAAATGTTCAGTTTTAATAGAGCCTAGAGTACCACTAGAGATTAAAGATCCTAATCTAAAAATAGAAGGATGACCTAATTAAGAGTGCCAAGAATGAGAAGTGACAGCACTAACAATAAACTTGGAGGGAAGATTTAAAGAAGTAAGATCAAACAATCATCTAACCTTATGCCTTTCTCAAGGGTCTGTAGATCTTGCACAATATAATCCTTTCTCAAGGGTCTGTAGATCTTGCATAATATAATCATGACTGGAAAAGGATAAGTTAACACCAAGTTCATATAATTGTCTAATAGAAATAAGATTTACTGAGAGTTTGGGAACAAGAAAGTTTTTAGGTAAGATTAATTTGTTGTGTGAACAATACCTATATGTTGTACATATATAGTAGAGTTATCAACATATGAATAATGGTATTGTTAACGATATTCAAGAATGGAGGAATCAAACGTTATATGATTGCAACAAGAAGAATCAAGATACAGGATGTTGAAGTCCCTAATGTGATAGATAAGGCGGGGGACGATACAGTACCAGAGTCTGATTAAAGCTATTAAAGATGGGC
This sequence comes from Erythroxylum echinodendron, assembly GCA_027575705.1. Taxonomy (NCBI): domain Eukaryota; kingdom Viridiplantae; phylum Streptophyta; class Magnoliopsida; order Malpighiales; family Erythroxylaceae; genus Erythroxylum; species Erythroxylum echinodendron. Next base: position 23,432,904 of record JANZXR010000008.1, read on the forward strand.
ATGAAGATCCTTTAAAGAGAATTTGAGAGAGGTGTTATCTGTTAACCCTCAGTGATAACAGCAGTAGTAGGAGCAGGTTGAGAGGACATGGAGTTACCTTGTTCAGAGTTCTATTTGAGGCTTTTACTATATTATGAGAAGTAATGCCCCAATTTTTTATATTATCCGTAAGATCCTCTATAAAACTTCTAACTCAAGTTATGAGAAGTTCGAGGAGAGGTATGAGTTATAAGCACAACATCAGTGGACGGAACAAAATTTTTCATGCGGAGTGTATTGAGGTAGATTTCCTCTAAGATGAGCATCTTAATTATGGTGTTGAGATAAGGTAGAGATTTTCAATGAAAGGGAGAGTTGCAAATGGGTTCGAACTCATGTTTGAGAGTCACCACAAATGCCATATATGTTGACGATCATGAAGATTTACATAGATATCAATAGTATTAAGACTAGGCTAAACATGATTGCCAAGTCCAAATAAATCCCTAAGTTCTTACAATTCAGACACATAACTATGTTTGTCTCTCCTGATTGCTGTTGAATTTGATGGAGTTTTCTATACATCTGAAATTCATTAACAATATTAGATATAGAGTAATGAATTTTCAAAAAATCGATGCTGCCTTGGTTGTGTCAAAGCATCAAAAATCAAGTCTAATTGCTTTAGTACATGTATTACAAACCATGTTAAGATTTGATGATTCTTTCCATCTTAGGCTACTAGTCTTTTTGTGAATGCATCAATGTCTTCATCTTTCTTTTTATTAGGTTTGGTACTTTTTCAGTAACAATACACCAAAGGAACCTTTATTTAAGAAAGCTCTTTAGTCTAAAGATCATAATTGGAAACATTAAAGATTATATTAATAGGAATAGGAAGGCATTAGAGAAGTCTAAAGACATCCATAGTGAATAAAGAAAATAAAATAAAAGAAACATCTATTTATAAAGATGGATTTTGATTATTCTGACCTTAAAATTGAATTAAAAATGTAAAAAAACCTTAGGAACCAGTTTAGCTTATAAAGGAACTAGGAGAAAAGTGGTTGAATTAGGTAGTCAAATTATTGGTCAACTATTTTTATAATAAACCAAACCAGTGGATCTGAACTGAACTAGGAGAGGAGATAATGCAAACACATAGATAAACAAGACAGTGACATGTGTATAAAAGAGAAAGAGCCATATGGAAAAATCAAACAAAGAAATGTGGACAAATAAAACAATATGTCACCAAATATACTGACATGGCACTGATTGTGATGACGACGTGGCATTGACTAGGATGATGACATGACATCACTAAGATGACGATGTGGTATTGACTAGGATGATGATATGGCACTGAATAGGGTATTTGATGATGTGGCATATATTATGGCGGATGACATTTATGATTACATGGCGTCACAGAGCTTATTCCTTTTAAGACTAAAAGGCATCATTTTGTTTGGAAGCTAAATGACGTCTAATTCTTCTCCTTCCTCCCAGTAGTAGCTACAGTTAGGATTTTTTTGGGTTCAATGACTTTTAATATGCATGAGGGTCGTGTAACAACATATGATGGTTTTTGTTTGCATTGCTATAATCTACTAAAACGAAGGAAAATTTTTGTATATGATAAATTGTTGTTGGAGCATATTGAAAACCCAAAATATATGGACAAAAGATTGCCAGGGAAAAGTTGAAGAAAAAACCTTAGATTTTTTACTTCTTTTTACAAAGGAGACTCCGATACAGTGTGGAACTAAAAGTAGAGGAAGAATCACGAACAGGCTTATATATTTCTATATGTATAACTCAATGTATAAGAAGGTATTTATATATAATTAGTTTGACTAAGGAGCAGTTCATTTGTATTTATTTTTTAATGTTTAATGTTTTGTTTTTTTTAAATTTTTATAAAACATGTTTGTTTGATTTTCTTGTAACATTTTGTTTTTTTAAAAAAAATAGAAATAGATTTATGTAAACATTAATTGCATGTTTTTGGAATTTTCACTTCTTGTTTTAAAAACGAAAACAACATCTTTTCCTTTTTTCTTCCCCTACTATTCTCCCCTTACCCTATTTCATTCGTTCTTTCTTTTGCCCTATTCCCTATTTTGTTCTTTCTTTCTCATATTGTTCTAACAACTTGAGGTGTATCTTCCTATTTCTTCATCTCTCTACCAACCAGGTACTTTTGTTTCTCTTTTTCTCTTTTACTAACTGCTTCTTTGATTGCAGAATAAAGATGATGTGGATTCAACTATTTTCCATCTTATCTATGATTTTTTAAAATTATGAGAATGGGTTTTTGGTTTTTTATTCTACCGTGCTTTTTTTTCTCCAAACAAAAAAGTAGGGAACCAACTACCTACCATAATAGTGAATTCTAATGTTTTGTATTTCTAGACAATGAAACATACTTAAATCTTCTAGTTTTAACTATGAGGTTTACGATAATAAGGAAGTGTCAATTTTTGTTTTTTTAGTTCATAATCAATTTTTATTCTTTGTATGATGAATAATCTATTGTAATAACTACCATACCTTGTTGCATTAATTAGAAATAATGCAAATTTTCCTGCCATTGATGATGTTACAATCCCCATTTGATCCAAAAGGACCTATTAAACGTTAGGCTTTGATCTTTATATAGTCTGTGATTGTTTAAAAGGTGTGCATGTTATCTTCAAAATGATGTCATGTTGTCCCATTAGTTTTCTATCTAAACTCATGTCAAATTTTTGTATTATAATTGTAATTTCATATCACTAATATAATTTATTGTAATTATATTTTCATTATTTATAATTGCATCCTCATTTCTATAATCACTATAATAATTCCTAACTTATTATCAACAATTTAAACCTTATTTTTATCTTTGAAAAAGCACATAAAACAAATAACACAAATAAAGGATGTTCACAACAAACTTTTGTTTTTTTAATTTAGTCTTAAAAGTTCATAATTTTGCTATATAAGTAAAACTTAGTTTTCTATTTAATGGTGTATCGAACACCTTATATTAGTGTGATAATTTTTACTCTAGTTTGTGATTATCTTATGATTATTTTTAAACCATCTTTAGTATTTATTCTTTGTGAAAATTATTATGATTGATGATCTTTTTAAAGAGCTAAGAAACATTCCTAGGTCAAGAATTGGAATTCACTAACATGAAATTTCTTATCTATTATAATATTTTCTTTTCACATTTTTATGTTGTCACTTATATTTATTTACATTTAATGATGGAATCTTTGAACAATATGAAAATTTCTAGTGATTGTATGGAAATAAATGAAAAAGATGGGATATGGAATGATATTAGAAAGATGAATTTATTTTCAAAATTTTTTGTAATAAATTATATTTTTTCAATTAATATTTCGTTGAGGATAATTGTTTGCATAATGGCCTTCTTCTTTACAAAGCCAACATCGGCATGTGTTTTTCTTTTAAGGATAATACTTCCTTAAAGAAGTGTAGAAGGGAAATCAAACAACTACTACCTTTTTCAAATCTAATTGGAAGAATATTAAGGCATGTCTTCAAACAAAATTCAAGAAGCAGTATACTAATATTCAATTAAAGAATAAGTATATTGCATTAAAGGCTAGATTGAAGAATTTCAAGAACTTAGTTAAAGTAATAGGAATCAATTACAACTCCTTCACTAGTGAAGTTAATGCTACAGATTAGTGTTGAGAACATATATTTAAGGTAAAATATATCTTTGTTTATTAATATATCATATTATATAATATTTGTTCTCATGTTTCCTTTTCATCATTGTAGGTACGTAAAATGGCTCACAAATTCAAGAAAAAAAAGGATACAAGGAGTTTTCAGACTTGCGTCATATTTTTGGAGATAATACTGCAAATAATTTCCATGCACATTCATTGAATAAATCTCCATCAAATAGTACAAAATAGGAACATAGAATTGGTGTTGATGAAAATTGCTTATATAATAAAAAAGGAGATCAAGCTATAAGTTGTCCTTCTAAGAAAAAAATGTCCTAAGAATAAGAATGCAAAGAAGACATACTCTAACATTTTAGAAGATATCTTAATTGTAATTGGTGAACAATAAAAAAGATAGAATGATTTACTTAAGGAAAGACTGATCAAAACATCATTCACTATGCTTTACTTAAGGAAAGACTGATCAAAACATCATTCACTATAGTTAATGATGTTTTGATCAGTCTTTCCTTAAGTAATCCATTCTGGAATGGATCTGAAGCTTCATTAATTAATCAAGGGACTAATACAATGATGAAATGTTTAAATTCCTTAGATGAATTAGGAGTTGAGGATATGCAATATAAAAAGGTTGTGAAGGCATTGCGTGATTCTACACTTTATAAGGAAATTTTTATGAAGATGGCAAATGGAAGGAAGCTGGATTAAATTATGTCACTTTAGTTACTTTTTAAGTTATTGCATATCAAATTCTTATTAATTTGACACTTTTATATTAAGAACTATTCCATGGTTTGAACATTTTAAGTTTATGTTTTGTATGCATATTTAAGATAAACCTTTTAGTCGAATGTCTTTAATAATTATTTAATGTTGTTGCTATAGATATATGACTTCCTTATCGAATTTCGAATAAGATTTTGATTATAAATTAAAGAAGGTAGTTATTATTTCTCTAGTTGGGGAGGAGAACAAATATTTTCATTTACAAAAGCAATGATGTAGGACTTCTTCTCTATCATATCACGATTGGATATTAAAGCTTTTGAATGGGAATACTATGAGGATTATTAAAAACTTAAGAATGAACAAGACAATCTTCTTGAACTTATATGATGACCTGAAGAGTTTAGGAGGCTTAAAGCCAACAGATCATTTTGGAGGAACAAGTAACAATTTTCTTAATTACTATACGTATAGTGAGACAACTAGAGTTAATGTAAAACACTTTCAACATTTGATATGGACAATTTCGATATAGTTTCGCAAAGCTTTATATGCAGTTAACCATCTTACAATAAGGAGTCATTATTCAACCATCCTTTATAAGTACACCTTCTAAGTTTCAACATATTCAGAATTATTTCCATATTTTCAAGTATATTCATATATTTAATTCCGATTTTCATTATGTCCTTATGACTAATAATTATTTTAATATTGTAGTTTTATTTTTTAGGATTATATAAGAGTAATAGATTGTGCAAATATTGACGTACATGTTTCAACCGTTGAAAAAAATACCATATAGGGGCAAAATAACTGATCTAACCTAAAATATTATGTGTTGTTGCTCATTTGAGTATTTCACATATGTAATGGTTGGATGGGAAAGTACTGCAAATGATTCTAGAGTTCTTTTAGAAACAGTAACAAATCCAGTGAACCAATTTCTTATGCCTCTATAAGGTACTACATTATCTTAAATAAAAAAAGCAATTACGATTAATTTTTAATAACTTTTTGTTAATATTATGTTCTTTATATATTAGATAAGTTCTATCTAGTTGATTTAGGTTACACCAATATGCTTAAATTTATTCATCATAATGAGGTGAGAGATATCATTTGTAAGATTCTAGAGGAAGACGAAGACCTCAAAATTTACGTAAATTATTTAACCACATGAATTTTTCATTAAGAAATATTATTGAAAGATGTTTTACCACTTTAAAAGCAAGAATCCATATACCTTCAAACATGCCGAGTTATGATATGAAGAAACAAAAAAACGTCCTTATTGCTTATTATGTTATACACAATTATATTAAAATGCATGGACAAAGCAATGGATTATTTAATAATTGTGTTGAAAATAAAGAACAAATTAAGGAAAGTGAAAATGAAGGCAAGTTCTCAAATGGAACATAATATCACTCCAACACAACTTTCAAAGATGATTTGAAAGTGAGATGAAATTACTAGACAACTATGGAATGATTATATTTAGGGAAAGTAAAGATGCAAATGCAAGTTTTCAAATGGAACATAATATCACTTTAACATAACTTTGAAGTATATCTTGAAAGCAAGATGAAATTGCTAGACAAATGTGGAATGATTAATATTAGTTAAAATTGATCCAACCTAAAACATTATTTATTGTTGCTCATTTGACATGTATTTCACATATGTAATGGTTGGATGGGAAGGTACTGCAAATGACTCTCGAGTTCTTTTAGAAATAGTAACAAATCCAGTAAACCAATTTCTTATTCCTTTATAAGGTATTACATTATTTTACATAAAAATATTAATTACGATTAATTTTTAATAACTTTTTGTTAGTATTATGTTCTTTATATATTAGATAAGTTCTATCTAGTTGATTCAGGTTACACCAATATGCTTAGATTTATTTCACCATAATGAGGTGAGAGATATCATTTGTGAGATTCTAGAGGAAGAGGAAGACCTCAAAATTTTCGTAAATTATTTAACTGCATGAATTTTTCATTAAGAAATATTATTGAAAGATGTTTTACCACTTTAAAAGCAAGAATCCCTATACCTTCAAACATGCAGAGTTATGATATGAAGAAACAAAAAAAACGTCCTCATTGCTTACTATGTTATACAAAATTATATTAAAAATGCATGGACAAAGCAATGGATTATTTAAATTGTGTTGAAAATGAAGAACAAATTAAGGAAAGTGAAAATGAAGGCAAGTTCTCAAATGGAATATAATATCACTCCAACACAACTTTGAAAGATGATTTGAAAGTGAGATGAAATTACTAGCCAACTATGGAATGATTATATTTAGGGAAAGTAAAGATGAAAATGCAAGTTTTCAAATGGAACATAATATCACTTTAACATCACTTTGAAGTATGTCTTGAAAGCAAGATGAAATTGCTAGATAAATGTGGAATGACTAATATTAGTTCTAATTGATCTAACCTAAAATATTATTTATTGTTGCTCATTTGACATGTATTTCACATATGTAATGGTTGGATGGGAAGGTACTGCAAATGACTCTCGAGTTCTTTTAGAAACAGTAACAAATCCAGTAAACCAATTTCTTATTCCTTTATAAGGTATTACATTATTTTACATAAAAATAGTAATTACAATTAATTTTTAATATCTTTTTGTTAATATTATGTTATTTATATATTAGATAAGTTCTATCTAGTTGATTCAGGTTACACCAATATGCTTAGATTTAATTCACCATACTGAAGTGAGAGATGTCATTTGTGAGATTCTAGAGGAAGAGGAAGAGCTCAAAATTTATGTAAATTATTTAACTATATGAATTCTTCATTAAGAAATATTATTGAAAGATGTTTTAGGAATTTAAGAGCAAGATTCCCCATACCTTCAAACATGCCGAGTTATGATACGAAGAAACAAAAATACATCCTTATTGCTTATTATGTTATACACAATTATATTAAAATGCATGGACAAAGCAATGGATTATTTGATAATTGTGTTGAAAATGAAGAAAAAATTAAGGAAAGTGAAAATGAAGGCAAGTTCTCAAATGGAATATAATATCACTTCAACACAACTTTAAAAGATGTCTTGAAAGTGAGATGAAATTACTAGACAATTGTGGAATGATTATATTTCGGGAAAGTAAAGATGAAGATGCAAGTTTTCAAATGGAACATAATATCACTTTAACACAACTTTAAAGTATGTCTTAAAAGCCAGATAAAATTGCTTGATAAATGTGGAATGATTAATATTAGCTCTAATTGATCTAACCTAAAATATTATGTATTGTTGCTCATTTGACATGTATTTCACATATGTAATGGTTAGATAGGAAGGTACTGCAAATGATTCTCGAGTTCTTTTAGAAACAGTAACAAATCCAGGGAACCAATTTCTTATTCCTTTATAAGGTATTACATTATTTTAAATAAAAATGTTAACTACGATTAATTTTTTATAACTTTTTGTTAATATTATGTTCTTTATATATTAAATAAGTTCTATCTAGTTGATTCAGGTTACATCAATATGCTTTGATTTATTTCACCATACTAAGGTGAGAGATATCATTTGTTAGATTCTAGAGGAAGAGGAAGAGCTCAAATTTTACGTAAATTATTTAACTACATGACTTTCTTCATTAAGAAATATTATTGAAAGATGTTTTATCACTTTAAAAGCAAGATTCCCTATACTTTCAAACATGCCGAGTTATGATATGAAGAAACAAAAAAAGGTCCTTATTGCTTATTATGTTATAAACAATTATACTAAAATGCGTGGACAAAGCAATGGATTGTTTGATAATTGTGTTAAAAATGAAGAACAAATTAAGGAAAGTGAAAATGAAGGCAAGTTCTCAAATGAAATATAATATCACTCCAACACAACTTTGAAAGATGTCTTGAAAGTGAGATGAAATTACTAGACAACTGTGGAATGATTATATTTAGGGAAAGTAAAGATGAAGATGCATGTTTTCAAATGGAACATAATATCACTTTAACACAACGTTGAAGTATGTTTTGAAATCAAGATAAAATTACTAGACAAATGTGGAATGATTAATATTAGTTCTAATTTATCTAACCTAAAATATTATGTATTGTTGCTCATTTGACATGCATTTCACATTTATAATGGTTGGATGGGAAGGTACTGCAAATGACTCTCGAGTTCTTTTAGAAACAGTAACAAATCCAGGGAACCAATTTCTTATTCCTTTATATGGTTTTACATTATTTAAAATAAAAATAGTAACTACGATTAATTTTTAATAACTTTTTGTTAATATTATGTTCTTTATATATTAGATAAGTTCTATCTAGTTGATTCAGGTTGCACTAATATGCTTAGATTTATTTCATCATACTGAGGTGAGAGATATCATTTGTGAGATTCTAGAGAAAGAGGACGAACTCAAAATTTACATAAATTATTTAACTACATGAATTCTTTATTAAGAAATATTATTGAAAGATGTTTTAGCACTTTAAAAGCAAGATTCCCTATACCTTCAAACATGCCGAGTTACGATATGAAGAAACAAAAATATGTCCTTATTGCTTATTATGTTATACACAATTATGTTAAAGTACGTGGACAAAGCAAGGGATTATTTGATCATTGTGTTAAAAATGAAGAACAAATTAAGGAAAGTGAAAATGAAGGCAAGTTCTCAAGTGAAATATAATATCACTCCAACACAACATTAAAAGATGTCTTGAAAGTGAGATGAAATTACTAGACAAACATGGAATGATTATATTTAGGGAAAGTAAAGATGAAGATGCAATTTTTCAAGTGGAACATAATATCACTCCAGAGCAACTTTGAAGTATGCTTGAAACCAAGATGAAATTGCTGGACAAATGTGTAATGATTAATATTAGTTCTAATTGATTTTTTATTTTTAAATGAAAATACTATTATATTTTATTTTTATAGAATTTTATTATATACGATTAAGGTACAAATTTTTTAATTATATAAATATTCATACATTTTATTTCTAACCATAATGAAAATAAATTAATTTAAGAATATAATTTGATATATTAAAAGTAATTAAAATTTATCTAATAGTCTAATTAAGAAATAGAAATAGAATAAGCCAAACATATTTTTCATTTTTAGTTTTTAATTACAAATTTCAATCAAATAGTTTTTTAGTTTTTTATTACAAATCTCAATTAGACATTTTTTTATTTTTTAATAAAATCAAAACAAAAAACCATAAAAAAAAAGTACAATTAAACCAACCTTAAATATCTCTAATTTTATACTATACAATCATATCAATTTGTTAGAATTATGGATAATATTATAAAGCTAGAATCAAGGACAAGAGAAAATCTTATAATGATAAGATTATTCTTAACAATTTGTATCTTCTTTCCATGAAAGACTCCGCACAAAATAGATGAAGAATAAGAACAAAAGTATTGAATCTTTTTGTAACAGAAAACCTCTGCCTTTTCAAATTATTGAAAAGAAAAATTAATAAAACAACTAAATTGTTATTTTATTCGCTTTAAATTTTTCTCTTTTGACACATGGCATGCTATTGTAGGTCCACGTAGTAGAAACTCTATTCAAGCCTTGTCACTCGTCATCTTTTTATTGTTACAAAATGATATTGTTTTCAACAAACGATTTCATTTTGCCTATAAGGTTTGGACTTAAGCCAAGGTTGGGTATGGGCAGCCAAAGTTTCAGTCCAGCTTGAGGCCTGACTTTTTTTGAAATTTTGGGTCAGAGGCACTGTCCAAGGGTTGATCAACCAGCACCTAGCCTATTGATCTTAGGTTGGGCCGGTCGAGTCAAACTGAGTTCGGGCCCAGTTGCCCTACCAAATTACAGGCTATAACCATTTTTCTTAAGTTGTCGTCGCAATCAAGGTATTTTCTTGTTGTGTCCTCACTTTGAGGAGATGTCATTAGCTGAAATATATGATGAATATGGGTATTATAGTCATAGAATAATTCCTCCATAAAAACGTGACATATATTTGTACAAAAATCTTTTCCAATATCCAGACCAATAAATGTGCTTCGAACAATAACTTCAATGAAGCAATCGGATAATCTATTATTAAATATAGATTCCATATTAAGTGAAAAAGTAGGATTTGTTGCAAGAATGGCTTATTAAGCATGACAATGCTTTCTCGTTTAGGTAATGAATGCTTTCTTTTTTAACAATAGGAAAGTGTCTAGGTGATAGAATTGTACACCTCTAAATGCTATTATTTTTTTCTTTTTTTTTGCTTACAACGGAACCAAAACAACGCTATCTCATGCAGCGACTATACGCAATGCCCTGCCGATCTTTGTGGAGAAATTCCTCGGTCGCTGCTGGAAGTGTCTATAACCAATAAAGGCCAGGACGAGACAAAAGGGCGAGCTTGGCCAGGCGATCTGCGCTCTGATTTCCTTCCCTGGGGACATGATGGATCTGGACATCCCATGCTCGTCATAAGACTGCAAGAATTTCCTACACCAAAGAAAAATTAAAATCCGTGAGTGGCATATTGGAAGAAGAGAGAATGTTAATGACCTGTAAAGCATCCACTTCAAGAATAACACGTCGATAGCTGAGGGTCTAGGCCAAAGAGAGTCCCTCATGAACTCCCCAAAGTTTGGCATTCAGGGGTGACCACCCAGCAAAGTGCTTAATAAAACCACCCCGCCACTGCCCCTGGGCATCCCTGATGAGACCCCCTGCAGTGGCTGTATGAGACTCAGGTTGGACCGCTCCATCAGTATTCAGCTTGACCTATCCATCTAGCGGAGGGGTTCATCGAATGGGATGGCCAACAGGCACTCCCTACTTGCCTAGTACTCGATCCGTCATTGCTCTCGTAAGTACCAAGCATGAGTTGGATGGGACGTTTAGATGCAATATTGACAAATTCAATATGACATCCATGCCTTACTTGTCAGATTAGACAATGAAGGCCTAAAATCTTTGCTTTTTCTGCTGATATGGGGTTGAAATGGAGAAGGTAAAGAGTAATGACAAAAGCATATCTTTTATTGTTATCCAATTTTGGTATACATCATTATTATTATCATGATCATTGTCATCTTTGTTATGATCATCAAGTTACACTAAGTTTGAAAACAAATGGAACACCAATAGCCATTAGGCAAATCTCTCTTGTGATGAACGTAGACACAATGGTGAAGCTCTTTGCCACGTTTATGTCTAGAATAGGTTGTACATTTGGCCACTTTATTGAGGTCTGACTCTAGTTTCTGGTCCTCTATTTCTAAACTCTCCATAGAACAATATAGTCTCGATACCATCGTAACCACCCGTCAGGTATTATCACATATAACATGTCACTCATTATGAGCAATGTTTTTGTGTATGAACTTTATGGCCTGCCAAGATAAGTCTATATTGGGGTTTTTGAGTCCTCTAGATCACCATCTCCACTGACGTTGCAAAGGTGAAATGAGAATCCACTTCATTCTTTTTAGCTCTAGCGGCCATTCGTAATTATTGTGTTGGCCTGATTTTGTAGAGCTTCCCTTGCCATAATATAAACACCCCATTGCTGACTATGAAATCTGCCATCCTATGAATATGATATTTTCTATAGAACTGAGAACTAAGCTAGATAAACACTGCATCTTGGCGTCCCTTAATTGTCCACTGCTAGAAGCAGAGGAGTCATTCTAGAATTCATCGAAAAGTGACTCCTATTTCTAAGGACCTTCAAAAATCATGCATTTTGAATAACTTCCTTGTCAAAGCAGAGGGCTTCAATGAGGCAATATTGGTAGGCCTGTCCACCCAATTCTCTAGCACTAAACAATATATTTGTTGCTAAAAGGTCAAAGCTATTAAGTTAAAGATGAAAAACTAAAAACCATAAAGTTTCCTAACACTAAAGCAACATTGGATAAAGCTAAAGATAATCTAGTGGCACTCAATTTCTACTTTGTTTTAATCCTAATTACTCTAGGATCATTCAAAAGGAGAAGTCAGACTTGGAGGATTATTTAAGAGCTGTGCAAAATCACTCATCTCTAATTTAATAAAGGGTTAGAATTAATTGGCTTAAAGAGGGGGATAAAGTAACCAAGTTCTTATTTAATTCCCTAGTAGATAGGAAGAACATAAATAAAATTTGTTCTATTAATGGTGTGGATGGGAAACTTTTTACAGATCAGGATAACATTACAGAGGAGGCTCTTAAATTCTATAAGGGGCTTCTTGGTTCGGACTAAAGCTCTTCACCTTCTCTGGACACTCTCAAATCTATCATCACTAACAAAATTCCAATTAAAGCTTCTAAAAAACTAGTGAAACCAATCTTAAATGAGGAAATTAATGCGACAATCTTCTCTCTAAATGGGATAAAGGCGTTAGGGTTGGATGGGTTTAATGGTTATTTCTATAAGAAAACCTGGTCTATCACCATTCTATGGTCACAGAGGCAATTAATAAGTTCTTTAACAAAGGAGTAATCCTGAAGGAATTTAACAAGACTTTTCTCCGCCTAGTTCCTAAAATTACAAATCCCTCATCCTTTAGAGACTTTAGACCAATCTTTTGTACAAATTTCATTTATAAAATCATTGATAAGATTTTAGCAAACAAATTGAAAGGGTTACTTGGATCAATTACTAGTGATAATCAGAATGCATTCATGGAGAATAGGATCATTGAGAATAATATTCTAGTTATCCAGGAACTCCTAAAAGGATACATTAGGAAGAATTCTCCCTTTAACTGTGTTGTTAAAATATATTTTAATAAGGCCTTCGATTGTGTTAATTGGTCTTTCCTTTTCTATGTTCTTAAGGATTTTAATTTCCTGACATCTATATCAAGACTATTATGTATTGGTTAATGGCACCAGCTTAGAGATTTAAGGAGAGTAGAGGAACTAGACAAGAGGACCCTTTGTCACCCTATCGGTTTATTCTTTATACATAAGTCATATCCCAACTGTTGAAGCATAATGTCTCTAATAATCTAAGTTCAAGTTCCATTCTAGGTAAAGATATCTCTTACTCATCTTTGTTTTGTAGATGACTTGGTTTTATTCTCTAAAGTTCATACAAAATCAGCTAAACTATTGATGGAAACTCTCAAGCTTTTTACTTTGATGTCAGGCCTAAATGTGAATCTTAACAAAAGCCATTTTACCCTATCTATATCTGCTGAATTCCTATAGGATATTATTTCCAATCTTACTAGAATGAGTAGGAAAAGCCCTCCATTGCAATACCTAGGTCTACCAATTACTACTAGAAGGTTAACATTCAATGAATATCTTCCTTTGATTGACAAGGTTTAGAAGAAAATTAACAAATGGACTAATAAGTTTCTGTCTTTTGGGAGAAGAGTTTAATATGTTATTTGCTCTATGCATACCTATTAGAGCTCTCATTTTCCCTTTTCCAAAAAATTAATTAAATCATCTGAGAAAATGAGAAGAGATTCTCTGTAAGGAAAAACGGAAGGGAAGTCTAGTCATCCTAAAGTCAAATGGGAAGAAGTATGTAAAAGGAGGATTGATAATCATTTCTATTAAGGTTACCAATAAAGTCTTAATGTTAAAAAGACTCCAAAGAGTGATCCAAGATAAAAAGTCCCTTTGGATGAAATGGTTATACAACTACTTCTTAAAAGGGAAAAGTCTATGGGCCCTATCAATAAGAACAACATTCTTTTGGTTCCAAAAACAACAGTTAAAAATCATAAATGCGAAGGCAAATGAAGTAAGCTTCATAATTAGAAATGATAACTTAGCATTCTTATGGCATGACAACTGGATAGGCTATGGTCCTCTATTTCAAGTACTTGAAGCAATAATAGCTCTCTCAGGAATAATCGATAAGGCCAAGGTTACAACCCTAATTACCCATAATCCTTTGGTGCGATTTCTAGAAATTTTACAGCATTGGAAACCCTCTTATTCTCATGATCCTAATCATCAGGACTGTTATATATAGTTTGATCTGCCTACTAACAAATTCACAACTAAGGATTCCAGAAATAAGATTCATAAAAATAATCAATAGATCCCCTGGCATAGGTAATTTGAAATAAGCTCTTAAGACCCAATGTTACTTCCCTACTTTGGTTAATAGTTAAAGATAGACTAGCTAAGATAGATTATTATACATGAGTTTGAATAGGAGCTGTATCCTATGCGAGGAGGATACTGAACCAAGAGATCATCTGTTTTTCAATTACTTTTTCTCCAACTCAATTTGGAGCAAACTTAGAGAGATTTACTCGTGGAATGAGAACTCTAGCTCTATTCTAGGGGCTATTAATGGGTTAATTGTTTTACAAACCTCTATTCTACTATGGAAAAGCATGTGTTGATCCTAGCCATAACTATTCAGGAGTTATGGAAGGAGAGGAACTTTGAAACGTTCCAAAACAAGGAAACATCTATGCAGAAAATCATGCAAGGCATAACACAGGAGACAAGAGAACAATTTATTTACTGGGAACTAATGCAATAATGGTGGAAAAAACAAGAAGAGTGGAGTGCGTAGACACCTCAAAGGCAACGGTTTCCAAAACATGCAAATTTCTAAAAGTTGGTGCAAACTTCACATAGCTTTTAAGAGTTGTTAGAAAATTATTGACATCTCAAACTGGAGAACTAATAATGAAAAGATAGAAATCAGGTCACTTTTAACTGATGGCGCTCTGATCTAAGAGGGGTAGCAGTGAAGTAGCTTGGAGCCGACGGAAGACAAATGGGATTTCTGCAATCCCTAATTTGGTAAAGTCTGGAGGAAGGAGCTTTTTATCCCTTTCTAGAGAGGGTCACTAAATGGTGCGTAGCTAGGGATTTTCTCTCTTAATTCTTGAGACGTGTGTGCTTTGGTTTCTTTGCCCTGGGTAACCTTATCTTATGTAATAATATTATGTAACATGTTTTGTTTTATAGCTTAATTGAACACAAAATTTATTTCTACACTACATCTCTCTTACATATATCCTGAAAAGATTTGGAGGTTTCCTTTTTGTAACTTTTTCTCGAGGATGGTGGTATCTTCGCCATAGAGCAATATTTTCTTTTAATTACAATCACAACCATTGATGACATAGTTGGGCGTGGCTTAACGTTTTTAGATTAATTGTAGGGCTGTGAAAACTGTCTACCCATTTGTGAAATGCCCTTATCTTGGCTTCACTTACCTTACTTACGTTATACGCAATAACAATAACAACAATATTAAATTTTGCTAAACACGAGATTTTAAGAGTTCAGTGTACATGTTCTTAAATTAGTTAGGTGCAACTGATTTCCTTTTCTAATTTCATATCACCTTCTACTAATTTTATGAAAAAAAATTATATATGAGGAAGAAGAATAGGAAAAAATAATAAACCAAGATCCGGATATTAAGGTTATAACATGGGTTAAAATAATTACCGAGTAAATCGATGAAAAAGTCAAAATCATACTCTGAATGTGAATGTAGTTTTCTAGTTAACTTGTTCTACGAATCGCACATTCTCTTGAAACATGACTGATTATTTTACGCCTATTACATTCGCCAAAACAAGATAATGCCATGCACATGCCTGGTAGATCGATCCTTGTATCGTATGTTCCATTAATTAATTAGCTCAAGACTAGCATTGTTGATCTCTTATATTCTAATCTATACAAAAAACAGATTTCGATTCTAACAACCTTTTGCTGTTGTTGAGAAAAGATATGTACTGGCAAAATAATATCTTTATCTTTATTTTAATATTACTTTTAAAATTATACTTAGCCGTCTCTGTATATCTTTATCTTTATTTTAGTTTCTCCTTGTGCATCCACTGCCCTTACCATTTCAATTAGTTTTTTATTGTATTTTTATTCATATCTAATTTATATTTATGTTTATCATTCTATTTTTCCTCTATCTTGTCACAAAAGAAAGCAACAGTTATAAAAGATAATTGAAACTTGATAATATATGACAATCATCATATACACATAATATTCATATCCTTAATGTTATCATTATTCTAACATAAGTTAAAACGTTACATATTTTGATAGGTGTTTAACAATTATATTAAAATCACCATATTTGTTTTATCGAAATTCATGATCATTATCAAATCCTATAATAAAACATATTTGTTAAATAATATTTATTCTCTCGTAAATTTTTGGTTATGTAGAATATTAATTATATATTTAATTATGTACACTATTTAACATAAAAACGTTAAATCAAGTTAATAAACTGTTGGATTTTAGTCATATTACAAAAGCAATTAGCACTTAATTACAAGAATTTTAGTACGAGGGGAATGTTGTTATTAGGTTTTCTCATAGTACTATTGTCAATATTATTGTGCGTATTTATAGAAATAATAAAAGGAATAGGTGAATGTATTAATAACTTTTTTAAGTAAAAAGTAAGGAGCTAGTATTGCTTCTCTAAAGTGGGTCCAATAGGCATAAGATACACTTTCTCATGGGGTCTGTACTCTATAGTAGCTAACACTTTCTCATGGGGTTTGTACTCTATAGTAGCTTCAAAATCCCACGGGGAATTCCATATATTGTTTCATACTCTTGCAACTAAACTGGACACAAGGTCTGACTATAGTCGTATCTCAAAAGCCATTAGTATGTAGTTATAAATTCTCTAAAACATGCTAATTTTATCAGTATAGTTCATTGTTCTCTTATTGATAACCATCTGCTCTCTAACTTAAAGTTCTCTCTTTACCCTCTTTATTTTATGGAAAAAGCTGATATTCCTCTCCTATATTATGTAGATGTAGGAGGCAAAAAATAATGAAAACAACTTCCTATCATCTTTGAAGTAACTCTTTGCTCCTTGTAGCCACTCTAGGAATTCCAGATAGTTGAGATCGGAATCTTCTAGATGGCACAAGTCTAGAACATCTTTCCAAATAACTAAGAAGAAGTTGCATTTAAAAAAGAGATATGTATGAAATCTTTTGAGTTTTTCTTACATAGATTCCACTTGTTTTGTAAGGTTTAGGTGGTTCAAATTATTAAGAGTTATTAGTCTATTCAACATTGTCAACAAAGTAACACAAACTATTGGATCCCACTTTTAGGATTTTTATATTTTATTTTATTTTAATTATTTTATTAGATTATCAAGCATGGAAAATAAA
>JANZXR010000008.1:23455539-23470162 GCA_027575705.1 Erythroxylum echinodendron
TATATAACAGTTTTGAGTGTTTAAAATGAATCTAGAATTTAGAAATAGGTGCATGGTGATGTTTGGAGATGAGAAAGAGTGATTAAAATGAAAGTTTGAGGAAGAAATGAAGAGAATGCAAAAATTGAAAATGCAGAAAAAATATAAAGGAAAGTGCAGGGAATGAAGAAATAAAGGAAAGATTTTCTGGTTTTGATTTTATGTTTTAATTTGTTTGTGAATGATATTGAGTTGAAATGGAGTTGATAATGAAGAGTAAATGAAGTAGAAAGGGTAATCTTTGTACAAGATGTGTTAGCTGCATGAGGTTGGATGTTATGAAATCTAGAAAATTGGAAGATGAGTGCTGGAGAATGTAGCTGGGACATATTCACTGATTATACTTCTATGTTTTATGTATAACTTGATCTGTAGTAATCCAAATGCGATGATTCTTAATCTGGATTAAACTAGAGGTGTAAGGCTACATGTTTCAAGCAGACATTGAATTTAAATTTTGTCCTTAAGAGTCTCAAAATTTTTATTAAAATTGAGATAGTGTTCTATTGAGGTATAAAAATCAGTATGGAGTATTTTGATCATAACTTGCACGATATAGGATCAAAATGTATCAATTTAGTGTTGTTAGAAACCTAATACATAGAGGAAAATTTTATTAGAAGAAAGTTTTGTCTGAAAACTTCTTGTTTTTAGTCAAAAATGGAAAGAAAGGAAGAAATGAAGGAAGAGAACATAACAGGGTGGAAAGTCACGATCGTGCCTCTGCTGTTGAAGGAAGAGAGTCACGATTATGCACGTCGCGATCGTGCCTCTACTGTTGAAGGAAGAAAGTCACGATCATGCATCTGCATGTCCACAATCATGACTTTCTTCCTTCAACAGCAGAGGCACGATCACGAATTTCCACCCTGTTATGTTGAAGGAAGAAAGTCACGATCGTGCACATGCACGATCGCTACTTTGAAACTCTGAAAAAAAGAGAGGAACTGTTTTGAACATCCTTTGATCTTTTATCCATAACTTCTTCTCCTGACCACCAAATGACATGGTATTTGAACCAACAGAGTTGAAACACATTGTTATACATCTACACTAAAAATTATAACCATATGAAATCATTTGTGAGAGATTTAGTGATAAATTTGAGAACAAATTGATGAGTTATGGAATTTCATAGCTGGAGTATTTTCACTAAACATGCTTCTTTATTTTAGACCTAACTTGTTATGTGGTTATCAAAATGGAATGATTCTTAATTTGAAGAAAAATAGAGACATAGGGCTACAAAGTTTTTGAAGAAATAGAATTTTAATTCTATCTCTAAGAATTTCAAATTTTGGCTTGAAATTGAGACTTGGCTTAGGCTATATCACTACCAGATACAGAAATCATATCCTGCTGTTATTGAATAAACTGTACTGACGTAGGATGAGTCAGACAAAAGTGTCTCCATAAAAGTTGTAACTTATTCTCTTAGCTTTATAATTTCTGGATATTAGAATTGAGAGATATGAGTTGTACAACTTGAGAGTATGATCATGCATTAGTTAAATTTCTAATGTGCTTAGTCTACAATATTTGGAGTATAACTTTCAGAGTACCAAAATGAATTGAATGATCTTAGAGTCACTAGAAACTTAAGAGGTAGGAGAGAAATTTTCTAGAAGAAAGTATTGTCAAATTATTTCATTTTTGTGGTCAGATTGATCATGAATAGTAGACCCGAAGGTATATTCAGGAAAAATCTGAATTGACAAAATGAGTTATGAATTTCGATTTTAATGGTTTTATTGAAGTATAAACCATAAGTGTAAATGATACTTATGTAAGTTTGAAAATATGAATGTTTGCGTGATGAGAATAATAGAGCGATACTCGAGATTGTCATTGAACATGCATTGTGCATATTTCATATACATATATGTGCATTAACAAATACTTATAATTGTGCAAAAGTGTGATATGTGTATATTGCTTGACATAGAGGAGCAATTGGAATATCAACATCCAGACGTTGTTGGAACTTCCAGGCATTAGCTTCGGGAGCAACCTATGAGTAACTTAGACAGTCTCACTCAATTAATTGTTTGTTTTATATTATGTTTGAATTATTGAATGAATGTGATTTGATTGTGTTGATTCCAGACAATGAAGGTCCGATGATTCTGATGAATGAATGTGATATTGAAGTACTACTTGTATGTGAATGTGAAGAACTAAATGCTTCATGACATGATTGATTGATTATGAGAGATGCATTCCATACATGAATGCAAGATTAGATAATGAGAGTTGTGACTTAAGCAGCCACAAAAAATGAGCTTAAAGCTCTAAATGTGATTAAGAGCCAAAGGCTCACTATCTAAAATAAGTCCTGTATCCCCAACGGATAAGGGACAGTATAAATGAGCCCAGTATCCACAATAGATAAGGGACAGTTTAGGCACTCGGTCACAATAATGCAATAATTGGAAAAGAGTCACATGAGCATTTCATATACATTTTTAATAAGTATGTTTGATTGTCCTTTAAATGAGAATGTGATATGTGATAATTTATGCAAAATGTAAATATGTGAATTATATATTATATGTGTGATGTATTGCATGAATTGAGTGAGTCATCGATAATGGTTACCTCATTGAGGTAAAACTCACTCAAAATTACACGTTGACATTTTAGGACCGAGAGAGGACCTTAGCTACTGAGAGACACTACAAGAAGTATAGTCTTGTACTTTTGGGAAGAAGAAGAAATGGCTCAAAGGGCGGTCAGCTGGGATTGGAATGATTAGATAAACTTTTTGTATATTTTCCTCTTTTATGTCGCATATTTTGTATTAGGATAAGATGATGTACATGTATAGGTTTTTAAAAATATACAATGTAAATACGTTCGGATTTATGAAATGAAATAAGGAATACAGTTTGGATTTGGTTCTAAAATTTGGCTACTTTTATATATAATAGTTGATGCCACGACTAAGTTAGATATGTTTCCATGTTATAAAGTTAAGGTGAGGTAGTTAACATGTCATTATTATAGATTATATACTAGAATATCCACATGGTGTTCTAGTATGTAATTTATAGTAATGGGGTGTTTTATACACAATATAAGCAAATATAATAGCGAGGAAGTGGAGTTAGTACTTTCCTAAGTAATAAGCTTTTTTGATTATGATTTGGGATTATATATCCAATATTATACTAAAATCCTTACAAAATATGAAGAAAAAGGGATAAAAAGAATAAAGGAAATAAAAATAACGTAGATAATTAAGCAATAAGAAACATCATTAATTATAATATTAGATAAAACAAAATAAAAACGGAAGGAAAATAAGAAATATAAATAAGTCACAAAGGAAAAAAAGAAGATAAAAAAGTCAAAAATCTCCCTTATGATGTGCTCCAAGATGGTTTGACGAAGGAGGGTCCTCAGTTTGATGATCTTGATCAGGTTGAGGAGCTGCTGAGGAAGTTCCCTTGATAGATGATTGAGGTTGAAAATCAATGCCTTGATGGCTTACGATTAACAACATTAGCTCTCCTATCTATCCAATTGTTGTCTCAAGCCTTCTTAGTCACTCATCTAAAGCTTCGAGCCATCCTACCCACTCAATAATCTCTGCCTACTATCATCGAGTAGTCTTTTGAGTACCTAGAAACTGAGCTTCCCACCTTTCCAACAATGCTATCTTTAGCTGGTTTGGATATGGTATCTTAGCCCTAGGAACTCTTAGACTATCCTTCATTGGTACTACATGTAAAACCCCAAACTTTCCCTTCTATCGATTTATAGATTTTATTCCGGATGAATAGTATTTTTAAATGAATAGTGAACCCAGGTAAACAATATTTCCACTTGAATAGGGATTTTGAGGACCCAAACTCAAAAAAAAAGAAAATACCCATAATAGGTTTAGAGTTAAATGACATTCAAATGGATCAAAAACAAGTCAAATCAGATGAATTTTAGGAATTTCATAAGTTTAGGACAAAAATGTCCTTTTTGGAAAATAATAGGTATTAATGATTTTAAACCCATTCAAAATTTTTGAGGTACCTAATTACTCAGCTAATTACTATGTATTGATCCTAATTAAAGTATCACATGGTCAATTTGATGGTGAGATGGCAGTGGAATATTTTGGGATTTAATCTGCTTTATAGGTGTAGTAATCCATGAAAGGGAGAATTGCTCTTTTTACATAAATGGAGTTAATTAATAAATTTTAAATGAATCACATTTATCAAACAACATATGGTTTAAGAATCATTAAATTAGATGGTGATGAGTCATTTAAGATGTTTAATAAGAAAATGACATGTGCAAAGTATTAAAGTATTATAAAAAGGCAAAAGAAGACAAAATTTGGTTCATTGGAAAGGAGGATTCGTGAGAACCAAAAAGAAAGGAAGAAAAGAAGAGAGAAAGAGGGAGAATTTGGCCAAGGAGAAGAGGAAGAAGGTGCCATTTTTGATGGATTTGGAGTAGAAAGTGAAGAAATCTTGACTTAGGATTGGTGTTCACCAATTTCATAAGAGATTGGGAGAAAAAGTGGTCTCTTAGGAGAAAAAGTGGTAAGTATTTCTTAGTTTAAGTTGTTTATTTTATGGATTTTATATGGAATGGAGTTATTTAAGATCAAAGGTTGTTTTTGACTTGTTATGGAGTAAACAATAAACTTGAAAGCATGTAAAGGTTTAAAACAAAAAAAGTGAATTAAGAAACCAAGGCTATGGTTATGATGTTCATGATATGGATTTGATGTCAATTAAGTAAAGAAATGAAAAAGGATTGATTTAAGTTCATTTAGGTGTAATGAAGAGAAGATGTGTTAAGAAAAATAAAAGGATAGTGAAAGAGTGGTGTATTCGGCCAAGCTAGGAAATATTGGAGAAAAATTGTAACTTTTGGTTTGATGGGTTTAAATGATGCTTGGTATGGACCTTAGGTGAAATGTGTTGAAAAGTTTGAAAGAAAGTGGAATAGTATATATATATATATATATGGGTAGTGAGGACTAATCGACCTTAAAGATGATAGTAACTGACAGTGTGATTTTTGAAGTTCAATTACGATTAAGGTGTAAATTGTTAGATTTGTGTTCTAAAAGTTATCTAGGATGATTGCTTTTATATGTTATATTTATGAATTAAATGTTATTTATATTTTTTCTGTGAATTTTATATTTATTTAGAAGTGTTCAAGAAGATGCACTTGGTCTTGAACCGCAGAACTCTAAATAATATGAATATTCAATTCTAAAATGTTCACAGGTCTTGGATATTAGCAGGGACACTATTATGCCATATAAGATTGTCGTATTGATTAAAAGTATGTTGTAGCTCTGTAAACGTTGATAAAGGATTATCATTTAATAACGCGAATATATG
Source organism: Erythroxylum echinodendron (assembly GCA_027575705.1). Classification (NCBI taxonomy): domain Eukaryota; kingdom Viridiplantae; phylum Streptophyta; class Magnoliopsida; order Malpighiales; family Erythroxylaceae; genus Erythroxylum; species Erythroxylum echinodendron. Next base: position 23,460,942 of record JANZXR010000008.1, read on the forward strand.
AAAGATTTTATATATTGAACAAACCTAATAGATAAAACATTATATGGATTATGTTTGTGTCATTAATGTTTTTATCGTGTCTTTGATTCCCATATTAATACATATATCTTTTTCATATGAGGAATGTATAACGTAATTATTATTAAAAGCTGCGTATAACAAGTGGTGATAAAAATAATAGTTCTTTATATATAACTTGTGCAGGAAAAAGGTACATGTAAATAGCATCATTGCGATTTATTAATAATGAGTAATGATATTTTATGGGCCCCTTAGTAAAGCAGAATTATAAATGGATCCAATATAACTAAGGTACAGTTATAGTTTATAATTTACTTAATGGAGACCAAGAAACGATTATAATACAAAGATGACACAGTCCTACTTTATATATTAATCATAATATCATAAGGTAAGTAATGGACACAGGTAACGTTAATGATAACATTACTAGAAGGATCGTGTTACGTAAAAGGTTTATTAAACATTTATGTTGTTTGGGTAGCTGTAATGTATAGATAGAATACCACTTATAGTTTATGATATAAAATGTTGTATTTCATTGCCAACACAACAAAAATCCTCGATATAGGTCATACCAACTAAATGGGAAACAAGAAAATATAATTTCAGTGTATAAGATTTCATGTTGATGAAATAAAGGTACATGTTAAAATATTGTCACATGACGTGTTAGCCTAGATGAGAAATAAATTTATTTGAAATGTATATTATGAGGATAATATAAATTTCATGAAATATAAATTTATTTATAGCCTAAGCCCAAAAGAATTTATTTTAACAAATGAAGAGAGAGAATATATGTATTATTATAGCCATCAAATTTGCGACAGAATTTAAGGTGATTTTGAACAAGAATTTGAAAGGGTAAACGATAGTGATTTTGGACATATGACTTGTCAATTTTGTAGCCCTTGAAGTGAAGAATATAATGGTAAAGGCTTCAGGTCATTTGGAGTTTGCTAGAAGAAGTTATCGCTATTTTAGTATCGAAAGGTCAGGAATTTAGTATGTTGTTTCAAAACCATTCTTGATTTAATTTCCATAAATGTTGTGGGAATTTAAAGAATATTTAGAGGCTACACGAACATTACATCTGGTCAGACTTGGATATAGAGTTTTTCGGTTAGCCACTGTTCTCTCATAACTTGTTAAATACAATTATCGATTGAATAACCGATTAAGAAACAGGGTAACGAAGCTAGGCGTGGATGAAGAGAACGTTAGCACGAACTCGGCTTCCTTCTTGTTTTGGATTCAAGGTAAACCGAAGAGGAATACAGCTTCGTTAGAGACCAAAGGTATGGTTTAAGAATCCCTCTTGTAGGAATATAAACTTGATTGTGATGCAAACAAAATATAAGGAGAATTAGCAATAATTGATACGATCCTTGTTGTTATCGGATTAAAAATTTTAAATTTTACCCGATCCACATCATGAAATCCCTATAATTGGTTCAGAGCTTTTTATTTTATTATTGCTAATTAGACTATTTTATTATGTAATTTTTATTACATAAGTGCTTAATCAATTGTTCTTTTGTATTGTGATTCTAAAGGATTCGGTATTGAATTTATTTTCTTTTTGTAAAATTGCCATAGGCTTACTAGTTGCTTATTTTTATGTTTTCTAAAATTCTTATATCAATTAAAAAAGTTTAGAATAGAATTCTTATATAGATTAAAGTCTCTGGACAGATCTATAGAGTAAAACAAAAATAAAAAAAATGGAGGGTTGCTGGAATTTTCAACAACAGTGACTGTTTTTTAGCTCAAATTCCAATAATGAAATCTCTCAATAGGATTGCTGCTTTTGAATGAAACTAGTTTTAAAATTTAGATAATGAAGTCTAGTTTTGAATAATGAAACTTGCCTGTACAAAAGTTTCACGACTTTTTGTGACAAAGACAAAATAAGAACAGTGCGCAGTTTTTTTGCCGATTAAAACAAGATATCGCAAAACAGTTTTTATTTTCTTTTAAATGATTAAAGGATTACTTTGCAAACCATGGTACAAAATTTTATTAAATTCTTACAAAGGATTATAAATCATTTTATGGGATTTAAATGATTTAGAGAATCACAATTAATTAAGAAAAGAGAATTGATTAAAAGGTACAAAATTGTGCATCGGCATGCAATTTTTGTTATAATTTTGTTTTGCAGGGAACCGAGTTTGTATGTCTGATTCCAATCTATTGTGTGATGTAAAATGTTTGTGTGCGAATCTTTGATTGTGAGCAGTTTAATAAGCGATTATTAATAGGCTAAAAAGGCAATTTTTGTATAGGATTCCTTTTATTTACAATATATGCATTTGTGAAAATGAGAGGAGTTCCTAATGCTTGTACCTAGCAAATTTTTGAAAGGATTCAATATAATTTTTGGGATTGCATATTTATTTTTATGCAAATTTTCATGTAATGGTGCAAGAAGACCTACCAAACTATAGTCACTTTTGAATGTCCAACTAAAAATTGAATATTTTTCCTTCTCATTTTATCCACTTTAAACTACGGATGATTAATATGTATGAGTGTAATTTGTACTTTTTAGAAATTGTGGATTATATTAGGATATATTATCAGGCCATTGGTAAATGGATTAGATGTGAGGCGTTTAGTACATTTATTTTATGGAGATAATGAAACCTAATATATTGAACAATAAAATGAGTTTGCTTAATGAGCAGTCAAGATCTAAGCTTGAAGTCTCAGGAAAATCATTTAGTAAGAAAAATGTTTTCTTAATAAACAACAAGAGTTATAAGGCTTAGAAAATTGCAAATGATTGCAAAACAATTTTTTTCGAAAGGTTATGATTAGTAAAGGATTACTTACCTTGAATTTATAAATCAGATAAGGTCGATTTATTTATGATGGGATCTTGATTATACTGTATAAAGGAATTTGTAATAAATGCAGTATGAGTTCTTTTTAAGAAACACCTTTTACATAAATATTAACATGAAATCCTTTTGATTTTATTTTAGAATGGCAAACAATGTACTTATTCGATCAATACTTGAAAAGTTCCTATTAGAGGGATAGTTCCAATTTTCTTGATTAGGAACTGAAACTCCAACTTATCATCAGATTGGAGGATCTTGAGATGTGTTGGAGCAAGCTGCACCAGTACTTGGTACAGATCCCTCTGATGAGGAAAAGGACACTTTTGAAAAGTATCGCAAGGACGAATTGAGCATTTAAGGTCTCATTTTGGCAAGTATGGCGACTGAACTTACTCGTAAGTTTATTAACAATACTCCAAGAGAGATAATTGGGCGTCTTTCTAAAATGTTCCTAGAGAATGCTCGTAAAGAGTGTTCTAAGATCACTCTGGCATTCACGAGATGTAACGTGATGGAAGGATCTTCCGTCAACCAACATTTGTTGAAAATGTTGGGTTATCTTCAGAAATTGGAGAAGCTTAATGCTCTAATGCACTCTGACTCAGCTAAGGATATAATCCTTGGTTCATTGCCTCCATCTTACAAAGCTGTAGTCATTCATCTTCATTTACGTGAAAAGGCAATGAACTTGGATAAGAGCCATCAGACATTGAAGCAGGCAGAGGCTGATATAAACAGGCACAAAGGAGAGAAGAATGTTCTTGCAACCTCCCAGAATAGCAAGAAAGTCAAAAAAAGCAAAGACAAAAAGAAGATGCCTAACATGAACAAAGGAAAAAGAGAAGCTCAAGCGAGCAACACCAAAGGCAAAAAGAAAAACTTGCCAACTCCATAAATAGAATGCTATTATTGCCACGAGTTAGGACATTTCAAGGAAAACTGTTCCGAGTAGAAGGCTGACTTGGATAGTGGCAAAATAGAGTGCAAGCGTCCTAAAGTTCAGAAAGATATCTATGTTATTGAAATTAATTTAAGCACATCTATTCAAGATTGTATAATTGATACTGGACCATGTGCAAATATGCAAGCACTAGTGGATAGAAGACATCTTAAGAAAGGAGAAGTCATATTAAAGGTGGGGAATGGTGTTACCATCTCTGCAATGGCCATTGGCTCGATTCACCCTTAAGTAGCTAGTGGTTTAATTATTAATTTAAAAAATGTTTATTATGTTCCATCTATATGTAATAACATTATATCTGTGTCATGTTTAGGCAAGGATAGATATGTATTTACTATTTCAAACTCGTGTATGAGTATTTCAAAAAATGGAATTTTCTATGCAAATGCTATTGTTCAGGATGGCTTATATTTGCTTAAAGTGAATGATAAACATATTTTAAATATCAATAACAAAAGACTTAAAGTATCTCATGGAAATAAGACTCTCTTATGGCACTATCGTCTAGCTCATATAAGCGAGAAACATATTAAGAAATTACAAGAAAGTAATCTTCTTGGTCTCCTTGATTGTGATGTAATAGATATATGCGAACCTTGCTTAGTTGGTAAAATGACCAAGAAATCTTTTAAGAAGAAAGGTATAAGGAAAAAAGACTTGTTAGAATTAATATATTCAGATGTATATGGGCCAATGAGCACAACTGCAGGAGATGGTTTTAGATACTTCATTACCTTTATAGATGACTACAGTCATTATGGCTATGTTTATCTAATGAAGAACAAGAGTGAATCTTTTAACAGGTTCAAAGGGTTCAAGAATGAAGTAGAAAACCAACTAAACAAGAGAATAAAGACTTTACAAACTGATCGTGGAGGAGAATACTTGAGTAATGAATTTGGTGCATATCTACAGGAGTGTGGTATCATACGACAATTGACTCCACCTGGAACACCTCAATGGAATGGTGTTTTTGAGAGGAGAAATAGATTATTGCTCGGTATGGTTCGATCAATGATGTGCCAAACATAATTTCCTTTTTACTTTTGAGGACATACATTACTTGCTGTAGCTTATACATTAATTATTATTCCTTCTAAATCTATTGAGAAAACTCCTTATGAGTTATGTCAGGTAAAATAAAACTCCTTATGAGTTATAGACAGGTAAAATTCCTGACTTGTCATTTCTTAAAATTTGGGGATGTGGGGCTTTCATCAAAAGATCGATGACAACCAAACTAGAATCCCAAGAAGATAAATGCTTCTTTATAGGTTATTCGAGAGAAACAAAAGGATACTACTTTTAGCACAAGTCAATAAACAGGATATTTGTTTAAAGGGTTGCAATTTTCTTAGAGAAAGAATTAAAAGTCGTGGGAGTAGTGTAACACTTGAAGGAATTCAAGAAACACTACAAGACCTCGATCAGGTTATGGATGACATGAAGATCGAACTAGCCCAATTATAGTTCCTATGGCTAGTGGGAGCATGAGTGTATAGGTTCCTCAACAGATTGAGGAAGTGGTTTACACGTCACCACATAGTGTTTAATCCAATATTGAACCAATTTCATAAGAAATTGTGCAAGAGGTTCAAGAAATTCAGGATGAATAAGAAGAGCCACAAGAATTGAAAAGGTCAACAAGATCTAGAAAGAAACCTGATTTCTATCTAGGGCTTCATGAGATATTGGTAATGGATATCAAAGATCCGAGGACCTTTCAAAAAGAAATGAATAGATATAACTCAAAATCATGTTACAAAGTAATGAAATCTGAAATGCAATCCATGTATGACAACCAAGTATGGGTCTTGGAAGATCTTCCTCAAGGTAAGAAAGCCATTCAAAACAAATGGATTTTCAAGAGAAAGATGGACATGGATGGAAACATGACATCATATAAGACAAGACTTGTAGCAAAAGGGTTCAGTCAAGCTCAAGGGATTGACTATGATGAAACCTTTTCGCCTGTTGCAATGTTTAAGTCTATTCAGATATTACTAGCCATTGCTGGATTTTATGACTATGAAATATGGCAAATGGATGTCAAAATAGCGTTCCTTAGCAGGAATTTGGAAGAGGATATGTACATGGTACAACCTCCAAGTTTTGAAGGTCCAAATAATGGCAGTAAAGTATGCAAGCTTCAAAGGTACATTTATGGATTGGAGCAAGCATCCAGGAGTTGGAACAAATGCTTTGATGACAAGGTTAAAAGTCTTGGATTCATCCAAAGTAAGGAAGAACCTTGTGTATATAAGATGATCAGTAGGAGCTATGTAATTTTCTTGGTCTTATATGTCGATGACATATTATTGATAGGCAACTTTATTCCCTTAATAGAGCAAACGAAAATTTCATTGAAATATATTTTTTCAATGAAAGATTTGGGAGAGGCCCAATATAACTTAGGGATTAAGATATGTAGAGACAGGTCTCATAAACTCATTAGCTTAAGTCAACGTACATACATTGACAAAGAGTTGAAATGATTCATCATACAGAATTCCAATAAAGGAAATGTGTCAATGACTCAAGGTGTAACACTTAGCAAGTCTCAATGTGCTACATCACGTAAAGATATTGAAATCATGATGGATGTACCATATGCTTCTGCAATTGGTTCCATCAAGTATGTTATGGTTTGTACACGACCTGATCTCGTGTATGCTCTGAGTATGACAAGTTGTCATCAAGCCTATGTAGGTCCTACTCATTGGACTACGGTCAAGAATATCCTTAAGTGCATGAACAAGACTAAGAATAAGTTTCTTGTGTATAGAGGGAAAAAGGAGCTCATGATAGAAGGCTACATCGATGTAAGTTTTGCGACCAATTATGATGATAAAAGGTCACAATCTGGATATGTTTTTATTCTGAATGGGGGTGCTGTTAGTTGAAGAAGTTTCAAACAATCAACAATGACTGACTTAACCACCCAATCTATAGTGATGGTTGCTGCTGAAGCCAGCAAAGAAGGTGTTTGGATCAAGAAGTTCATTGAGGAACTTGATGTGGTTCCTTCCATCTAAGGACCATTAGAACTGTTTTGCAAAAATAGTGGAGCTATTGCATAAATCAAGGAACTAAAGGCACATCATAAGATCAAACACATGGATAGAAAATATTTTGTCATTCGAGACTTCATAGAAGAGGGTAGAATAAAATTATTAAAGGTAGACACAGATACTAACACTGCAGATAGGCTAACAAAGCCTTTATCTCAAGCAAAGAGCGAAGTCCACTTTGATTCCATGGATTTGAGGGAATATGGAGAGTGGATAGAGATAACAAACTGAGTTAGAAGGTAACCCTATTCTTAAAGTTTACACATAATAATGTATAAGAGATAACTTTAAAAACAAGTGGGAGATTGTTAGATTTATGTTCTAAAAGTTATCTAAGATAATTGCTTTTATATGTTATATTTATGAATTGAATGTTATTTATATTTTGTTCCATGAATTTTATATTTATTTAGAAGTGTTCAAGAAGATGAACTTGGTTTTGAACCGCAAAACTTTAAATAATATGAATATTCAATTCTAAAATGTTCACAAGTCTTGGATATTAGCAGGGACACTAATATGCCATATAAGACTGTTGTGTTGATTAAAAGTATGTTATAGTTCTGTAAACATTGATAAAGAATTATCATTTAATAATGCGAATATATGAAAGGTTTCATATATTGAACAAACCCAATAGATAAAACATTTATGGATTGTGTTTGTGTCATTAATGTTTTTATCGAGTCTTTGATTCTAAGATTGATAAATATATCTTTTTCACATGAGGAATGTATAACGTAATTATTATTAAAAGTTGCTTATAACAAGTGGTGATAAAACTAATAGTTCTTTATATATAACTTGTGCAGGAAAAAGGTACGTGTAAATAGCATCATTGCCACTCATTAATAATGAGTAAAGATATTTTATTGTCCCCTTAGTAAATTAGAATTATAAATCGATCCAATATAACTGAGGTATAGTTATAATTTATAATTTACTTAATGGAGCCCAACAAATGATTATAATACAAAGATGACACATTCCTACTTTGTATATTAATCATAATATCATAAGGCAAGGAATGGACACAAGTAATGTTAATGATAACATTACTAGAAGGATCGTGTTACGTAAAAGGTTTACGAAACATCTATGTTGTTTGGGTAGCTATAATGTATAACTAGAATACTGCTTACAGTTTATGAAATAAAATGTTGTATTTCATTGCCAACACAACATAGATCCTCAATATAGGCTATACCAACTGAACGGGAAACAAGAAAATATATCTTCAGTGTACAAGATTTCATGTTGATGAAATAAAGGTATATGTTAAAATATTGTCACATGACGTGACAGCCCAGACTGGAAATAAATTTATTTGAAATGTATATTGTGAGGATAATATAAATTTCATGAAATATAAATTTATTTATAGCCCAAGCCTAAAAGAATTTATTTTAAAAAATGAAGAGAGAGAATAGATGTATTATTTTAGCCATCAAATTCGCAATAGAATTTAAGGTGATTTTGAACAGGAATTTGAAAGGGCAAATGATAATAATTCTAGACAAATGACATATCAATTTTGTATCCCTTGAATTTTTGAATCTAATGGTGAAGGTTTCAGGTCGTTTCGAGTTCTCTAGAAGAAGTTATCACTGTTCTAGTACCAAAAGGCCAGTAATTAAGTATGTTGTTTCAAAACCATTCTTGATTTAATTGCCATAAATGTTGTGGGAATTTAAAGAATATTTTGAGGTTATATGAGCATTACATCTGGTCAGACTGGGAAATAGAGTTTTTCAGTTAGCCATTTTTCTCTCATAACTTGTTAAAAACAATTATCGATTGAGTAATCAATTAAGAAACAGGATGATAAAGCTAGGCGAGGACGAAGAGAACGCTAGCATGAACTCCGCGTCCTTCTTATTTCGAATTCAAGGTGAACCGAAGAGGAATACAAATTTGTTAGAGACCAAAGGTATGGTTTAACAATCCCTCTTGTAGGAATATAAACTTAATTGTGATGCAAACAAAATACAAGGAGAATTAGCAATAATAAAAACGATCCTTGTTTTTATCGGATTAAAAATTTTAAATTTTACCTGATCCGCATTATGAAATCCCTATATAAATTGTTGGATTGCGTATGGCCCAAGTATTCACAATACGCTACGGAAAAGACCATAACATAACACAATTTATAACCGAAAATGTATAGGATGCGCGAAAATACCTTGTTTTTACACGGATTGGTGGTTGTTTTTCGGATTCGTAGACACTGCTACTCGAATGTCCTCTACCGGTATCCACACGAGTATGCACGATCTGGGCTACGGCTATCGTGTGCTAGCACGTCCTGAAACT
>JANZXR010000008.1:23479740-23500656 GCA_027575705.1 Erythroxylum echinodendron
TCCCTAATCTTAGGATATGTGTCGGAATGACCTACGGGCGTTCCGGTGCGTACCCTAGGGTAATGGGGTGTTACATAAGTTCTCTAATAAACAATTGGAAACCTAAATATGATCTTTCTACATAAGATTTACCAACTTGATTTAATTTCGATTCTATTAATTTACCTAACTCTTGTCAACCTAAATTAATAATTTTCTCTCAATTCACCCTCTTAATTTATTATTGAGATATGAAGTGCAGAATCAAATCACAAGCAATTCAATAATCACATAAAACAACCAGATTTCATTAAATAAAAAATAATAATCCAAAGGTGAGTATAGAACATCAATCAAAATGCAATTCTATCATCAAACTATATATCCCAATACTATAATCAAATAAAACTGAAATACATAGGAAACGACACTCGATTGGATATTGGTAGGATGTGACTACGGAAAGCTTCTTATTCATGGAAGCATGTCGTGTCTACGTAATCTTCATCTTCTCGCTTCCTTCGTCTCTTTCTCGTTCTCTCAATGATCTCTTTTTTTTTGTTTTTATTGGATGATCAAAGCTCTTCAAAGGATGCTTCTTCCATTCTTTAATGTTCTATTTATATCTTGGAATCCCTAGGGTTTATTCAGGGTCGAAATGGTCCAAAAAGTCTCGCGAAACTTGACTTTTTTAGCTATTTTTGTGTCTACCCGATGCAAGCCAGAATCGTGGTCCTTCCTGCCATAATTGTGGCTAGTGTCTAACCTTCTCTGCCACGATCGTGGCCTAGGTCCTATTGACTCACCTCTTTCTTTCACAATTGTGGCCTATTGTGCCATGATCGTGGGCTATGGTTTTGGCCTAAAACTCTTCAAAACTTCTCTGTTCTTTGTTGTTTACCCTGAAACACTAACAAACATATCAAGGTACCTCAAAAACATAACATTTAAGCTCAAAGACTTATACTAACCCATAAAAACACTTAAATACATTAAGTAACATAATTAAAACCTAAACACACATTAAACACTCAAATTAGCACTTAATATATAACAAATTAAACCCTAAAACATAATGCAAATCGCATCTATCAAGTTACAAAAAGATGCCTGAGGAAAAGAATTTTTTTATCTAGAGCAGGGTTTGATGTAAGTGACAAAATATGAGAAGAAATGTTTAGAGCTTATTAGACATGTTTTGTTTATTACTAGCAGTGAAGAGAAGAACTGTAAGAGGTTTGTTATAGGTTTGAACCCTAGGTTGAGGATATATTTCTCTCTAGCCTCACAAACACACTATGTGTAACACCCCACTTCCACGAAGCATATTCTCGACATCTCGAGGACATTCAGGAACATACCCTATGAAAGTGGCATGTTAGAGCAATCAAATTCACTTATATGGAATCTAAACTACATTTTGAAAGAGAGATGTTGAAAAGTGGTTTAGAAGTGAGTAAACCGATAGTAGTACTATAATGATTGAAGAAGTGTGTAAAGGGTGCATGATTCGAGTTAATCAGGCAGAGTTGGAAGCTAATTTGATTGTATTGCAGTTAAATGAGATATTTCTTATCTTAGGTTTGGATTGGCTTATTGCTCATAGGGTTGTAAAGAACTGCTACACTAAGGAGGTTATTTTTTAATCTCCTAATCAGCCGAGAGTGATATTTTGAGGTGTTAGTCGAGCAATATCATCCAAACTGATTTCATCAATAAGTGCTTTAAGATTGATTCAAAGGGGATTTCAGGCTTATCTAGCCCATTTAATTAATACCCATACTGAGTAGACAACGTAGGATATTCCTTTTGTTAGGAATTTTCTGGATGTGTTTCCTAATGAATTATCTAGTTAACCGCCAGATAGGGAAGCAGAGTTTACTATCATCCTAGTTCCAGGTACTACTCCTATATCTATTCCTCCACATAGGATGACACCTGTGAAACTTAAGGCTCAATTACAGGAGATATTATATAAGGGTTTTTTCAGACCCAGTGTGTCACCTTAGGGAGCCCCAATTTTGTTTGTGAAGAAGAAAGATAGGACCTTGAGATTGTGCATTTATTATTGGCAATTGAATCGATGATAGTGAAGAATAAGTATCAGTTACTGAGAATAGATGATTTACTTGATCAATTATAAGGAGGTTACGTATTTACAAAATTAGATTTGAGATCATAGTACTATCAGTTGAAGATAACAGAAGCTGATGTACCAAAGAGTGCATTCAGAACTAGATATGGGCACTTTGAGTTTTTGATGATGTCGTTTGGGTTAAGAAATGGTTTGGTAGCTTTTATAGCATTGATGTATAAAGTGTTCCAACCTTACTTAAATCATTTTGTGATTGTATTCATAGATGATATTTTGGTGTATACGAAAAGCAAAGAAGAGCATTCTGAACCTCTGAGGTTAGTCCTACAGATAATAAGAGAGAAGCAATTTTATGCTAAGTTCAGTAAGTGTAAATTTTAGCTTAAGAAAGTAGTATTCTTGGGTTATATAGTATCTGGACAGGGCACACAGGTAGACCCAAAGAAAGTTAAAGTAGTGATGAAGTGGAAAATTATGAGAAATGTGTCTAAGATCTGGAGTTTTCTTAGATTAGCAGGTTACTACAGGATGTTTATCGAGGGGTTTTCATTGATTTCAGCCCCATTGGCAAAGCTTCTAAGGAAGAACGTACTATTCAAATGGAATGACGAATGCCAAAATAATTTAAAAAAAATAAAATATCAGTTAACTACAGCACTAGTGTTAGCTATTCCATCTAGATCTAGAGGATATGTGGTGTATAATGATGCTTCATACCAAGTAATAGGACATGTTCTAATGTAGTATGGTAAAGTGATTGCATATGCATTGAGGCAGTTGAGATCTCATGAGTTAAATTATTCGATTCATGATTTAGAACTTGTTGTAGTAGTATTTGCCGTAAAAATTTAGAGACATTATCTATGTGGTGAGAAATTTCGAATATATACAGATCATAAAAGTTTGAGATATTTATTGAGTCAGAAATGGTTAAACATAAGACAATGGCTGTTGGACCCTGAACTTTTTCTTAGAAGTTAGAATTATTAAATGAGAAATTGTTGGTGTTTAGTCATAAGTAAAAATCAAAATTTTTGAATAAAAAATGGATGGAGTTTATTTATGAATTTTTTAAATTTCATATAGTTGCATGGATTAAATGGAAGTGTTAGAATTAAGTTAAGGAGTTAGAAGGTATTAAACCAAATATGGGAGGGCAAGCTTGGAAAGATAAAAAGAAAATTGTCTTAAATTAATAAGAGAAGAAGTAAATGAAGGGTACGTGCGTGAGTGAAGAAAGAAAGAGACGTGTAGAGGTTAAGAAAGAAAAAAAGAAGAACCTAGAGGAAAGTAAAGAAAGAGGAAGAGAGTCGTGTAATAACAAGAAAAAAGGGGACAAAGACGTGTTTGAGAGGTTGGGGAAAAAGAGAGAGAGTCGTGAAAAAATAAGAAAGAAAGAGATAGGAAAAAAAACCTGTATGAAGGAGTAGAAGAAGAGAAGAAAAAATAGAAAAAGAAGAAAAAGAAGAAGATTCAGCTGAGTTTTTTTAGGTAACCCTTTTATTTATTCTGCTTGCTTTGATAGAAGAAGGAAGTAGATAAAATAGGTTTTATGCTGTAAATAAAGAGAGAAAGAAGAGAACTAAAATTCTTCTTCTTAGATTTTTGTTAACCTTAACTAGATCTTAGTTCTTCTAGTTAGATAAACCAAGAGTAGATTAAGTCTAAGCTTATAATATACCTTTAAGGATTTTCTATTTGTATATTTTTTTGAATGAAAAATATGTTTGTTTGAAGTGAACCAAGAAAGGTCAAAATCTTTAACAAGAGGATAGACAAGTTTGAGCTTGGATTTATAAGTAAAGAGGTGGGTAATATGTTTATAGTTTTTGTGATGATGAGCTGAATTATTTGCTTGTATATGTATTTAAATGCTTGCTTTTATTCATTGTGAATGTGAGAAAAATAATCTATGATTGAAATCATGTTTGCTTAGCAAGAATTCTATTGTTTTGATGTTAATGAAAAATTGAAAATTTATTAAGCATGAAAATATAATTATGATGATATTAAATTTGTAAGCATCAGAAATTTGCTTGTATAGGCAAGAGAGATACCATTCTGTTCGTCAAGTGAATGTTGACCTAAAGCCTTCTCCCGACTACCCGCTTGTGGCATATGAGCTCCAAAAAATGGACCCATTATGTTCATGGTGTAAACTTCAGTTTCGCCATTCTATTCTATGGGATTCTCTCTAGCCATATTGTTGTGTACTTTGACGTGATTTGCTGAGCATGATTATAATTGAATGCTTTGTTTGATGAATGTAAGATATATGATATGGATTATGTGATATCATAACTGAAATTCGAATTAAGTGTTATGTGAGCTGAATTTTTGTGTGTATAAATATGTTTGATTATGTATGTGTAGCTCATCACCGATGGCTGTAAATGTATTAGCTACTGAACTTCTCATCTCACCCCATCATTTTCTACTTCTTAGGCGCAAGAAATAGCAGATTGACATTGAAACTTGCAAAACTTCAACAATTCTCCAAGAATTTCCATCTTTTTTAATTAAGTTAGTTCAGATCATTTTTGGTAGCTTTAGAAGCATATCAAGCATAAGCATTCATGTTGTATTTTTGGATTGTGCTACTGGTTTGACTCTCAATACGTAATTGAAGTTATGTATGAACCTTGCAACATCTATAAAATGAAACTCTGTTTTTTGGAGAAATGAATGACAGTAAGCATAGCAAAACTCCTCTTATGTATATATGCAAAAATTTCTGCATTGTTAAGTGCAAATTGTGTTAGAAATAAATTGTTAGTTATTCAATGGCTTTTGAATAGATTTATCTAAATTAAATTATTTTAAAGGAAGTTTTGTATGTATGGTTTTGATTGTTGGTTTTCAAGTCTTTTGGAAATTGCATAAAATGTATATTGACAGATGAGAGAATAAGAGAAAAAGGGAAAGAAATGTGTTCTAAAATTTTCAATGAATAAACTGTATTGATCTAGGCAGAATTTGACAAAATTGTCTTATGAAAGTTGTAGCTCTTTCTTATAGCTTTCCATCGACATAAAGCTTAAAGTTTTTGGTCGTCGGGATTGAAAGTTATGAAGATTTGAAATGTGAGTGTGTAGCAGGGATGTCACGATCATGCATTCACGTAAGTCACAATCATGCACAATCACAATCGCGATGAACCGCAACTGCTCACTAAAATTTGTGATCGTGCATATGCACGATCGCTACTCTTCTTTGTTTTAAGCCGTGTGTTTTAAAACGCACAGCCGTGACTTCTTCATTTCGGTTTCTTCTTTTTAATTTCCTTATTCATTTGTTTGTATTTTTCCGACTCCCACTCCAATTTATTTTCATGCCCATTTTATTTTATGCTATTTATTTTAATTTATTTTATTTGTTTTTACTCCCACTATGAATTATTTTTATCTTTATCATAGTTTAATTAATTTATTTAATTTTAAAAGTCCTATAAATTTAGCACCTTTTCGTCACAAAACAAGGACCAAGACCCAGGGCCAACATTTTTTATATCAAAGCCCACAGTTTCTAACAATTCATAGGCTTAAAATATGTAATATTATGAACTATATGATGTTTGATAAAGTTTTTGAATTATTAAATTACTTGTTTGCATTGTTGAGTTTATTGATTGCATTAAGTGAGGTGCATATCATGCATACATGTAGGAAATAAGATTAAAATGAAGAGTAAGCTAAATAATAAAGTTTTGTTAAAGGAGTAAAATGTGATCTCGTGGAAGAACACAAGAAGTTTTGCAAGGATCTGCTGCACCTAATTCCCGACTATTAGAGAAGGGTACTGATCAATATAAAATCCCTGTAATTGCAACCGTATAAGTCACACGTATGAACTTTCGTTAAGAGTTTAAGGTATTAGAAACAATGAGAAGAATGGTGAATTGTCAGAGTATAAGACAATGAAAGTTTATGGATATTTAGAAATAAGAAATACTACGTAGTCCCATATGTTAGACATAGATTCAGTCTTTGTGGTTATGTCTGCAAATATGGTGACGGAATTTTGTTATGGACATGTACGTGAATTGATATGGATGTCAAAATATTTTCATAAATTTACTGAGAAATAAATAAAGACATAGGTAGAAATGACGAGATTTAAAGTGTACAAACAAAGTGGAATTAAAAGGATGAACTCAAAATTTTAAAACGATTGTTTAATTAATGTGATAAGAGTTATGATTTGGTATAAGATTGTGTTATTAGATTTGAGATCATAATTTCATAATGGTTATATGTTTATAATTTTGAATTGATTAAGAATGTATGAATGCAAGATGAAATAAATGATAGTGATATATGTAGAAGTTTTCAAGGTTATGTTGACCAGTTATTATAAGTACATATTTGATAATATGGTTATATTGGTGGATAATGTGATTGAGCACATATGAAATTTATATTTGGATATGGTATAGGACGTTATCTATGACCTATATAGATAAAATCATAAGATGAATCAGAGTAACGCAATGGAAGTATGGGATTAGGTGGTTATGTTAAAAAGGTAACTACTATGGAGAAGTAATTTTTAAATAGTCATAGAGTATTTAAATGTTGTTCAGAATCAATTGAAATTGAAGTATCATTAGCATGAGATATTAATTGGTGACCTGTCGAAAATACCTTTATATTATTTTGATCATGTAAAGTGTGACAGTAATTGATTTTATTGAAATATCATGAACAATTGAAATTGATCTTATTGAGGTATTAAGAATGGCTGAAATAGCAATGATGAATATAGTTGATTGATAAAGGTTGTGGAAACAATGTAGATGACTGAGGTGAGAATCCTTTTTATCATGAAGATGTTTTATCCAATCATATCACATAAATTAAATTCTCCATTTCTAGGAATGAATGACTAATAAACAAATTAGAAGTGATTATTGGAGTAGTTAGAAATAGGACTTAGGCATAAGAAGTTGAATATGCTATAGAGATTGCATGAATTTTGTTTAATGTAAAGTAGCCTACCCATATTATTAAGTTCATGAATTTGAGGTGATGTCGTTTTTATTGTTAAAGGAACTTAGGTCTGACAAAATTAGAATGTGAAAGTGATTTTATATGATAAATGTAAGTGAATGATTGCGTATGATGTGAAAATTGATCTGTAGTAAAATGTGCGGTACTCAAGAAAAATAGAAGGGTTAAGTAGATCAACATAGAAGAGATATGGAATAGCAAGTAGAAGATAAAAGTGTTTTGAGAATATCATATTACCTTGACAAGGTGTGTTGAAGTTCGATAAAAAGAGTAGTGAAATTGCGAGAAACTTGAGATATTTTGTGGAACTAGTTAAGATAGTAGAGTATTTGAATAAGCAACTAAATCGAGCGATTCTGCTGGATATAGTCGTTTAAAAGAAATCCTTCGAGTGAAGAAGCTACTTAGGAGATTAAGGAAAACATAAGACATCATTACCCTATTTGTTTGACCACCTACGTAAGAATTTCGAGGACGAAATTCTTTCAGGGGGAGAATTGTTGGACGTCGAACTTTTCTTTGAAGTTAGAATTATTAAATGAGAAATTATTGGCATTTAGTTACAAGTAAAAATTAAAATTTTTTAATCAGAATTTTATGGAGTTTATTTATGAATATTTTTTATTTCATATGGTTGCATGAATTAAATGAAAGTGTTAGAATTCAGTTAAGGAGTTAGAAGGTATTAAATCAAATATGGAAGGGCAAGTTTGGAAAGATAAAAAGAAAATTGTCTTGAGTTAATAAGAGATGAAGTAAACAAAGGGAGCGTGCGTGAGTGAAGAAAGAAAGAGACGTGTAGAGGTTAAGAAAGAAAGAAAAGAAGAACATAGAAGGAACTAGAGGAAGAGGAAGAGAGTCGTGTAATAACAAGAAAAAAAAGGAGGGAGAGACATGTTTGATAGGTTAGGGAAAAAGAGAGACAGAGAGAGTTGTGAAAAAATAAGAAAGAGAGAGAGAAGAAAAAAATCATAAGAAGAAATAGAAGAAGAGAAGAAGAAACAGAAAAAGAAGAAAAAGATGAAGATTCAGCCGAGTTTTTTTAAGTAACCTCTTTATTTATTCTTCTTGTTTTGATAGAAGAAGGAAGTAGAGAAAATAGGTTTTATGCTGTAAATAAAGAGAGAAAGAAGGGAACCGAAATTCTTCTTCTTAGAATTTTATGAACCTTAACTAGATCTTAGTTCTTCTTGTTAGATAAACCAAGAGTAGACTAAGTCTAAGATTATAATATAACTTTAAAGATTTTCTATTCATGTATGTTGTTGAATGAAAAATATGTTTGTTTGAAGGGAACTAAGAAAAGTCAAAATCTTGAACAAGAGGAAAGACAAGTTTGAGCTTGGGTTTCTAAGTAAAGAGGTGGGTAATATGTTTATCGTTTTTGTGATCATGAGCTGAATTATTTGCTTGTATATGTATTTAAATGCTTGCTTGTATATGTATTTAAATAATATGTAATTGAAATCTTGTTTGCTTTGCAAGAATTATGTTGCTTTGATGTTAATGAAAAACATAAAGTTTATGAAGCATGAAAATATAATTATGATGATATGAAATATGTAAGCATAAAAAATTTGCTTGTGTAGGTAAAAGAAATACCATTTTATTAGTCACGTGTAAGTTGACCTAAAGCCTTTTCCTGGCTACCTGCTTGTGGCATATGAGCTCCGAAAAATGGACTCATTCTATTCATGGTGTAAACTTCGGTTTCCCCATTCTATTCTATGGGATTCTCTCAAGCCATATTGTTGTGTACTTTGATGTGATTTACTGAGCATGATTATAATTGAATGCTTTATTTGATAAATGTAAAATATATAATATGGATTATGTGACTGAAATTCGAATTAAGTGTTCTGTGAATTGGATTTTGTGTGTATAAATATGTTTGATTTTACATGTATGTGTAGCTCATCACCGATGGCTGTAAATATATTAGCCATTGAGCTTCCCAGCTCACCCCATCATTTTCAATTGCAAGAAATAGCAGATTGACATTGAACCTTACAAAACTCCTACAAACCTCCAAGAATTTCCATCTTTTATAATTAAGTTAGTTCGGATCATTTTTGGTAGCTTTAGAAGTATATCAAACATAAGCATTCATGTTGCATTTTTAGATTATGCTACTGGTTGGACTCAATATGTAATTGAAGTTATCTGTGAACCTTGCAACATTTGTGAAATGAAACTTTGTTTTCTGTAGAAATGAATGATAGTAAGCATAACAGAACTTCTCTTATATATATTTGCAGAAATTTCTCCATTGTTAAGTGTAAATTGTGTTGGAAATAAGTTGCTAGTTATTCAAAGGCTTTTGAGTAGATTTATCTGAAGTAAATTGTTTTAAGGGGAGTTTTGTATGTATGGTTTTGATTGTTAGTTTTCGGGTCTTTTGGAAATTGCATAGAATGTATATTAACAGACTAGAGAAAGGGAAAGAAATGTGTTATAAAACTTTCAATAAATAAACTATATTGATCAAGCAGAATTAAAATTGTCTTCATAAAAGTTGTAGCTCTTTCTTTTATCTTTCCAACGACATAAAGTTTGAAATTTTTAGACATCGAGATTGAAAGTTATGAAGATTTGAAGTGTATGTGTGCAGCAGGGATGTCGCGATTGTGCACATATGACAATCCAAATTTTTCATGCAAGTCGCGATTATGCTACCATGACTGTTCACTGAAAGTCAAGATCGTACACATGCACAATTGTGACTCTTCTTTGTTTTAAGCCGCGTGTTTTAAAATGCACGGTCATGATAATAACTCACAGTCGTGACTTCTTCACTTTTCTTTCTTCTTTTTAATTTACTTATTCATTTGTTTGTATTTTTTCCAGCTCCCACTCCAATTTATTTTCATGCACATTTTATTTTATGCTATTTATTTTAATTTTTTTGTATTTATTTTTACTTCCACTATGAATTTTTTATCTTTATCGTAGTTTTATTTATTTATATATTTTAAAAGTCCCCTAAATTTTGGTGCCTTGTCGTCATAAAATAAGGACGGAGACCCGAGGCCAATAATGACAAGCTAATGTAGTAGCTGATGCATTAAGTAGGAAATTTAATAGTAGTGTGGCTTAAATTCAGATATTAAGGTTTCCCAACCTAGTACAATTGAAAGCATTGAATGTTAAGCTGAATTTGGGGAAGAATGAAGTATTGTTAGCTACATTGAAGCTTAAACCGATGTTAAATGAGAGGATAAAAACATTTAAAGTAAAGATCCAGAATTTATGAATCTCATTGAGAAATTGAAAGCGAATCTGCATTCTAAATTTGAATTGAGAAATGATACATTGTGGTTGAAGCAGAGATTATGTGTGCCTGATGTGGATGATTTGAGAAAGGAGATTTTGGAGGAAGCACATATATCCACTTATGTTATGCATCCTGGTACTACCAATATGTATAATACACTGAAACAACATTTATAGTGGCCAGGGATAAAGAAGCAAGTATATGTGGCTAAACATTTGGCATACCAACATACTAAGGCAGAGTATCAGGATCCAGTTGGGAAGTTACAGTCATTGCCTATTCTAGAGTGGAAATGAGAAAATATTACTATGGATTTTATTATAGTTTTACCGAGGACTCTAAGGCAACATGACACTATATAGGTCATTGCTGATAAATTAACAAAGTTAGCCCATTTCTTACTAGTGAGAGAGAATAACACACTAGATCAGTTAGCTCAGAGGTACGTGAATGAGATAGTAAGATCACATGGGTCCCAGTGTCTATTGTATCAAATCGAGACCCCAGATTTACTTTAAGATTTTAGGGTAGTTTATAGATAGCTTTGGGTACAAGATTGAACTTTAGTACAACATTTCATCCTTAGATAGACGGGTAGAGTGAGGAAACTATTAAAACTATTAAGGATATGCTCAGAGATTGTGTTTTGGAGTTCCAAGAAGCATAGGATAAGAATATAGCTCTGATTGAATTTACATATAAAAATCATTATCACAATAATATCGGTATGGCACCATATGAGGTATTATATGGCAGAAAGTGTCATTTGCCTTTGTATTAAGATGAAGAGAGTCTAAGGATTGTTAAAGGGCCAGAACTGATTCAAGATACTATTGATAAGGATAAACTGATCTAAAATAGAACTAAAGTGGCTCAAGTTAGACAGAAGAGTTATGTGGATCAACACAAGAGAGATATGGAATATTGAGTAGGAGATAAAGTGTTTTTGAGAATATCACCTTGGTGAGGAGTGCTAAGGTTCGGTAAAAAGGGTAAGCTAAGTCCTAGATACATTGGTCTATATGAGATTATTGAGAGAATTGGGCCATTAGCTTGTAAGTTGGCATTACCACTAGAGATATCTCAGATTCATAATGTGTTTTGTGAAGTATGCTTAGGAGATACTGATATGATCTGACACACGTGTTACCTAAACTTGAAATTGAAATTGCTAGTAATCGATTTTTCAAATTTATCATACACATATGAGGAAATCAGTAATCAAATTCGGGCCCATTCTTTTCTTTCATAACATCAAATCACATATATTATTATTAGACTCAAGATTATCCTCATTTACCAACCTTTCCGCTTTGGAAAGTTATTACAAAACAGAATATTCAAGGATTCATGTTACAATAATTGAGAAAGACTCAATTTGATTAAAAAAAGGAGAAAATACAAATGCAGACGCAAACTGATCCTAACCTCTATCTTTTACTTGAATGCAAAGGCTATACTCCTGTTTACCCAACAAGGTAACTCTTTTTGAGCTTCAAAAATATTGCAAATTTTAGGCGAGTTTTGCGAACTCAATGATTGACCATCCTCAATGGTTCACTCAATCATATAACACATACAATTCACATATTTTCACATAATTTACATCACTTCATTTAACATATAAGATCATATTCAGAACAGTCAAATTAATCATTTCAATCATTTAAAATACGCATATCACTTATAATGCAATGCGCATAAGACTCACTTTTATTTATTACTTTGTTATGACTTAGTGCCTAATTAATAGCTCATATCCTTTAGTGGATATCAAGCTATATTAGATAATGTCCCATATCCCTTAGTGGATATCGGGTACATTCACAACTGAGCCCAAGCCTCTTTTCACTTTCTTAGCTTAAAGCTTTTTTTTGGTGGCAACTCCGGTCACAACTGCCTTTATCTTTCATGCATTCATAAAATGGAATGCATCACATTCTCATATATTCAATCAATCATATGATTTTGGATTTAAAATCACATTCATATTTATCATTGAAATGTGGTCCGACATTTAATATAAATGTTGATAAACAAATTTTCAATCACATGTATATTCACTTGTTCCTTCAGAACTAGGTCCGACATTTAACAATCAAATTAGGTATCACATATTTCATCAAATTCATGTACAAGGAGCACTTCAATATCACATTCATACATCAAGTCTCAGACCCTCATTGTCCGGCATCAACATAGGCAAATCACATTCATATCAATCATATCCATATTGCATAATAATCATAACCGAAGTCATTCAATGTAGAAATTAAAAATCAGAACAAATAATGAAATAAGACCATCTAGGTCGACTCACAGTACGCTCCAGATTAGCATTTGCTTCCCAAATTTGAAAATGTCTGGATGTGGACATTTTATCCTTCACATCAGTATTATGCAATACACACGTTGCACACACATTAATAATTTGCACAAATCATAAGTATTCATTTATACACAAATGTGTATATGAATTATATACAATGCATGCTCAATGAAAATTCCTAGGTATCTTTCCATTATTCTCTCCATATAATCATTCATATTTCAAAATCATATAAGTATCATTTATACTTATGGTTTATACCTCAATAAAACCATAACAATCAAAATTCATAACTTATTTTTTTCAATTCAGATTTTTCCTAAGACACTTTCGGGTCAAAATTCCATGATCAATCTAATAATGAAAACAAAGAAATTCAAGAATACTTTCCTCCACAAAATTGTTCTTCTATCTCTTAAGTTTCTAATGACACTAATATCATTAAATTCGGTCCAGTATCCCAAAATTTATACTCCAAATAAATTCAAACTATTCTTAAACTGTAATAGTGCCCTACACTCAACTTCATTGCAGAATTTGAAATTATTAGAGATGGAATTAAAATTATATTTCTTCACAAAAATTGTAGCCCTATGTCTCTAGTTTACTTAAATCAAGAATAACTCCATTCTGATAACTTCAGAACAAGTTATAATCAAAATACTGAAGTATGTATAAGTTGTGCAGAAAAGTTGGCTGTGGTGAAGACAGGAGTTAGCCGCAACAAACTTTTCCCAAGAATAAAATATTGCAAGTTGGTCATGAAAAACCAAGGAGTTGGTCGTGGTGAACTTTTTTAGAGAGCAGTTGTGTAAGTTGGCTGCGGTGAACCAAAGAGATGGCCGCGGCGAACTTTCACAGAAAGTAGTAAACAGAACTCATTTTCCAGCACATATTTAACTTCAATATCACTCTACTTTGTCTCACACTATCATCCTACTTCTTCTCATTTTATGAATAACATTAACTCACTACCATTTAGAGCATGATCTCTTATTTTTTTCACAACACCCACGTTAAAACACATATATGAAAACCCATGATAAACAATCTCAATTTATTCATCATAAATGCTTTATTAAACACCAACCCATGAAGATTAACATGTAACTTACTTGATTTAGCTCCAAGGTTCTTCAAACTCTTCAAGATCTCTCTCTAAACCCTAGCTTCTTTCTCTTACACATACATCATCAATAAAAGGTTGTAGGGTTAGGTCTTTAGTGACAAAATGGAGAAGAGAACAAATCTTGGAGAAGCAAGGTGAAAGAGTTGGACAAAAAATCAACATGGTGAGGGTGAGACTAAGTTTCGTGAGTGAAGAAGAAAAAGGTGAAGAAAAAGAAGAAGAAGATGGAGAAATGAAGCATATGTCATGAATGAGTAAGTAAAAGACCATGGAATGGTCTTTAATTGGGTAAAAGAATAGTAAGTGATGAGGGTAGTGACACTTGTCACTATCCTATGGTCCCACTTTTGGTCTTTTAATCTACTTGTTCATTTGTCTCCAATTTTCAATTCCCAATTTTCAATGACATAAGTCATTAAATATTGATGTCATATATTAAAATTTCTACTACCATTTGACATTTATTTCTACCACACTTCATCAATTGTTCTGCCACTTGATATTTTTTATAGTCCAAAATACCCTTAGATTCTAGAGAATTTCCAAATTTTCACCACAATTCTGATTCACTATTTATACACTCCAACTCAATTTTTAACACATATATTTCACAATTCTCAATATAATCATATTTGGGACCAAGAGACGATGTGAGTTACTGAGAGACCCTACAAGAAGGTTCATTCTTATACTTTTAGCAAAGAAGAAATGGATCAAAGGTCGATCATCTGGGATTGGAAAGATCAGATAGACTTTTTTGTGGATTTACTTTTACATGTAGCACTTTTTTTGTTAGGTTATGATGATGTAAATGTATAGATTTTTGAAAACTACAATATATGTACATTCGGTATTTATGAAATGAAAAGAGGAAAAGTTGATTTTAAAATATTATGATTTCCTTATGATGTTTTATAAGTGGATAATGATATGATGCCAAGTGAAGTGAATGTAGCGATCGATGGTAGCCCGCCTTTATCATAAGATATGTATCGGAATGATCTCCGGGCGTCCCAGTGTGCACCTTGCAATAAGGGGGCGCTACATTAATAGCACAACTAAAGACAATAAACCTTACCACTTCTAGGGGAAATGAGATCTCTAAGAGTTAGATTGAATGTGGCAAACTTGGGAGCATTGGTGGCTACATTTCACATTTGCCCCATTTTATTGGAACATGTTAGAGAGAGATAAAAACAAGATCCTAAGTTGATGAAGTTGAAAACTGAAGTTGAGAATGGGTAGAGGATGGAATTTACAATCCAAGAAGGTGGCACTATAAAGGGGGCAACGATTGTGCATACCGGATGTGGGGGACCTGAAGAGAGAAATCTTAGAGGAAGCTCACTCTTTAGCTTATGGTATGCATCCAGATAGCACAAAAATGTACCAGACCCTCAAGGAACATTATTGGTGGAGAGGAATGAAGAAAGAAGTAGAAATTTTTGCTAAATGTCTAACCTATTAATAGGTTAAAGCCGAACATCAGAAACTGCAGTAATGATGCAAACCCTCTTAGTCCCAGAAAGTAAGTGGGAAAAGATTATTATAGACTTTGTAGTAGGGCTTCCACAGAGTCGGAGGGGCATGATACTGTGTGGGTGATCGTGGATAGGTTAACAAAGTCCGCACGCTTCCTTCTGATTAGAAATGATTGGCCCTTAAATAAATTAGCCCAGCTTTATGTGGATGAGATAGTGAGGCCTCATGGTGCACCAACCTTTATTATTTCATATCACAACCCTAGATTCACATCTAGATTCTCACCCAACTTATAGAGATTGAAGTTTAGTACTGCATTTCACCCTCAGACGGATGGTCAGTTAGAGAGAACTATTTAGACATTTCAGGATATGCTTAGGTCCTATGTCATGGAATTCAAGAGGATTTAAGTCACCCACCAACCACTGATAGAATTTGCCTACAATAACAGTTATCAGGGAAGCATTGGCATGGCCCCTTATGAGGTGCTTTATGGAAGAAATTGCAGAACTCCAATATGTTGGGATGAGGTAGGTGAAAGGAAACTTATAGGCCCCGAACTTATGCAGTGACAATAGACAAAGTCCAGATGATCTAAGATAGATTAAGGATGGCCTAGGATAAACAAAAAAGTTGTGCGGATAATGGTCATAGAGATCTTGTATTTGAAATTGGAGATAAGGTGTTTCTTAACATTTCCCCTCCGAAAGGCATACTGAGATTTAGGAAATGTAGTAAACTAAGTCCATATTATGTAGGACTATATGAAGTTACAGAAAGGATTGGACCAGTGGCATATCTATTGAGGTGACCAGACAAACTTGCAAGGATTCACAATGTCTTCCATGTGTCTATGCTTCGCAAATATCTGACTGATCCTTCTCATGTAATTACAGAACAACCAGTGAACCTAAAGAAGATTTGACTTTCGGGGAAGAACCAATATAGATCCTTGACTGTAGATAATTCTACGTAATAAGACCGTTCCACTGGTTAAGGTACTATAGAGGAACCAGGCAATAGAGGAATTTACATAGGAGCCTGAGCGCAAATGCATACATTATACCCTCATTTATTTAAAACAAGTATGCCAGGACAAAAAATTTTATAAAGGGGGGTGATTCTAAAACCTCAAACTTTCCTTTCTATCGATTTATAGATTTTATTCTGGGTGAATAGTATTTTCGGATGAATAGTGAACTAGGTGAATAGTATTTCCACTTGAATAGGGATTTTGAGGACCCAACCCTTAAAAAAATTGAAAATACCTAGAATAGATATTAGAGTCAAATGACATTGAAATGGATCAAAAACAAGTACAATTTGATGAATTTTGGGAATTTCATAAGTTTAGGAAAAAAATGCCGTTTTGGAAAATAATGGGTA
Organism: Erythroxylum echinodendron; assembly: GCA_027575705.1. Taxonomy (NCBI): domain Eukaryota; kingdom Viridiplantae; phylum Streptophyta; class Magnoliopsida; order Malpighiales; family Erythroxylaceae; genus Erythroxylum; species Erythroxylum echinodendron. The sequence goes on from JANZXR010000008.1 coordinate 23,496,424, forward strand.
TTAATGATTTTAAACCCGTTTAAAATTTTTAAGGTACCTAATTACTAAGTATTGATCCTAATTAAAGTATCCCTTGATCAATTTGATGGTGAGATGGTTGTGGAATATTTTTAGGATTTAATCTAGTTTATAGGTGTAGTAATCCATATGGTTCATTTGGAAGGAGGATTCATGAGAACCAAAAAGAAAGGGTGAATTGGTCTTTTTACATAAATAGAGTTAATTAACAAAATTTAAATGACTCACATTTATTGACCAATTACAAGACTCCATATGGTTTAAGAAACATTAAATTAGATGATGATGAGTTATTTAAGATGTTTAATAAGAAAATGAATTGTGTACAGTATTAAAGTAGTATAAAAAGGCAAAAGAAGACAAAATTTGGTTCATTTGAAAGGAGGATTCGTGAGAACCAAAAAGAAAGGAATAAAAGAAGATAGAAAGAGGGAGAATTCGGCCAAGGAGAAGAGGAAAAAGAGAGGTTCCATTTTTGGTGGATTTGGAGTATAAATTGAAGAAATCTTGACCTAGGATTGATGTTCACCAATTTCATAAGAGATTGGAGAAAGAGTAGTAAGTTTTTCTTAGTGTAAGTTGTTTATTCTATGGATTTTGTATGGAATGGATTTATTTAAGATCAAATGTTGTCTTTGACTTATTATGGCGTATATAATCAACTTAAAAGCATGTAAAGGTTGAAAACAAAAACGTGAATCAAGAAACCAAGGTTAAGGTTATGATGTTCATGATATGGACTTGATGTCAATAAAGTAAAGAAATGAAAAAGAATTGAATTAGAATTGATTTGAGTTCATTTAAGTGTAGTGAAGAGAATATGTGTTAAAAAAAATGGAAGGATAGTGAAATATTGGAGAAAATTTGTAATTTTTGGTTTGATGAGTTTAAATGATGCTTGTCATAGACCTTAGGTAAAATTTTTTGAAAAGTTTGAAAGAAAGTGGAATTATGTATATGTGTGTGTGTGTGTGTGAGAGAGAGAGAGAGAGAGAGAGAGAGAGAGAGAGAGAGTGTCTGTGTGTGTAGTGAGGACAGTTCAGCCCTAAAGAGGAAAGTAATTGACAGCGTGATTTGATGAAGTTTAATTACGAATAATGTATAAATAACCGAAAATCTTAAGGTTGTTTTCATGAAAAATCAAATGGAAAAAGTTAGTGTGACATATTTGGCCATATTATGATTTAAGCGGATGGGATGATGTTTTACAAAAAAAACGTTTTAAGTAAATTACGGAGGTAGATTCTAAAATGAAAACAATTGGAATAACTTATGGTGGTTAAAACTGAATTGATAGTTATAATACTTTATTTCATATAGTGGAAATAAATGATTAAACGACTTCTAAATTGTGTAGGTCAAGAAGAGACACTCAACACTTAAGCGTACTTGGCGATAAATGAAAAAAATGTAAGTATATTTTAACTGTTTTATATGACTTAATTCTTTGTAAAGGAATAGATGACATGTGGGTGTATCTTTAAATTGATTTTATGATAGAAAAATGGTTTCTATTTCATCATGAAAAGTTTGCTTATGAACAAGTTCATTGGTATTGCTAATTGAATTTGAAAGATAATTTTTATGAGATTTATAGATATGCTTTAAGATGGCATTAAATTGAAATTACGTATGCACTGAATTGGCAAGATAGTGGAATTTGAACATGAACTGAATTGGTAGAAAAATGTGTGCACCTATCTATCAATTGTTGTTTAGCCTGTGGTACGCCGTTAGGTCTCCTTATACATATGATTATACCGATCAAAGTACGTCCTAACGTGCATGTCAATGTTTGGGAGGGGCATCTATCATTAACGGTGGGTGATGTCGTGTCTGTCAGTATGTCTTGTGAGTTGCCCTCTATACATATGGAGTATATATTGTGCTAACACTGTTACAAATAAATGATGCAGAACTACCTCTATAACCACTGATTTATATGTAGTGTCAACACTGTTATAGGTAAGTGATGCAAAACTAGCTCCATAACAATCGGTACATAATGGTTAACTTAGTGTGGGTAAGCGATGCAGAGCCAGCTTCGTTAATAAAGGTTAGCTAGGCACGGGTAAGCGATGCAGGACTAGCCTTATGGCCTTACACCTAACGGTACTAAATGGAAAAGAAAATTTTAAAGGAGAAAGTTCATGAAACTATCGATTACCATCTCTGTTTACCTTACAAGAAAAGAGGAACTTGATTCTGTTTTATATATGCATTCATTATTTGAATTTGTTATGTCAGAACATTGGTTATTGCTTAAAAAGAAAGGAAATTATCTCTATTCTTTATGGATGTTAATGTTTGTATAAACGTTTCGAATGGAAACCATAACACCCACTAAGATCGTTTAGCTTACGCTTTATTTTATGTTCTTTTTTTTAATTTTAACCTCCTAAGTGCACAATCAGGGATTTCAATAGTCGAGACTCCACCATTTGAGTAGCTACCTTCATCACGTGCAGCTATGTAGGTAGTTTTGCTTGTGCATTTGTTTTACATGTATTTCTTAATTATTATAATGTTTTGAACATATTTTGTGTAAAGATAGATTGTAAATGTTTTACTACGTAGAGTTCATCATCTTTGTAAATAAGTCTTGATCTTGGTTTTGTGAAAATATGGTTATTTATAAATGTTCTTTTCTTTAACTAAATGCTTGAATGTGTTTGAACCTTTGGGATTGTTTCTGAATGGACTCAAATTCCAAAAGTAGCAGTGGTGCTTTGGTTAAGTGGATAGAAGTGTTTTGAATGGCTTTTCAGGATCCTAAAATTTTTGGTTTTATTAAATAACAGTTGTTATGCTGTCAAAAATTTTAATGAAGGTTACTTTTAAAAACTTCCACTGCTACCCCCTTTTTTTTCTTTATATTTAGTTAAAATATTTTGAAGAAAAGGGAAAAGACTTAGCTCCAGGGGAAGTTTCCAGTTGGATTGGATATGAATAGAGGGTTTTTATGGGGTGTCGGACAGGTCGCCTAATCATTAGGAAAGGGGCATGTCAAGCTGCATTTGTTTTGTCTTAAAGCCTTCATATGAATAGACCGAATTATCTCCTGAAACTTCCAAATGTGTGTTTCTTGGTTATAGTGACAAGCATAAAGGCTATCTTTGTTATGATTTCCAAGCAAGAAGAATATGCATCTCACATCATTTGAATTTTTTAAAAATTTAGAATTTTTTCATCTCAATTTGAAACACCTACACATTCCACTAGTGAAACTTTGCCATTCATACCTTCATTTTTTGATACTTCTCATTTAGAAAATAATTCAAAAACTGACTCTCCAGGTTCAAGTTAACCCAATCCTATTCCTGAAGGTCTAGTAAGTCCACAATTATTATCCATGCCCCTTTCTCCTCCACCTAAGCCACGTCATTTAACCTGTTCTACCTAGGAAAGCCTCCAGATAGATATAGTTATTCTCCTGAATAGTATGGTACTTCCACTGCTTACCTTATCACTCTTGATTTCATTTCCATAACTTATAATTATAAACAAGCAGCTGCAATTGTATGTTAGAAGAGTGCCATTGACGAGGAAATTTTGGCTCTTGCGGCAAACCAAACTTGGTAATTAATCCCAACTACATCCGATATATCATTAATTGGTAGTAAATTGTTGTATACTATAAAACTCAAACCTGATGGTTTTGTTGATAGGTTTAAGGCCAAAATAGTTGCTAAAGGATTTATGCAGGAACTTGGTATTGACTATGAGGAAACCTTTTCTTTATTGGCTAAGATGATCACAATTCAAATGTTGTTAGTTGTGGCATCTACTAAATGATGGCCTTTACATCAGATGGATGTCAAAAATGCCTTTTTACATGGAGATTTGAAAGAGACTGTGTTGGATCTCACTTTTAGGATTTTTATTTTTTTATTTTTATTTTATTTGTTTTAGTAAATTATCAAGCATGAAAATAACTTAGAATTGATGAATTAGAAAGTTTTGAGGTTTAATATGGTATATTATGAATTTTGTAAGGTGGTATAAAATAAAAGAAGGAGTTAGTAGGAATTTCATGAATAAGGAAGGGCAAAAATTGGAAACTCAAAAAGTTGTCTTAAGATAATAAAACAAAAGAAGAGAGGAGTCGTGAGAGTGAACGAAAAGAAGAGAAAAGAAAGAGAAAATCATAGAAGAACCTAGAAGGAGAGAAGGAGACATCGAAGCAAGGAGAAAGAAGAAGAAAAGAGCAAGGAA
>JANZXR010000008.1:23500756-23518443 GCA_027575705.1 Erythroxylum echinodendron
CATAATATATTAATAACAAGTCATAATGTTAATACATGAATCACAAATATCCATTGGCCTAGGGCACACTACTAACATAAATAACCTGAAATCTTAAGGTTTTTTTCATAAAAATCAATTGGAAAAAGTTAGCATGACTTGTTCGTCCATATTATGATTTAAGCAAATAGGATGATGTTTTAAAAAATGTTTTAAATAAATTTCAGAGTTAGATTCTGAAATGGAAACCGATGGAATAACTTATGGTAGCTAAAACCGAATTGATATTTGTAATGCTTTGTTTCCTATAGTGGAATTAAAAGATTAAATAACTTGTAAATTGTGTAGTTCAAGAAGAGACACTTAACATTTGAGCGTACTTGGCAATAAACAACAAAACTGTGAGTGTATCTTTAAACTGATTTTAAGAAAGAAAATGGTTTTATTTTATCATAAAAAGTATGTTTGTGATAAGTTCATTGGTGTTGCTACTTGAGTTTGAAAGAAAATTTTTATGAGATTTATATATATGCTTTGAGATGGCATTGAATTGAAATTGAATATGCATCGAATGGGCATGATAATGGAATTTAAAGATGAAATGAACTGGCACAAAGATGTGGTGCACCTATGTATTAACTGTTGTTTAGTCGGTGGTACGCCATTTTGTCTCCTTATAGATATGATTATACTGATCAAAGTACATCCTAACGTGCATGGTAGGATCTAGGGAGCATTTATCACTAATGATGGGTGGTGTCATATCCGTCAGTATGTCTTGTGAGTTGCGCTCTGCACGTATAGAGTATATATTGTGTTAGCACTGTTATGAGTAAGCGATGCAGAACTAACTCCGTAACCACTAATTTATATGTAGTGTCAGCACCGTTATGGATAAGTGATTCTGAACCAACTCAATAATTATCGATATATAGTGGTTAACCTAGTGCAAGTAAGCAATGCAAAAATAGCTTCGTTATTAGAGGTTAGCTAGGCAACGGTAAGCGGTGCAGAACCAGCCCCGCGGCCTTACACCTAACGATACCAAATGGCAAAGAAATTTTTAAAAGAGAAAGTTCATGACTTCGATTGCCATCTCTGTTTACCTTATAAGAAAAGAGGAACTTGATTGTGTTTTACATGTGCATTGACTATCTGAATTTGTTATGCCAAAACATTAGTTATTGCTTGAAAAAAAGGAAATTATTTTTGTTCTTTATAGAGGTTAATGTTTGTATAAATGTTTTGAATGGAAACTATAACATTCACTGAGATCATTTAGCTCACCCTTTATTTTTGTTCTTTTTTGTAAATTTAACGTCCCAGATGCACGCTCAAGAATTTCAGTAGCTGGGACTCCACCATTCGAGTAGCTGCCTTTGTCACGTGTGGCTGTGTAGGCAGTTTTGCTTATGCATTATAAATTGTAAATATTTTACAACGTATAGTTTATCATCTTCGTAAATATGTCTTGATCTTGGTTTTGTGAAAATATGGTTATTTGCAAATGTTCTTTTCTTTAACTAAATGCATGAATGTGTTTTAACCTTTGAGATTGTTTCTGAGTGGACTTGAAGACTAGAAGTAGCAGTGGTGCTTTGGTTAAGTGGATAGAAGTGTTTTGAATTGCTTTGTAGGAACCTAAATTTTTTTGTTTTATTAAATAACACTTGTTATGATGTTGAAATTTTTAATGAAGGTTACTTTTAAAAACTTCCACTAGTACCCCTATTTTTATATTGAGTTAAAATATTTTGAAGAAAAGGGAAAAGGCTTAGCTCTAGGGGAACTTTCCAGTTGGATTGTATATTGACTGGAGGGTTTTTGTGGGGTATTGGGTAGGTCATCTAGTTATCAGGAAAGGGGCCTATCAGTATTGGTATCAGAGCCAAATTACCCCTTTCTATTTAACGCATTTACAGAATGTTTTTAAAGTTGTTCTCAAAGTTAGTTAACTTGTAAAATGTTTTGATTTGCGTGCATATAGTGTAGGAAATGAAAGTCTTATATATTTTTAGTTTGCCAAATGCACATTATGATGCACAAACGGGGCCATGGACATCCCTATAGGGCCACACCAATGGCTCTTACACCTGAGGCACCACTAGGAAGGGAAGAGGAACACTTGCCAGATTCAACGAGTGCTTCTAAGAATCAACCCTATTCTCAACCGTAAGGGCTAACGAAACCAATTGGGGAAATTTTACCGTAGAGCAGATGGCTCACATACTCACCCTAGTGATGTGGCAGTCACACGAAAGTAGATAAACTTCTAGATCTTCCATCAAGAAGGTGTGTAAACTGAGCACAAAGCCTTTTAATGGGAGTGGAGATCTAGAGAGTGCACTCGTATGGTTAGACCAAATTATGAAGATATACTGAGTTGTGGGATGCATAAATGAGTAGAGAGTGGTATTTTCCACCTTCGTCCTTAATCTATTGAGAGACGTCATCCAGATGGGGTGTTTTGGTATAATTTTCAGAGAGAGTTTATTGATAGGTTCTACCCCCAATGATATAACGATGTCCGAGTAGAGGAAATTTTCCATTTGGAGTTGGGTTCAATGTCAGTGATAGAATATGAGAAGAAAATTTTAGAGCTTATGAGATATGTTCAATTTATTACTGACAGTGAAGAGTAGAAGTGTAAGAGGTTTGTTATAGGTTTGAACCCCAAGTTAAGGATCCATTTGTCTCTCACCTTACAGACACATTATGGGGAGTTAGCAGAAGCTGCAATGACGGTGGAAAGAAATATAATGATGATCAGCTAAACTGTGAGATTAGAATATAAACATAGTGCACCAACTAGCTCATCTCAGGGATCAGTAAGAAAGAGCAAGTCAAGATGGACCGGTGGCCAGAGGTTCAATAGAGATGGATCAACCAGTCAGGGATCCTTTGGGTCACCTTATAAACCCAAGGATTTTTGTGACACTAGAACACCAGTGCCAGAGTATAGTACTTATGGATAGAGAAATTTGGGCGAGTGTCAAATGAATACAACTGGTTGTTTCCATATTGGACAGGAGGGCCTAGGAGCGATTGTCCCCAATTGATTACTACAGAGAGGTCAGTAGAGAGATCTTTAACACCTTTGCAAGTTAGAGGGGTGTTTAGACAGGGCAGTTGAGGTTCTTAAGCCAAAGGGTTAAGTTTTCCTACATTCAGCAGAGGTTTAGAAGGTAGGGGAGCAGTCTTTACAGGGTAGGTAGGTAAACCCCACACGTGAGCAGAATGGAATGGTGGACAAGAGTTTTCGAAAGATCTAATTATATTATTCATTCGGGATTTTAATAGTATTCTCATAATGGATTGGCTGTCTACACATCATGCAGTAGTGGATTGTTTAAAAAGGAGGTTAAATTATGTTAGTTGGCTAATCCAGAGGTAACATTTCGTGGAATACAAAAAGTTCTCCCCACAAGTATAGTTACCACTATGGTGGCTAGGAAAATTCTTAATAAAGGATACCAGGGATATCTAACGTATATGATTGAAAAAAGAAAAGATATGGTGAAATTAGAAGATATTTCGGTGGTTAGAGAGTTCCCTGATGTATTTTCAAAGGATCTTCCAAGAACCCAACCAATCTCAATGATCAAATTTAGGATAGAGTTAACTCCGGATAGGATGATCGAGTTTGGGATAGAGTTAACTCCAAGAACCCAACCAATCTCAATGACTCCATACAGAATAGCTCTAGCGGAGCTAAAGGAACTAAAAGTACAGATGGAGGAGTTATTAGATAAGGGTTTTGTGAGTCCTAGTGCTTCCCTTTGGGGAGCTCCAGTCATTTTTATTAAAAAGAAGGATGAGAGTTTAAGGTTATGTAATGACTACAGACAGTTGAATAAGGTGATAGTCTGCAACTATTATCCCCTTTCAAGGATTGATGATCTATTTAACCAACTGCAAGGATCTAAGGTGTATTCAAAGATTGATCTAAGATCAGACTATCACCAGTTGAAAATCTGCAGTGAAGATGTCTCAAAGATTACCTTTCATACTAGGTGCGAGCATTATGAATTCTTGGTTATATCCTTTAGATTAACAAATGCTTCAGTTGCTTTTATGAATTTGATGAATAGGGTGTTTCAAGAGTACCTAAATAAGTTCGTGATTATTTTTATTGATGACATATTAGTATAATCTGACAATTGGGAGGAACATGTAGAACATCTTCAGATAGTTTTACAGACCTACGAGAGCACCAGTTATATGCTAAGTTCAGTAAGTGACAGTTTAGGCTTAATAAGATCACTTTTTTAAGTCATGTCATATCAGCTGAAGGACTTAGTATGGAGCCCCAAAAGATTGAAGCTATTACTAATTAGAGACTACCCACTAACGTGACAGAATTTGGGAGTTCCCTTAGATTGGTAGGTTACTACAGAAAATTTGTTGAAGGATTTTCCAAAATAGTAGCCCCACTGACCAAGTTAACAAAGAAAGAGGAGAAGTTTAAGTGGTCAAATGCTAGTCAGAGAAGTTTTGATGAATTAAAAGAAAGATTAATAACAACTCCTACGATTACATTACCAATGAGAATTGATGGCTTTATAATCTATAGTGATGCTTTGAGATAGGAATTAATGTGTGTTCTCATGTAGAATGATAAGGTTGTAGGCAATTGAAGAAACATGAGCAGAACTATCCCTCCTAATACAAAGGCAAACGACACTTTTTGCCATATAATGCCTGATATGGTTCCACACCGATACTAATGTGATAATGATTGTTGTATGCAAATTTAATAAGAGCAACATATTGATCTCATGCTCTTTAGAACTCCAAAACACAAGTTCTAAGCATATCCTTAATAGTCTTAATATTTCTTTCACTCTGTCCATATGTCTGAGGATGAAATGCTGTAATAAAGTTTAACTTTGTACTCAAAGCTATTTGTAAACTACCCCAAAATTTAGAAGTAAATGTGGGGTCCATATCTGATATAATAGATATTGGAACTCTATGTAATATCACTATCTTATTTACATACCTCTGAGCTAACTGATCCAGTGTGTTATTCTCTCTTACAGGTAAGAAATGAGCCAACTTCATCAATCTGTCAACAATGACCCATAAGGCATCATATTGCCTTGGAGTCCTTGGCAAACTTATAATGAAATCTATAGTAATCTTCTCCCATTTCCACTCTGAAATAGGTAATGACTGTAACTTCCCAACTAGAGCATGATGCTCTGCCTTAATCTGTTGGCATGTCAAACATTTAGTAACATACACTGCAATTTTCTTCTTCATACTTAGCCATAAAAAAATGTTGTTTCGGTGTATTGTATATCTGAGTAGTACCAAGACGCACAGCATAAGCTGTTATTTGTGCTTCCTCCAAAATTTCTTTCTTCAAATCATCAACATCAGGTAAACCTAATCTCTGCTTTAACCACAATGTATCATTTCTCAATTCAAACTCAGAACTCAGATTTTATTTCAACTTCTCAAAAAGCTTAACTAATTCTAAATCCTTGCTTTGAGCTTTTTTTATCCTTTTATGCAATACTGGTCTAAGTTTCAATGTAGCTAACAATGCTTCATTCTATCTAAAATTCAACTTAACATTCAATGCTCTCAGTTGGACTAGGTTTGGTAACCTCAATGTCTGAATCTATACTACACTGCTATTAGTTTTCCTGCTTAATACATAAGTCACAACATTAGATTTACTATAATGATATTCAATCGTGCAATCATAATCTTTAAGTAATTCAATCCATCACCATTGTCTCATATTCAACTTCTGATGACTTAACAAATATTTTAAACTTCTATAATCTGCAAATATCTAAAAAGTTTCATCATATAAATAATGTCTCCAAATCTTCAAAGAAAACACCACCGCAGCAAGCTCTAAATCTTCAAAGAAAACACCATCGCAGCAAGCTCTAAATCATGAACTGGATAGTTGAACTCATGAGACCTTAACTGTCTTGATGCATATGCAATCACTCTACTGTACTGCATCAAAACACATCAAAATTCCTGGTGTGAAGCATCACTATACACAACATATCCTCTAGATCCTGATGGAATAGCTAGTACCGGTGCCATAGTTTAACGATGTTTTAATTCCTAACAACTTTTTTTGGCATTCGTCAGTCTATATAAAAGGTACATTTTTCCTCAGACGCTTTGTCAAAGGGGTTGAGATCAATGAAAATCCCTTGACAAATCTCCTGTAGTATCCTGTTGGTTTAAGAAAACTCCAAATCTCAGATACATTTTTCAGAGCTTCTTACTTCGCCACTGCCTCAACTTTCTTCGAGTCTACCTATATGCCCTGTCCAGATATTATATGACCCAATAACACCAATTGATCAAGCCAAAATTCACACTTACTAAACTTGACATACAATTGCTTCTCTCTCATTATTTATAAGACTAACCTTAAATGCTCATAATATTCCTTTCTACTCTTCGAGTACACCAAGATATCATCTATGAATCACAAATTGATCTAAGTAAGGTTGCAATACCTTATTCATCAATTCCATAAAAGATATCAGAGCATTTGTTAACACAAAAGGCATAACCAAAAACGCAAAGGGCTTATATCTAGTTATAAATGCACTCTTTGGTGCACTATCTTATGCTATTTTCAACTGATAGTACCCTGATGACTGACGTGTCATAACTATAGTCAAAATAAAATAACTAGACTATTATTGTAGTAGTGATGAGTCTAGGTCGATCCCACAGGGAGTGCTCAGTTAGCTTATGAAATTAAATTACTCAGTGTTTAGGACAAAAAAAGGCGTTTGGATTTTGGAATAAGAAAATAAAATGAAACTAAATATTAAAAACAAATTAAATAAAATATACAAAAATGGTAAAATTGGAGAATTCGGTAGGGATCCAATTCTTTGGTTCAATCTCGGCCTACACCCCAATTAAGCATAATTCAACGATTTGTTATTCTCAAACCTCTCCTAGCAACTATTAATCGTGGGTTAATAATTAACCTAAGTTTTCCATTGAGTTTTGTTTAATCAAGATATGATCATTAATTAAACCTAACTAACGAATAACGTAGGATACGATCTCTAGATTTAATTAGGCATTAGCATTACGAACTAGGAAAACTGATTAATCAAGGCAACAACCACATACGATGAGTCATTTAACCTAAGTCATTTTATCCTTAATCATTACGAATCATTACTTACTACACATCAATTTCAACATAACAATTACGAATTATATCGAAATTCTAACAATGGGTATGTAATCAAACGATTTAATGAACACATTAAAATCATCCTTTCATAGTACCTTATGTGTTTATGAATAAATAACTGAACAATAACAAAAATTTGATTATCCATATGCAAAACCCAAATCCATTAACATAAGATAACATAATCAATTTCTAACGAGAGAAAGAAAACAACAAAAACTAAAAAATACACTTAACCAGGATTGTCGGTGTCGATGTCACCTCCAAATTGTTGTCAGGATGTTACCTCTTTATGGGTCTCTCTCAAAAAAATATTTTAACCCCCATTGATAACCCTACTGAATATCCCTCTATTTTTTCACTCTCACTGTCACAATCCTTATTTCACGATGTGACAAATAAAGATGGTGGACACCTTTGCTATTCATGCCACTCCTTTTCCTTCTTTGTTTCTCTCTGTCGCCACTATCTTCTATTTTCTCTGCAGCCACTCGTCTCTCCATTTCACTGTAGCGTGATGGGAAGAATAAGATTGGTGTGTTCTTCGTCCACCATCTTGTTCATGCCTTTCCTTTACAGCTGTGTAATACGCTAGCGTTTTACGCTAGCTACAACGCTAGCTAACACATGAAAGCTAGCGTTTTGCTTTTTTTCTTGTTGTCATTTTAGGCTAGTTCACCAGCTGCTTGCATGTCATTTTAAGCTTATGTTAATGCCTTCACATTGCTATTTTGTTCAACATTTATCCACCTATTACATGCTTTGCTCCTCACCATAATCTATGTAGCTCACATTCTTTTCTTTATGTCTCCATTTTTGTTTTATGCTACCACCAACAAGCTATAATCTCATTTCATTTTGTTCCTTTTCCTTGTTAAACATTTGTTCTCCAATTTGCTTTAGAATCTTGTCTTTTTGGTCTCAAATATATATTAACATATCCAACCTAGCAGTCAATACAAATTGAACACAAATTAAGCATTTTATCTTGAAAATATGATTGAAATCATATGGAAATACATAAGAAAATATAAGATCCTATCACCTGATCTCAAATCCAATTTAGTAAATAACTAAGCTCCCTGTAACTAATCAAGTAAATCATCTATCCTAAGTAAGGGGTATTTATTCTTCACTATTAATCGATTAAACTGCCTATAATCAATACGTAATCTCAAAGTCCCATCCTTCTTTTTCAAAAACAAAACCGGAGCTCCTTAAGGTGATAAGCTAGGTTTGATAAAACCCTTATCCAAAAAACTCCTGGAATCGTGTCTAAATTTCCTTAAGTTTCATAGGTGCCATCCTATATGAAGGACTAGATATAGAAGTAATACCTGGAATAAGGTCGATAATAAACTCCGTCTCCCTATTTAGGGGTAAGCCTAGTAATTTAGTGGAAAACACATCTAGGAATTCTCTAACAACAAAAATATCCTGTACTATTTGCTCAGTTTAGGTATTGGTCATATAGGCTAGATAAGCCTTATATCCATCTCGAATCAGTCTTAAAGCACTCATTGAGGAAATCAATCTCACTGGCATTGCTTGACTAACACCTCAAAATATTACTCTTAGCTAATTAGGAGATTCGAGAATGACTTCTTTAGTATAACAATTCATTACAAACCTATGAGTAGTAGGCCAATCCATACCTAAGATGGGGTCTATCTCTTTTAACCACAATATTATCAAATCGGCTTTTAGTTTCACTTGGTCAACCCAAGTAATACACCCTTTACACACTTCTCCAATCACTGTAGTATTACCTATCGATGTACTCACTTATAATCCACATCTCAACATCTCTCTCTCACAATATAATGTAGTTTAGATGCCAGATATAGTGTGATAAATGAATGTGTAGATCGTGGATCTAACAATGCAAATGCTTTAAAATTAAAGACATGTAACACACCTGCAACAACATCTGGGGAGTTCTGTGTCTCTTGTCTAGTAATAACATAGATCCTAGCCTGGGACTGTGGTTGATTATTCCACACCTCAGTCCTAACACTAAGGCCAGCTGAACTTTTTCTACCTCTAGCTTTACCTCTGCCTCTCTGTCCTGCCCTATTGGCTTTGCCATGTTGGACAGTCATTTCAGTCACTGATCCTCCTTTCGCTTTAGACTGTGCTTTGAAAGTTATAGGACAGCTCTAATCTGGTGCTTAAAAGAGCCACAATGCAAATAAGCTCCCAATGTCTTCTAACACTCTCCACCATGTTTCTTTCTGCAATGCTCGCAACTAGGCATCTGTTGTGTTTGTCCTCCAGATACTTGATCTATACCACTATCAGTATGAAAAAAACCGCCTCTCTGTCTACACCCTGACTGTCTGGATTTAGACTATGATTAGAACAATTTATTTTGGTATTTACTAAATCTCCTGCCAGAATCAATTTGAGACTCACCATGTCTCTTCATTCTAAGCTCCTGCCTATACTCTCCTTGTCCATCCTTCAGTAACTGTTCAATTCAATTGAAGCAGCTCGTAACTCAGTAAAACTACTCAGATTGGTAATAGCCAATCTCTTCCTGATCTCCATATTCAGTTCGTCCTCAAACTACCTACATTTATCCTCCTCAGTTGGAATCAAAGCAGTAGCATACCCCATTTGTTCATTAAACTGCACCTCATACTCGGCTACAGTGAGATTGCCCTATTTCAAATATAGGAATTTCTTCATCTTCCTATCCAAATAGATCTTTGGCATATAGTTCTGCTCAAAGATCCTCAGGAAGTCATCCTACGTTAATCTACAAGGTCGATTAAAACTGTCAAGAACAGTCTTCTACTACTGATAGGCTAGACCTTACAATAGTGAGATTATATAGTCAAACCTCTCGTCAGACTCCCAGTCCATCTGATCATATACCTATTCCATTCTTTCCAACCAACCTTCTGCCCCTGCAGGGTCTGTAATTCTATAGAAGTGTATAGCCCCCTGCTTCCTAAGTTTATCATACCTCCTTTCTCTCCTCTCAGAAATTCTCGGAGATATTTATTCAAATTGAAGTACTAGAGACTCTCTATTGGCTCCTATGGACTTAAGCTTAGCTGACTCTGCAAGTCGATCTCCTATAATAGATGAGCTATACAAATAATAATTGTGATCACTATATGAGTTTCTCACTATATATCATGTCTAAATGTTATGGACTCAAGGTCAGCTAACGTTGCAACTCGATCTCCTATAATAGATGAGCTATACAAATAATAATTGTGATCACTATACGAGTTTCTCACTATATATCATGTCTAAATTTTCTTATATGTCCCTTAGGATGTCAAACCATTCTTTGATACCAAAAATTGTAACATACCACTTCCATAATGCATATTCACGACATCAAGAAGATATTTAAGGGCATACCCTATGAAAATGGTACGTTAGAACAGTCACATGAACTCATTATGGCATCACAATATGACATAAGTATTCAAAAGATCAACTTTTCCCATTTCATTCGCAAACATAACTTACATTATAGCATTACACTTCAAAATTCATATATTTACATTACCAAAAACATCTGAGAGTTTACTGCTCTTTTACAAAATATTCTATATGAAATGACAAAAGTAAATAAACATAATCTACTAGACTCCTCAGATATCAGCTGACCAGATCTTTGAGCTATTTTTGTTCCAAAAAATTGACAGTACTAAACTTATATTAGATTGCCTTAAAAGTTAGGTCTCCTTTGTACTGAAAAATCAACGTTGTAATTTTCATGAGTTTACAAACTCAGTGAGTGAACCATCATCGATGTGCTCACTTAAGTCAGAACATATATATCACAAGTATAAACCAAATTCACAAGTGTATTTACCAATTCAACAGAGTATCACATCATTCATTTTTAAATACCGCATCACAATATACATTATATGTTAACAGTACATTATGAACTACAAATATTTTATATAATCATTTCATAATAATCCAATCATTTATATCGTCCACATGTACACAAACATTGCATATCACTATATCAATACAATTCCATAATTCTTCGCAGTCATTCACGTGATACATGTAAAGGTATATACATAAATGCAATTGAACATGTGACTTCACTTTCATTTTTACTTGTTATGACCAAACACCTATTTATTGTCCCATATCCGTTGTTGATACTGGGCTCATTTCATATTATGTCTCATACCCAATGTGGATACCAGCTCATTAATAACTGAGCTTATGGCATTTTGTGAACTTTTATGAGCTTTAAGCTCTTTTTCACACTGGTCACTCCGGTCACAATTCCTTTATCTGATCATGCATAACAATGTGATGGAATGCATCAATTCGTATAATATACTTTAATAACTTTTATTAAATGTACACAATCATTTATCACATTCATCATATCTGAGTTTGACATTCAACATTCAGTTGAGTACACATTTTCCATATTCACATACAATTAGAAAACACTTCCAATACAATCTTGAATATCAAACTCCTCAGACCATCAATATCCAGAAATATCACAATCATATCAATAATAGTTCAATATCTAAAATTGATCGAAAACAATTCATTCATAGTGAGAAAACATCTAGGTTAACTTAGAATACCCTCCAGATAAGTTATTGCCTTAATGACCTGGTGATGTCTAGATGTTGGCGACCAATTTGTGCTTCTTTAGTCATACAATACACACATATAGTTCACACATTACTAATTGATCAATCATATGAATATTCAATCGTGCACATATATGTGTGTCATGTTCAATGCATGCTTGATTGACTTTTCGGGTATCTATCCTTATTCACAAATCTTAAACATTCATACATTATAACTTAGATATAACTAGTTTGCTATTAGGTTTATACCTTAAGTAAACTTGATTATTCTAAATTCATCAACCATACATTCATTAACCCTTTTCTAGCATTATATATATTCACACAATTTCCCAAATTATCATTCATTAATTCCTAATACATTACTCATATCCTTTGGATCACATTTGTATCCATAAGAACACCTTTATATTCATAAGAACACCTTTATTCCTTTAACAACTCATAATTTCTAGATTTGGATACATTGATATCAAAATAATCCATTCCTCAAGCTATAAAAACTTATTAAACCCTTAACCAGTAATCAAGCAACTATCTAAGTTCATTTCAAGACTCAATCAAGTCCAAATGCTCCAAAGTAAAGTGACTTATCCTTAGTTAATTTAATAATCACACAAAACTAATTTTTTTAAATTGAAAGCATTGCCAACGATTATGGAGGACCATCCTATGATCATGGGATGAGTGAACTGAATGTTCACTCTCCATTTTCCTTCAATTTTTTTCCTGATTCTAACAACTTTATACCAAATTCAAAACATCTTCATGCATAAATTATTCAATTGGAAGTTCATAAACCATTTTCTGTCATGCATAAAAATAAAACAGAAACTATCATTCGCTATCATACATGTAATCCTAGTTCTTTCCCATTTCAAGAACACTATACTAGCACCTTTCTTTAGTATAAATTCACTTTCATTATACTTCAAATCCCAATGTAATTCATCCATATAACAACCTATCACCCACAATTTTTATACATCAAGAACAAAGCATAAAAGTATCTTGGTTCTTCCTTCATATTCTAGCACACTTCATCATCAACATCATATACAATCCATCCCAATTCAATCATCATAAACTTTCTATTAAAACATGCCATAAAGAACAACATTTTACTTACTTATTTAGCTTCCAATTCCAGCTCAATTCATCAAGTCTACCTAGCCCTTCATGCATGCAAAATCATCCTAAATTCAAGGGGGAAATTGAATGGGTTTTTAACAACAAGATGAAGACAACAAAATATTGGAGTGGCAAAGTGTAGAAATTTAACTCAAAGTTGTCAGTGTTGGGTTTGTGTCGATAATGAGATAAGGAAGAAGAAGATAGCATGTAGCAAAAACAAAAGAGAAACTAGTCATCCATGTATGTACTTGTTGCAGGGGTATAGGTGTCTAGTGTTAAGGCACTTGTCAAGTAAAGGACCATGCTATATGTCCTTTTTTTAAACTACCAAATGTCATTTAAATACCTAGTCCACTTATCACATAGTTCCCTAAGCCATTTTTCACTCAATCATCTAAGCCATTTGTCACTCAATCCTACTACCACCTGTCACTTATTTCTACTGTTATGTGTCAACTTATCTTGCCACTTAACATTTTTCCTAATCCAAATGTAGATATTAATTCATCAATCTCCCAATTGTAACAATTAATTCCAAATTACTAATTGTAATCCATCCAACCAAAATTTAAGACATAAACAATACACAATCATATCATAACCATTTTAAACCTTTCATAACCCATAATATGTCAATTGAGTGCATATATAATCTTTGCAATGTGTATGAAATCATAATTCATGTGTGTATGTTAATATTGTGTATGTGAATGAAATGTATTTCATGAATGCTATAATGATATGACTCATATGCAGTAATCTAAGGCTCTAACCCTTAGTATGGAAAACGAGCTATTACACACTGGGCTCGTTTAGCTCACCCTTTATTTTTTGTTCCTTTTTTAATTTAACGTCCTAGTCGCATGCTCAGGGATTTCAGTAGTCGGCACTCTACCATTTGGGTAGTTACCTTCATCATGTGCGGCTGTGTAGGCAGTTTTATTTATACATTTGTTTTACATGTATTGCATAACTATGAACATGTTTTGAACATCTTTAGTGTAAAGATAAATTGTAAATGTTTTACTACGTATAGTTCATCATCTTCATAAATATGTCTTGATCTTGATTTTGTGAAATATGGTTATTTATAAATGTTCTTCTCTTTAACTAAATGCATAAATGTGTCTGAACCTTTGAGATTGTTTCTAAATGGATTTGAAGTCCAAAAGTAGCAGTGGTGCTTTGGTTAAGTGGATATAAGTGTCTTGAATTGCTTTTCAGGAACCTAAAATTTTTGGTTTTATTAAATAACATTTATTATGCTGTCGAAATTTTTAATAAAGGTTGCTTTTATAAACTTCCACTGCTACCCCTTTTTTATACTGAGTTAAAATATTTTGAAGAAAAGGGAAAAGGCTTAGCTCGAGGGGAACTTTCCAGTTAGATTGGATATCGACGGAGGGTTTCGTGGGGTGTCGAGCAGGTTGCCTAGTCATTATGAAATTTGTTTATCACTACAACTCCTATTTCATGTGGTGGTGGTTATGGTTGTAGTGGTTACTCCACGATATGTTGCTTCACTTTATCTCCATCCTCCATTGCTAGGTCGTCGAGTTCCCCAATCTTACCTGTGGGTCCTCCACGTTGCCTAACCATTTGCATATGTATCATAACATCAGGTCGAGTGTTACCAAGGTGCCAACGTGTCACATCAATGGTAATTTGCAAAACATCCCTATCTATTATGTCGGTATGGTCATATAAGGCCCGACACAAATTATGTCGACCTTCTTTTCCTCACTATGATGCCTAATAAATTGGATAAGTATGTTCCCTAGGAGAATTGGATCCTCTCGCTCATACTCCAGAGATAGTAGGCATCCATGTTTCCGACCACGTCATGGCTATCCCCCAAGCTACTCAAAGTGTAACTTAAAACCTCATGTATGTATCAAAGCGTCAGGAGTCATAATGATAAGGCTTTGGATTTACTCAAGTCATAATTACCATCATTGTAGAAATGTCAGGAGGACATCCCATAGGGGAAATCTATCCTCAAGTTTAGATACTCTATCATTCCTATAAATTTTGCATGGTAGAGGCCCATGGTGATCGATAAGTCTGATAACTCATTTGGATGATCTCCCTGAGTAACCAAACAACATTTGGCCTATCCCAATCATGGCGTCCCATCTCCATTAAGAAAATGAAGAGATCCTCTAGGGTTAAATCCCAGTAAGAGGGTTCCATGATCATGAAGAATCTAGGACAGGCACTCACATTGATAAGCTCCCAAACTTGGTTTACTAATCTAACTTGCTCTAGTGTCTCCCAGTCGATATGACATCCAACGATAAACATCTTATTCTTCAACCTCTAGTACTCCTCTTCATTGCTGTTGCATTAAAAAGCAACATCAGGGGTTGCTTAGCTGGATGGATTATGCGAGCACTCTTCGGGTCTCTAGATGACCTCTCTCCTCGACGTCGATTACATGGAACTTCCTTCTCATGTTGTGTAGTCATTATGCCTAAAACATAAAACAAGTGTGAGAAATATATTTATAATTTACAGTAATACCCATTTCCCCACATTTGAATAGTTTTATGCTCACTAAATATTTAACCGTGAAAATGAAATAACAATGAAAACTAAAAAATACAAACAACCAAAATCAAATTAAAACAAATAATTGAATTAATATACAAGTAAAAATGGGAAATAAACTATCAACCTAAGTAATCACAAATCTAAGACCTAAGTAATCACAAATCTAAGATTAAAAATATAATTAACACTTAAAATCAATCTAATTGTTTAATAACACATCTAACCTTAAAATTGAAATTAAAAACCCCTAAATTCACAATTACACAAAATTGATGAAATTAACGTTAAATTCATGCAAAAAGAAAAATTAACATGTAATCAAATACAAACCTAATGCTAATTAACGTCGAAAGTAACTAATTAACCTAATTTTACGTAAAATATCACAATTAAACACTTAGTGAGCAACAAGCACACAATTTTACAATTGAAGTTGAATTTTCACCTATTTCACATACATTCAAACAAATTGTATCATAAAATCAATCAGGTATGGAATAAATTCAACTATCAAACCATAATCATACTCACTATCATGCAATTCAAATGAATTTTTAGCATAATGAGCTAAATAATTAAAAAAACCTAATTAAACATGCATAAACAAGTGAATTTATTAAGATTACTTACATGGGTGTCGATAGATTGTAAGAAAAACTCAAAAATTGGAGTTGGAGAATGAGAGTACGACAATAGGGATAAGAAAGAATGATAATTTTGAAAGGGTTAGGGCTTTTTAAGGTGTATCGCGGATTTACACTGTCTGATACTTAGTCATGTATCAAATCGTGTCATGCATCTGATAGTTTATGTCACTAAATTACAAATTTTTGCAGACTGACACGATTAGGTACATGGGCCTGTTTCTAAATGTGTAAGTTTACACCAACATATATAGAGAGTGCGTAGCTCTCTATAAACATGTGCAACTTTAAAATTGGATGCTTAAACTTAAAAAATTTTGCACTTCATCATTTTAACTCATTAACATGCATCCCTTAACATGCCAGTTATGCACAATCTTATTAAATGCTCAATCTTTCTGTTATAAAACACACTAATAAATAAAAAATCAAATAACTCTTATACTAACATGAAAGCAAAAGTAATGTAATATGGAATTTGAAATAACATTAAAACTAATTAATAGGTTGCCTTCTATGTTACACTTGTTTAACATCGTTTGCTTTACGTACCTTTTGAGCTCAAGGTGGCTCATATATATTATGTTCTAGTTATGGCGACTACGTGTCACCATTGGGAGTTTATTTGAATTTATTATAAATATATATTTTGGAAACATTGCAATAAAATAAAATACATTATAACATTTAAATTTAATTAGAGACTAGGCAAGGAAAATTCGTGGTGGGATCGTGGAACAAATATAGACATAAAATTAAATTGTTCAAAAACAAATAATTTAATAAAAATAATTAATAAACAATTTATTAAAGAATATCAAATTAAAAGAAGTAGATAATAATAATTTTTGGATAAAGAAAATTCATAGGAAAGGTAAAAAAATTTCTCCATAATTTATAAAAATTTTCCACACCCAAAAATGAACCAAGAATATTTAATTTGGGTGTAAGAAGAATTTATATCAATTTGAATTTAGGAAATTAAAATCTTAATTCAAAAATGACACAGTCACGGGTGTGACTTTCGTTTCTCACGGGCGTGAGAGGCTAAAAAAAATAGGAAAGTCACGATCATACCGAGGTACGATCGCGACTTTTAATGAACAGTGGCAGGAAAAACAAGGGAAGTCGCAATCATTCCGTGATATGATCACGACTCTGAAACAAAATAGGAATTATCGCAATCACGCTGTGTCGCGATAGCGATTCCCTGAAAATTTCGAGTCGCGATCGCGACTACCCGAAATTCTGGCACCGTCGCGATCGTCCTGTGTTACGATCGTGACTGCCCCTATTTAGACACCCTTACTTCCAATCACCATAACTTTCAATGCAGAAGTCCACAAATTACAAACTATATATCGTTGGAAAGCTAAGATCAAGACCTACAACTTTTATGAAGATAGTTTTAGCTAATTCTGTGTGTATTGATACAATTTAATCATCTAAATAAAGTTACCATTTCAGCCCAATCCATACTTCAATTATACAAAAATGCACACAAACACAGCTACCTTATAAGAGTCATAACTTCTGCATCTAAAATCCAAAAATTTCAATCTTTATAGCGTTAGAAAG